>NW_026847549.1:84399080-84523341 GCF_025583915.1 Anolis sagrei ordinatus
ATTGTCCTTCTTTAGGGGCCCCTTTCAAATTTATGATATTATATCTCTCTCTGTGTGAATCATATATATCTATCTATATCTATGGCTGGATGGCTCTTTGTCAGGCGGGCGTTGATTAGATTTTCTTGTCCTGGAGAAGAGAGTTGGACTGGATGGCCTTAAATATTTTCTGTTGGTCATGGAGGTCCTATGTGGGAAGTTTGCCCCAATTCTGTCGTTTGTGGGGTTCAGAATGCTCTTTGATTGTAGGTGAACTATTAGTCCCAGTAACTACAACTCCCAAATGTCAAGGTCTATTTTCCCAAAACTCCATCTGTGTTTATATTTGGGCATATAGAGTTTTTGTGCCAAGTTAGGTCCAGATCCATCTTTGTTTGAGTCCACAGTACTCTCTAGATGTAGGTGAACTACAACTCCCAAACCTAAGGTCAATACCCACCAAACTCTTCTAGTGTATTCTGTTGGTCAGGGAAGTCCTGTGTGCCAAGTTTGGTTCAATTCCATCATTGGTGGAGTTCAGAATGCTCTTTGATTATAAGTGAACTATAAATCCCAGCAACTACAACTCCCAAATGACAAAATTATAATTTTTGAGTGATGGTCACTCCTTGTGGTGTGAGACGTTTTGTTGCCAAATTTGGTGTGATTTCATTCATTGGTTCTTTTGTTTGTAAGGTGCTCATTATGCAGAGAGCATTTATATATATATAGATAATACTGGAACCCACCACAAATTTAAGACATACCATGCCATCAACATTTCACAGAAGAAAATGGGCACATGTGGTCGTTATCACATTATATTGTTACAGTGCTGTATTCCACTTTAACTGCCATGGTGATGTTTTGTGGAATCCTTGAATCTGAATTTTAGGAAGGGCATTTAGAATTCCCAGGCAGAGAGTACTTGGGTTTTGCTAAACTACAAACCCTAGATTTCCATAGAAAGTTGCCATGGAAGTATAAGTGGAATAATATCACTGTGGACCTCATCAGACGCAGGGTTCCCCCCATTTCTTTGTTGTTGTTTATTTGTTCAGTCGCTTCCGACTCTTCGTGACCTCAGCCCACGCCAGAGCTCCCTGTCAGCCGTGGCCACTCCCAGGTCCTTCAAAGTCAATTCAGTCACTTCAAGGATGCCATCCATCCATCTTGCCTTTGGTTTGTCCCTCTTCTTTTTTCTTCCCATTTCCCCCAACATCATTGTCTTCTCCAGGCTTTCCTGTTTTCTCATTATACGGCCAAAGTACTTCATCTTTGCCTCTAATATCCTTCCCTCCAGTGAGCAGTCAGGCTTTATTTCCTGGAGGATGGACTGGTTTGATCATATCACAGTCCAAGGCACTCTCAGAATTTTTCTCCAGTACCACAGTTAAAAAGAGTCTATCTTCCTTCGCTCAGCCTTCCTTATGGTCCAACTCTCATATCCATAGGCTGCTATGGGAAATACCATTGCTTAATTATGCAGATCTTTGTTGCCAGTGTGATGTCTCTACTCTTCACTATTTTATCGAGATTGGTCATTGCTCTCCTCCCAAGAAGTAAATGTCTTCTGATTTCCTGGCTGCAATTTGTTTGTGCAGTAATCTTCATGCTTAAAAATACAAAACCTGTCATTGCCTCCACTTTTTCTTCCTCTATTTGTCAGTTATCTATCAGTCTGGTTGCCATAATCTTGGTGTTTTAAATGTTTAACTGCAACCCAACTTTTGCACTTTTTCTTTCAACTTGGTTATAAGGCTCCTCAGCTACTCCTCGCCTTGCTTTCAGCCATCAAAGTGATATCATCTGCATATCTAGGGTTGTTAATGTTTCTTCCAGCAATTTTAACTCCAGCCTTGGATTTGTCAAGCCTCGCACATTGCATGATGTGTTCCGCTTGCAAGTTGAATAGGTTGGGTAAGAGTGTACAGCCCTGCCATACTCCTTTCCCAATCTCGAACCAGTTTGTTGTTCCTTGGTCAGTTCTTACTGTTGCTACTTGATCATTATATGGATACCTCAGGAGACACACACACTTTAAACTCTAAAAACATTTTTAGTCCCACGGAGCCCATCAAATGACACAACACTAGTCATATATCACTAGTTCACTGTAGCAATATTGTCATGATCCACGGTCTGTTGATATTAGCGTAACTGCTGTAGAATGCTTGGAAGGGGTTAATCTCCTTCCTGTTTGTAAGAGGTCAGGTTGACTTTCCCTTCCAAATAATGATTCACAGGCTGTAGTGATCATTTGGGAAGCCTGCTGAAATGGGATGCAGCACTAATCAGCTTCATAAAGGCGCTTTTCTAGAGACTGCTCACTGGAAGAAAAGCATCCATCTTATTAGGATGTGTAACCTAGCTATTTTCCCCTAGGTTATGGGGATTCTGATGCCCAGACCTGATTCCTGAGATCTTGTTTTGTGCTTTGATGTACCCTGGAGTTGGTTGTGTGCTCGTTGACCTGAAACTCTGTGTTGGAATGTGAACTGACTTCTTGGTGTGACTCCTGGTTTGGAAAGACAGCTTGAACTTCTGGATAATGGACATTGGTTTGCATGAATTATTTAATTTATTTTGGGAACTTTGCTTGTACCATTGAGCTTGAGACTTTGTTTTATAACTTCAGCCATGTGCTGTCTTTATGTTTTGTAGTTGGACATTGAAGAGACTAAGTGTTTAATTTATTGCTTTCAGTAAAGCAGTTTTTGACACAAACATGGCATTGTTTTGGTTAAACAGAGCCCTGGAATATGACAGATATTTTGTCCTTTTTTGACTTGGGATTTCTTAATTTTGCTTTTGGACTCCCACAATTGTGAAGTTTCCCTTTTAAAAAAATAAATAAAAAGAATGTGAAATGGGTGGGGAATACACTTGCCTATGTGCTAGCTCAGCACACGGGAGATTTATGAAGAAACAAAGTACATTGTGTGTGATGGGGTGAATATATTATCTGTTTTTCTTATAAATGGAAGGGAACAAAATGTTACGGTAAGAAGATTCCTTCCCCTTTCACCTCAAATGGAATGAGTGTATTGTGATAAGCAAAAGAGGGTGGTCAATATGGCAAAGGTCATTAATGAGGAAGAACACACAAGCTAGGTGTGTCTGCAGCAGTTTGCTTTTTCCTAAGCCTACTGGGAAGGTCAACATTATTTCCTGCCTTACCTCCCTGTTTAGTTGACTGTCTGGAATTTTTTGCAGTTTGCAGCAATTGAAGTAAACTGAAGTCAAAGAGGGAGAGCAGCAGGAGGGGAGAAAAACTGAGGGCCCTTCTACACAGCACCTAAAATGCGGAAGGTACTGGTTTAAAAGGGATGTGTGTGGTTAAATGGTACTAGCAATAAAGCCGAACTGATTTGTTTCAACTGACAAAAAACATGTGTTAAATAAGTCCGCTTATATCCCAATTTTGGCTGTAAAATGCATACATTTACATCACTGTATATCCCTGCACTTGCAAAAAAACACGTCATTTATTTCCCACCCCCTGTGTAGACTGCTTCAGTGCATGTATACTTTTAAAAAGCTTGAAACAGCTGATCAGCTGATTGGGCTGTCAAATGGATTCACAGCTGGTTTAAAGGAAGCACAGAGAGCAATTGGAATTCTCTGAAACTGTTTAGTTTAAACTTTATAATCATAAACAGAGATTGAATGAACAATTGGGGAAAGAGAGAGATCCTGTGGAAGATTTTTTTTTAAATCACTGTTATACGCTGGGCTGTATATGCATATACTCTGAATACACACACACGCACACACACACACACACACCTTTCAACTGATGTCCCCTGTTTGCACTCCATCTTGTTCCAGTACAGAGGAAGCCTGTGAGGACAGTGAGGGACCCAATCCCGGAACTAACAGGTCTGTGTGGGGACCTGCAGTCAGGCCTCGCAATTCCCCCCCCCCCCCAATTTAAAACATGGATTTTGGTGGTGTCTGGAAGTGCCCTGAGGCATTTCAAAAACTGCTAAAATGAGTTGACAGAAGATTAATTAAAACTGTTTTGCCAAATTGGGACAACAAGAGATTATGACACACATACACAGATATATGTATGTTTAAGTAGATAGTTCCCAGTATTTAGAGTATGCTGAAAGGAACAAAAACCAAGATGCAGATAGAAACAAACTTGAAGGACATTTGATGCAGGACCAGATTTAACTCTCCATCTTGAAAATGTTCCCAAGTGTTCTGTTTTGTTGTATTCCACACAAGTAAACACTTGCTATTAATCTGTATGCAGTCATTTGGGATGTTCTATTAAAGGCCGTATTTGACTTGATCAGGTTCACTACCTAGAAGTAGGCTGTGCAGAATTTAATATGAGGCTCTTCTTAAATTTTTGAAAAATCATTTCAATATAAAATAAAAATTGAGGATCATTTGTTCATTATTTGGCCTTGGTCTTCTTTCATTTCACTAAAATAAATTTGCAATGATTTTTTTTCTCCTAGTGACATTGCACATTTATTCAGACCAGTGGTTTTCAACCTGGGGTCCCCAGATGTTTTTGACCTTCAACGCCCAGAAATCCTAACAGCTGGCAAACTGACTGGGATTTCTGGGAGTTGTAGGCCAAAAACATCTGGGGACCCTAGGTTGAGAACCACTGATTTAGACTATATCACATACAGACATTCCTTCAACAGTGAAATTATGGGGTATAAAACCTGGTATTTCCTAAGAATTATCAGATTACAGCTAGAGATACTAAAGAACACATAGCAAGTCGCTTGCTCTCCAGTGCATAAAATGGGTTGTGCTGTCAGTCAATTCAAGTTACTTGGCGTTTAGGGCTAGAAAGAAGCACATAGTGATAGCCTGTGGAGACAGGCATGTTAATCTCTAGAATCAAGCAGATTATCATCTGCAGCAGTGGGTAGCGACATCTTCAGAGGACTGTTTGCTCCCATGTAGGTCTGCCACTAAAATCAGTGTCACAAACCATTGAGTGTTCCTGGACTCATTGCTGAGCCTAGAACTCCAGGTCTCAGCGATGGCCAAGGGAACTTTTGCACAATTAAAACTTGAAATACCAGGTTTTATACCCCATAATTTCACTGTTGGGAGGTCTGACTTGGCCATGGTGGTCCACGCTCTGGTTGCATCCCAAATAGACTACTGTAATGCACTCTACATGGGGTTGCTTCTGAAGACCTAGAAGCTTCAGCTAGTCCAGCGCTCGGCAGCCAGGTTGCTCACGGGAGTGGGCTACAGGGAGTGCACAACTTCCTTGCTACACCAGCTCCACTGGCTGCTGATTACCTTCCAAGCACAATTCAAAGTGGTGGTTTTGACCTATAAAGCCCTAAACGGCTCTGGCCCAGCTTACCTGTCCAAACATGTCTCCTATGAACCATCAAGGACCTTAAGATCATCTGGGGAGGCCCTGCTCTCGGTCCTGCCACCATCACAGTTGCGTTGGTGGGAAGGAGAGACAGGACCTTCTCTGTAGTGGGCCCTCGGCTGTGGAACTCCCTCCCTGAGGAGGTTAGATCTGCCCCCTCCCTCCTGTTTTTTTTTGCAAGAAGCTTTAATCCTGGCTGTGGGAGCAAGCATTCATAGAATAGATGGATTTTATTGGTGAAGTTCAGATTTTATGGATCGTAATTTAGACTGATTTGGAGGATGTTTTAAACCTGGTGAACTGTTTATATATATATATATATATATATATATATATATATAATCATTTTATGTAATTGTGTATTTTATTGCTGTTTTTATATTGTATTGGCGTCGAATTGTTGTCTGCTGGTAGCCGCCCTGAGTCCCTCTTTGCAGGTCGAGAATAGGATGGGATATAAATGTTCTAAATAAATAAATAAACAAATTGATCAAAACATAAATGCAGTAGTTAGAACAGTTCAATCCTATTCTGCGTGCAGGTCAGGCTTTTCCTACAGTAACCAGGTACACCCCTTTGTCATAGATTTGGTGACTTTCATAAAGTCCAGCGATAATGGAATGGTTTCTGTTTTGTTTTTGAAGTTCCTTCTTTGGGCAGATCTTGACAGAAACTGAAAACATGGCAGGCTGTAGATCAGGGGTCCTCAAACTTTTTAAGTAGAGGGCCGGTCATGGTCCCTCAGACTCTTGAGGAGCGGACTGTAGTTTTAAAAAACATGAACGAAATCCTTATTTGTAGTACAAAAAGAAAGAAAGAAAGAACAACACAATATTTAAAATGAAGAACAATGTTAACAACATAAACTTACCAGTATTTCAATAGAAAGTATGTCCTTGCTTTTGGCTGATGAGATAAAGTTAATTAGAATTGTTTTTGTGGATCTTCAAGTTGACCCTAAGTCTAAAGTTTAGGGTAAGGACCTGGTAAATGACCTTGGGGGGTTGCATCCAGCCTGTGGGCCTTAGTTTGGGGACCCCTGGTTTAGAGCACTGCTGTAGATGATAATGATGTGATAATAGGTCAGTATTCTGTATCATAAGGAAGTAAGCTAAGTACTTAAATAAATTCTATACTTTAATAATTTCTGCCCCTATTTCCAAACCTGACAAAAATATCATTGACATGCTCCAATTACTAAAGAAGGCTAACTAGTATAACAATCATAATGATAGTGTCACAAACGTGGATAAGAGCCTCATTGCACAAGAATCCTATCCCACAACAATTGCGCAAAAGTGCTATTGGTCTCTTACCTTGCACACCTCTTGAACCATTGCAGGATGAAATTGTCCATTTGCAGTAAGTGGATGATGCAGAATACTGACCATTATATTTTGAAAATGTTAAGGCTTGATTTTCAGGGAAAATTGGTATGCTGAATATTGATGAGCAGTATCTGCTTTATCATGTAATAAAAATCGCACGTAAGGCATGGCTTTCTTTATTTCTTAATTTCAAGCAACATAGTTTTGGATTTTAATATCTAGATGCCATGGGTGTATGCATCATATCATTAGGTTGTGACTAATATAATTTTAGAGCTTCATAACATTGATTTTTGGGAGGAGCAATTTAAACATCTTTTAGACACTAATGCGGGTTAAATAGTACAAAAGCCACCCTCCCTGAGTAAATATGAATTTCATTACAGATTAATAGACCAACTCTTAAAGTATTGGTTCAGACAATCATTAAGGCTTTTAAATACGGATATGTGTTTTAACTTATTGACTCGGCTTATAATATTTGCTCAAAATGTTTGATTGTGTTTTATTGATTTGTTATTTGCCTTGTTTACCTGTGTTATATTAATTATTTGGTTTAGTTATTATGTACTTTTGGCATCGAATGGCTGCCATTTTTGTTGTGAGTTGTCCCGAGTCCCCAGAGGGGAGACGGGACAGGATACAAATAAAGTACTACTATCATTATTGTTATGGTTATTATTGTGGCAACAAGAAACTTAATCTGCAAAGATTTTTGGTCTAGCCTTAGTTTTTCTAGGCTGCCTAGATTACAATAAACTCAGAAGTGCCTTCAAACACCTCACTTGACAATCTTTGCTCCCTCCTTTTGAAAATTCATGTGGAAGCTTTGCATGCTAGAAGATTGATGTACCAACTTCCAAATCTCTTTGTTGTTTCCAGTAATTCCTCTGGGCTGTATGTGAAACACAGGCTTCTTCCACACAGCTGTATAAAATCCACATTGAACTGGATTATATGGCAGTGTGGACTCAGAGAATCCAGTTCAAAGCAGATATTGTGGATTATCGGCCTTGCCATTATCGGTTATATGGCTGTGTGGAAGGACCCACAGTGACATTTGTACAAAATAAATTTGGCAGCTGTATGTACACCCATCCAACTTGTGGAGAAAGGAGGTAATCAACTGGGATTATCTCATTCATGTATGAGTATTCTTCTCATTCATGTATGAGTATTTTTCTGAGCATCATGTTTGCCTTCTGTGAAATTGGTTTTCTGTGGTCTGTGAAGTATTCAGTGCTCCAACCCTTCCACTATCTTGTATTCAGTTTCTTGGCCAAGTAATTTGTCTCTGACTATTTGACTTTTCAGGAATGAATCTTGGAGTTGTAGGTTCAAAAAATGATTTGGTGTTTGAGAACTCATACGTTTTGTGTAAAAGACTCATCAGTTTGCTCCCTGGAAAATTAATACCTTGTGGTTACTGACACCTATTATGGTAGATATTTTGTGAATGGCATGCCCCTATGTTGCAATATATAGAACACATATCTATAACTAAGATACATAAAGTATTATGTTATTGTTGTTGAAACTTCAAATATGATGTCATATGACAGGTTTATTACTTATATACACAATATAGAGGAACAACTTCTCTTTGTCATGGATAAATGTCGATATACATGAAGATAAACATAGTAGTCCAATCGGTCTGATGATTTAGTCACTTGTGTATATTTTGAAGGACTATTTGTGGCATCCAAGGTTGTGCCAGAGAAGAGTTCTTCATGGTGACCAATTCTACATGCCCCTATGTTGGCCACATGACCTTGGAGGTGTCTACATACAACGCTGGCTCTTTGACTTAGAAATGGAGATGAGCACCAACTCCCAGAGTTGGACACAACTGGACTTAATGTCAAGGGAAAACCTTTACCTACACATTTTAAACGGAACAATATTTGTGATATTAAAATTGAGTTACATAGAAAAACATGGCAGATTTGTTTTTCCTAACAATTGAACTCTGGGAGTCTTCCAAAGAAGAAAAGGAGAGTTTTCATTTTTGTTTTCCTGTTGTCATTTCAAAATGATAAGGAGATACCTAGTAGGCTGGCTAACCAAAAGATTATGCACAGGAACACATCAGGGTGGATGCCTTTGGGATGTGAGTCAGATATTAAATACTATTTAAAATAGACATTTGTTGAACACTGTATCTTAGCTAGGTAGACAGATTATTAATTTCTGTGATATGCTATTACAATAATTCCTTATAGGAGTAAAGTAGGTATGCTGCATAGAAACACAGGTGACCTTGTCCAAGTCAAGCTGTCAGTCTGGGAGGAAGGCAAAGGAAATCCCACTCTGAACAAATCTTACCAAGAAACCCATGATAGGTCCTCTTTTGGGCCACTATAAGTCAGAAACAACACAACAACAATGCCCAGGACCAATCTGCTAGAAACAAGCATTATTGTCAGCCACATGGCCACTGCCGCTTCACTTTTTGTTCCCCACCAGGTAATACAAATATAAATGTTTCCTGTTAAAGCTGGGGTATGTTAATATGATATACTCATAATATCTGCAAACAGATCAATCACACTGAAAACTTAACATTTAAAATCCACAGTGGGAAAGAACCAGTTCCTGGTGGGAACTATCAGTTTACTCCCTGGCCCAAGTAACTTCCTACCAACCTGTTTTGCTCGCCATTATTCCCCCCACAAGCTCATATTTTAGGTGTACATCTCCACATAGTAATCTGAACATTCAGGATCATTTAATATGGCAGAGAAAACAATCTCTTTATAGTTTAAAGTGAGTGGGGCACACTTGGCTCTTTAGATAGTTTGGCTTACAATGCCCATGGGGCCAATGCAGCATGACCAGTGGCAAGGGATTGTGGGTTATATAATCCAACACAAATGGAGGCCAAATATCCGCACCTTTTCAATGACTAAAGAAGAAATGGGCATCAAGTGGACACATCATCTGAGCTAAATTCTGCTTCTCCGTAATTGTAACATCATAATCATCAATACCCTGCTTTTATCTCTGGAACCAAGACATAAAGCAGCTCACAGTCTTTAAAAAAAAAAACACTTATAAACATACAGAAAGTTAATATTAAAATAGAATTAATGTTAGACATTGCAATTCTTCAAATGTTATTTTTTACTGTCCGAATTCAACTGAGTTTCTCCTCTAGCTTGTTTTAATTGGTTGTATTGTAATCAGACTTAATCCGGAATCAATCACAGAGTGACACAGACATAAGTCTCACTGATTTCAATGTGATTTATGTGGAAATTTACTACATGCAGGAGCAGCTTGAGACCATAGCATAGGAAAAAAGCATGCATCAGAGTTGTTTTTAATAGTCATGTCAACTGAAAGAACTACTAGAATACTCTTTAAGTTGCCTCAGGAATCCTAGCCACCCATACTCAAATTATCCAGTTTAGACTGTGAATATTGGCTTCCCTCAATTAGGTTTTGTTGTGTATTTGGCAGGATTTCACACCCAACCCTCCCATCTGCAGCTTGCACCTGCTCTGCAAATTTTTTGAAACCCAGATAGCTCTGAACTTCCTGGACTACCACAGTTCCTGTTGGCTGACAGCTTGAAGACAAGCCTATTAGTTATCATAAAATGGAGGGGGATGAGGTTGTGATGGGTAGAAAATTGTATTTGCTTCTAGTTTCCACAATTTCATTTTTGTTCTTTAGAATCGAGGTCCTTTCTTTCACGCAACTAATTTCCTAAGGCATAGACTGTGGGAAGCTAAGGAGTGAGCAAAACAGTGTTCTTGGAAGAGATGGATTTATCATAGGATGACCATTCATAAAAAGCCAAAAAGAGGACTATATTTAATAATAAAAAAGACAAATCTGTGCTTGAGGAGGAGGCAGACACCACTTGAAGCATTAAAAAAATTAGGGTGCAACTTTATTACAAATATTGAAAAACAGGTTGGAATGACCACACTGCATTTCACTTTCCAGTGGCTTGATGTTTGTGTTTGATCTCACTACATTGGCAAGTTTGCCTTGATATGGCAGCATCACTAGGTTTGGCATGTTTGAAATTACTCTGAAGTTGCCCAGATATGCTGCCCAGTCACCACCCATCTCTATTATGATTATTGTCCTAAATATTCCTATTTTGTCTAGAGCAGGGGTTCACAAACGTTTTCAGCCGCAGAGCTCATTTTGAAACAAAAGTTTCTCATAGAGCCTCAATAAATGTTCACATGGGCAAACTTTTAGACCAAAATAAACTTAACAGTATTTCAGTGGAAGACCCCAGAGACCTTTCAGTCCAACCTTCTTCTGCCGTGCAGGAAAAGCACAATCAGAACTCCCCCAACCGATGACTATCCAGCCTTTGTAGTAGTAGTAGCAGCAGTAGCAGTAGTAACAACAACAACAACAACAACAACAACAACAGGAGCAACCCCAGGGGCCATCAGTCTAACCCTCTTCTGCCATAAAAAAAAGCACAATCAAAGCACATCCTGAATGATGGGATGAAAATAGGGTTTTCTCTCTAGACTTCCAGTATGAATTGATGGTCAACTTCTGGCAGAACTATGTACTTATAGGGATGTTAACTGATTATTTATATCCCTACTAAATGAGTGGTGAGATACACTGCATTAATGGATCAATTGATCACACTGTAAAGCTACAAGACAATCAGAGTTGTCTGGTGGTATGAAAACATTTAAAAATTAGAAACAGTGCCCAATAATAATAATAATAATAATAATAATAATAATAATAATAAGCAATGAAACTAACAGCAAACAGATTTTGAAATCCCACACAACAGAGTATATAAAGCAGAAATAAAATTAGCAGCAAACTAAAAAAGTATTAACAGTTGGAAAGAAGCAAAATGAGTCTTAAAATGTTTGAGAGAATACAAAGGTCTTCACTTGGTATTGTAAAGACCCCAGCATAGGTGCACAGCATACCTGTCAAAATAAGGCATTCCAAAAAGAGTGCGACACCACTGGAAAGACCCTCTTACATAGCCATCCATCTCACTCATTTTGGTGAAGAGCTTTGATTGTGGGAAGAGACAATCCTTCTAAAACTAGAAGTGGTGTGTTCCAGGATGATCCAGAGAGAACATCTCTTCGGAATGTTTCTGCAGTACATCTCAGGTTGGTTAGAAAAGTTGTAGTCCCTCAGAAATAGCATTATGAAGCTTTAGTGAATCCCACAGTTTCTCAACCAGTGTGGATCTGATTTGCCTCTATGTGAAAAACACATCTACATATAGCCAATGTAACTGCAGAGTTTTGTTTTATTTTGTTTAAAACCTGTGGGATAATGCATGTATCTGATGACGAAATCAAGGCGACTTCATGAAAAAAAACCAAACATTTGCAAAATAAGAAGTCACCCAAATACTAGGTCAAGAACAGTCAAGGCTTTCTCATCAGACACTGATCTGATATAACAAGTCAGTCTGGCAGCTGTTTCCCCCTCCCTAGCATCCTCCTATAGGCATGAATCTCTCTGCGGCTTCTTCTATCCACCACCCCCTTGTTGACTCATTCTGCCACTGGCCTCAAAAGGTCTGAGTCACTGTGGAGGGCTAGAACGATCACAGTCACCTATTACATAAACTTGGGGAGTCTGAGTAGATACAGGAAATAAAATCTTCTGCAGATATTTGTCCACTTTGCTGAAAACTATGCAGCATGGTTGCTATTGTTCTTTCTCCGTGAGTAGTGAATATTTCCAGCATCAGTGCTATAAGGTCAGTTTTCTTTGGACGAGAGAGCATTGGAGATCTTTGGTGCCTTCGTAAGATCTGTTGTGCTTATAAATACACAAGCAGGGTGGACTGGAAGTGAACCAAGAGCCTTGCAGCAGCCTACAAATACTCTAATCCAGAATCAGTTTCCAGAAAGAGCCCATGAAACTTGAAGTATGTTACATTCAATCAGGACACGGCTTCCTCTCCTTCTCTTCTCTCCTCTTTTGAAATCCAGTCTGAAAAATGTTTTTTCCCCCTGTATCTTGAAGGGTGCCACAATCTGGCAGCAGAGGAAACTCATTCCAGGCCATGTTCCAGGGACCATCAGTCTTAACAAAGGAAGCAAGATCTCCTAGCATCCACAACAGTATCAGTTCAAAACTATTAATTCAATAAATATACATCAGCGCAAGGGACTTGTTGTTAAAGCTTGCAAACGGATGTCAGAGCCAGCCAGCAGGAGATTTACAAGTGGAATGAGGACACAGATGCTTGGTGAATTTCAATCCTTTTATAGTATCAATAGATAAAAGGAAACTGTGTATGTGTGCAGGTCTGTAGAAAAATAAGGAAGGAAATCATCTATAGCTATTTATTTTCTGAGAGGATAGGCATAAATACATAAAGGAAGGAGTCAAATGTAGAAGAAGTGGTGGTCTAAGAATGTAGGCTCCTCTGTCTAGCGGACCAGTGGAAAAAAAATAAGTGATCTCAGCGGCTGGAGGCAAAGAGCCAGCTGCATTACTAATGCGGACTTCTTTGCCAGCTGATCTCTTTGGCAGCAATGATGTTTAAGCTCAGTCAGACCAAGCTTAACAAGAACGGATGCCAAACAGAGGAGAAGAATTGGTTTAGGTAACAGCAGACCACTTTTCCTCAATCAAGCAGGCAGCAGCCACTGTTTCTCAGACCTCCTGAGGTTCAAAAAAAGCTGCAGATGGGGTCAAAAAGTCACAGATCCGGGCTGGGGATGAAGAGGAAATGAGCAATTCATGAGAAAGGGTGGCCGGTCTATTTTGAAACCCTGCTGCAGTGTGTGCATATGTATCCTTCCACATTTCACGTGCATGTGTGTGTGTGTATGCATCCTTCCACATTTCACACATCTGTGTATGCATGTGTGTATGTATCCTTCCCAATTTCACATGTATTGGTATATGTGTGTATGCATCCTTCCACATTTCACACATGTGTATACATGTGTATGTGTTCTTCCTGTTACAGTAAGTTGTAGCAGGACCGTGTGTGTGTGTGTGTGTGTGTTGAAGAAAAAACCTCATGATGGTAATTATTATGTGCAGCTGGTAATGTAGGTCAACCAGCAAACTTGGACCAAGTATGGATATGATACAGGTTTAATTTCAGATAGTTGGTACAGTTAATTGTGGAATGTCCCCTGATCTGAAAAAAAGTTGTGAACTAGTAAGAGTTAATAGACACTAGTGAGAAATTAGACTGTTTCCTTTAAAATTGCTACAATTAATCTCCTTTGACACATATTGTAATAGTTTTATAACTTTTAAAATAGATTTGACTGTACTGGGTGGGATTAAGTCTATCCAGATGTTGTTGCCATTTGTTGTTGCTATGTGTTTTCAAGTAATTTCCAAATTATGAGGAACCCATCGCAGCATTTTTCTCACATTTGTTCAGAGAGAATTTTCCCTTTCCTTTCTCTGTGGCCAAAGAAATGTAGAATTATAGAGTTAGACTAGACCACAAGGGCCATCTAGTCCAACCTGCTGTGACTTGTCCAAGGTAACCCAATGGGTTTCCGTGGTTGAGGAGGGTTTTAAACCCTGTTCTCCCAGTGTCAAAGAACTCATCTACTAGCCTAATAACTCATAATCACCTTTTGTTGGATCCTGGCTATCTTCATGAGATTTCTACAGTCCTAGTATGTATTGCAGATTCATGCAGCTAAGTATCACGTTATATGGTACTTAGCTGGTCTTGGCCCAGCTGTATAGTTCTGGACTTTGACCTGCAATGGTGCATGTGGTCATCTCAAGGGCTTAACTGGCCAGTGTTGACATGCCCTAAATCTAACATCCAAACCACTACAGAATGCTGACTCTTTTTTGGAATATCCCTGGCCAGCATACACAATGGTAGTGTGTTATGAGAATTGCAGTCCAAATATATTAGCTGGGGAACAGTTACATACATCATTAATGTGCACTATTTCTATGGGTGAATTTTAATTCAGATTCCAACATAATAACTGTTAGGGTGGTGTTCTTTATTATACACTATGGGAATTTTCCTGATGCTTTCTTTATAAAGTGGGCCCAAGATCTTACTGCACCTTTTCTTTTGGTCCCATGAGATAATATTCCTGGTTTTGTGATAATGCATGATGATTTGTACAGCTTACCAAACAAGCAAACACTTGAAATTATGGGATATATTCATTGTTGCAAATGTGGAGGTAATGTTTTGCAGCCTTATGAAACTTAATAAATTTTACTGTACTTTTTTAAAATGATGAGAGTGAGAGGGCATGTTGGAAGGATATTGTTGTTGTAAAATCCCTCCCCCCCAAAAAAACTCAACATGAATTCCAAAATCAAATATAAATTTTATTATAATTTTTACACTTTATGAAGTTTCACAATATTGAAACAATCGTATTCCCTCTCCCTGCAATGAACTTCATTTCCAGGAAACGACACATTCCAAAGGGGATTACTTAACTTTTCATCAATATAACACTTGAGGAGGAAATGTGTGCCCACTAATCCCAGACAAAAACCATATCTACATATCTAACAAAAGGAGTTTTGCTCTGTGCCTCATAACTATACAACTGTCTTCTTTTATGACACTTACAGGGTTATAAGCTTTTGGAAACCTTCACATATATGTTTATGACACTTACATGGTTATAAGCTTTTGGAAACCTTCACATATATCTTTTACATATATGTTTTATTTTTTAAAAAAACTAAGATTTGCTGGAGCGGGGAATAATTTCTGCATTTACAGTATGCAACACTTGCTTTTTGGAAAAACTTCAAAATATGTCATACTTGTGTGTGTCCCTGTGGGCTTTTCTGGCTCCCTGCCGCTGTGAGGTGGGTCCATCAGGAGGTGTCAATGCCAGCTGGAAAAAGTTAGTTCTATCAAATAATGATTTCAATCTCCCGGAGGAATCTGGAGATGAGCTGCCGCCAGACATCAGAAGCATATAGATTAAATCTGTATGCCTTATATGGAACTATTCATATTTACATAACAGCCCATTGTGTTCTCTGAGACTCACCTTTTGTGCAAACCGGACTTGGTTTGCATCTCATCATGGACTGTTTTACATATTGCCTCAACACATTTTGGGCTGTCTGCCCCTTTCCAGGGTGGACCTTCTGATCAACTCTGTTTTCAAACTAGCAAATGTCAGCTGTTAATTTTTCTCACCATTGAGGAGACTCTGTCCACCTTTGATGTCATGAGGATTCTCCAGCCAACAAAAACCCAGATCCTGTCTGGACTGGCTTTCTGACCAATCAAGAGAGGGCACGGGGACTTTGAATGGCTGTCAAATAGAATAAAAGTCTTATACAGTACTGCATACTATGATTGATGTTTGTGAGTACAGACTTTGTATCAGACATCCTTTCAGGCCTGAAAGCCATAAACCTCTGTTCCTGTTGCCTTCAAACTCAGTTTGCATGTTGAACCAGTCTTCAAGGTAGTGGGTCACATGGGTACTGGACTCTCAGCTTGCTCCTTTGGTGGGTGGCTGAATCTCAGCTTCAATATGTGTAACTTTCCTTTTTTATTTTTATAAAACAAAATCTTCCCAGATAATTGAACCACAATCTGACAACCACTCAGAAAAATCCAAGTATTTCAAGATGTCCACACTTATGTGCTATCTGTATACCTATAATAACCTAGAGGTGACTATACTGCATATTTTACATCCATATCTGATTCTTGCAGCAGATTTTAATGACAAATTCCTAGTTACCCTATATACTCATCTATTAGTCTAGAAATTTCCATCAAAGAATCAATCAAAAAACCCTAGGTCAATGGGTCAATGCCTTCTCTGAGTAGAATAGTACAAGCAAGAGTTTAGTTCATCCTAGGAAAAGCTGAAAGACATTTTGATTTGCTCTACTCTCAACTGTGGTTCCACTTCTTACCTTTCTGAATCCCTGAGAGGGAAACTGGAGGTGGCCAGGAGTGGCTGGCCCTCCTGCGATTACATTGTTAGTTTCTTTTCTATCTGGAATGGCCTTCGATTTATCCATGGGTCATATCAAAATCCAAAATTGTGCCTTTGACTTATACATGAGATTGACATGTACAGAATCTGTTTTGTTATTCTTAGATTCTATTGTTAGGGATAATAAGATAACTTGTTAGGCTTTCTGCCATGTGTGGTAAAGTAATCACTTGATTTGGCATTGTGTACTCTAGAAATATAGGAGCCATCACTCACTCCAAAGAGTCTAAAAAGCCTTTATAATCCTTAAAATTAGTGCAGCAGCCTGTATTATTAAATTACAATAACAATCTTTTGCTTGGTATAGAGCTCTGTGATTAGGGGAAGAGCCAAAATCAAGGACAGCATTTCGCAAGAAACTAAATTATTAAAATCAAATGACCATCCTGCAAGCAGTTCTAAAGTTCTTGTAACTTCCCTCTTTAGATTTGGTTGACCACTGTATATTTCTACAAAGTTGCTTACATCTGAAGAAATCCTTCCTCTTTCTATATGTAGGCCCTTCAAGGAGAAATGATGACTTCGTCTTACATGAACCCCACACCCTTTTGTACTTTACAACTTGGCCAGTCCTTTGGTCTTAGGTACTTGTTTGATTGCACAGTTAGGTGTGGAGCTCTGCTTTTGATAATCATTGATTACTTACTTTATGGCGGTTCAGGTGTCTGTAGATAAACTCCTGAAGGCAGATCTAAAGTGTTTTATAAACTGCCTGTACTTAGAGTTCAGAGAGGCATTAAGTAAGAAGAAACTTAGAAGAGCCTGGCTGGACACAGCTGAGGGTCTGCCAAGATTATCTCCAATAGTTGCTAGCCATGGGAATTTGAAAAGGCCATGACATGAAAGTGGCACAATACTTTTTGAATTTGAAGGTGAACGGATTATGACGTGCATTTTCAGAACCTCTTTTCATAGTCCAAGAAGCCATGGAGGGGGAAGGATTCAGTGCCTCTCTTTATTCCCCTTATTGCAGTGTTCAAAAGGGGAACCTACATCTTCTCTATATGTCATTTCTTTCCTCTCTTCTTTCACAGTAACTGTATATTTGTACAGTAACTTTATATTTGTACTTTTAATTTGCTTTTTAACATGTTTATTTTTCCCTCATGCACAAATAATGGAGGCCTGAGTAGACTTATAGAGGTTAGGGATCCCTCCCCGTTCTTCATAGTTATTGCAGCTGTTTATATAAAGGCTTTTCAAAATAGGGAAAAATGCAGAAGAGGAACAAGAACACACAAAAATGACTTATAAGGACCTAGAATGAGGTATTTCTTTTTATATATTTAAAAATGGATTTTAATATCTGTTTTTATATGTCTTATATCTGTTATTTCCTGGTTTTGTATGTTTTTCTTTTTATCAAAAAGGCAACTTAAACAAGAGGGACGCGCTGGTGTAAAAAGGAGGATTCAGCCTTCTGTCCCAGGTCACAATATTTCTAAGTGCTTTTATAGAACATAGACCTCTTTCACTATATTCTGGTCAGTTCCACACATGTATCAAAATGCTGTGGGACCCATCATAGCCCCATCTCAGCAGAAAAGAATGTCACACAAATGTCTTAGTAGAAATAGCGGCTTCCGATACCATCAGCCTTCTCTGTTGCCTTTCTGGGATGAAGTTTGGAGGTGCTCTTCTTCAGTGGCTCCATTCCTTCCTGGAAAGGGACAGTCTCATAAAACGGTGCTGGGGGGGTTCTGTTTGACTCCTTGGCCATTGAATTTTGGGGTCCCTCAGGACTCTGTGCTATCTCCAATGCTGTTCAACATGCATCTGCTGGGAGAGGTCATCCAGTGTTTTGGAGTGCAGTGTCATCTATACACAGATGACATCCAACTCTATTATTCCTTTCCACCTAATTCCAAGGAAGCAGTTCCTGTGCTAGACCAGTGCCTTAATCCAGACATATCTGGGAATAGGGAGTCAGTCTGTGTTAGATGGGATCACACTCCCTGAAAATGCAGTCCCACAATTTGGGAGTACTGCTGGATTTGGCTCTGAACCTAGAGGCCAAGGTATCAGCAGTGACCAGGAATGCTTTTGCATGATTAAAGCTTGGGCGCCAACTGTGCCAGTTCCTGGAGTAGTCAGATCTGGCCACAGTGGTACATGCCTTGATTCATTTGTTTTCTTACCACCCGAAGCAATCCAATTTCATCACATTATCCATTCCAATCACAAAAAATGCATAATAATAATAATAATAATAATAATAATAATAATAATTTATTTGTATTCCGCCCTATCTCCCTGAGGGGACTCAGGGTGGATTCCAGCATATACAGACACAAAGGCAAAAATTCAGTGCCTAGAAACAATGACAGATAAAGATAAAGGCTTCTCCTTTTCATCTTCGGCTCTGGGCGGGTGGTACTCATCTCCAGCTCTGGGAGTGGTTTTCATTTCCATTTCTAAGCTGAAGAGTCTGCATTGTCCGTAGACACCTCCAAGGTCATGTGGTCAGTATGATTGCATGGAGTGCCATTTACCTTTCCATATGTTAGAAAGTACTGGTTCCAAATTGCTAAACATCCCAGCCCTGAAGACCATAGTGCTCATGTTCCTCTTGCCAAGAATGGATTATTTCTCCTTACTCTCTATATTCTTCATCTTCCTACCACCCCAAAATGCAAAATAATTTCTCCTATAACTTTAGGTAAGGCAGTTCATCAAAAATGGGAAGTCCAAGTAAACACTATCTATCAGATCACTCCTGTCAATTTGCTTATCGGCAATTTCAAAGAACTTTAACTGGTTAGTGAGATAACACTTACCTTTGAAGAAGTAATGTAGAATGTGTTTGAAAAAAATCTATTTAATACTTTCCAACAATTACTCCAGAATCACAATTATTCACATAATTTAGCCAACAGAATGAAAAAGGTAAGGATTGTGTAGGTGTCTGGCTACATGGCAGATTTCATCTAACAAAGGAAATGATACGTGTGTTTGCATACACCTCCCTGCTTGCCCCACCAAGCAAACACATTCAGAAGAGCAGGACAGTTTCATTGATCTCACTTTAAAAATCCAGGTGATTTTCTTCACACCTACAATTATGTTGTAAAGTTTATTGAGATAATCATGTTGGTGAAATGCTTGGAGCACTCCAGAAAGTCAGTTGTAAGTACAAATGTACAAGTGCTTGCTACAGGTGTGAAATTCATATTAATATGTTGTTTCTTCTGAGAGGATTATTGCTCAGTATAATCAAGACGGTTGTTATTTGGGAAAAGTGGGTGAGGTGTTGATAACCATCAACTCTACTGGTTACACCCTGATGAGAGAAAACATCCATTACCTGGCACTCTGTTGAGCAGCAACCACATTGCTTCTCCTGACCACAGAGGTATTATGTGTCAGGAAGTTCAGAATATTGGCCTAAATGCGGAAGAAAAATTGTTAGGTTCTCACGTTTCTCTTTCTCCAGAATTCACATTTCATTTACCTAACACAACAAGATGATGTGTCCTACAGTAAGTTTACTTTGCTCTTACTCTCTATTTGGAAAACAAGGATAGTTTTGCAGTTTGGGAAATAATCAACAAAGCAGAAATGGTGTTGCAAGTCCATTCCACATGTGGCATGAATGTCTTCAAAAGATCAATTTCCAAAAAGAAAGGGGTCGGGATCCGAACTTGTAGCGAGGCCAATTTGAGCCATTCAGGTGGATCCTATCTTAAAGATGAAAAGGCTATTTGTTAGCATTTGTCTCCAGGTTGAAAAATGAGTTTTTCAACAATCAATACCTTCTTAAGGAGAAATAGTATAGCAGTATTAATTCTGAAAATTTTCCCCTTGACATTTAACATTTTAAAGGGTTGCATAGAAATTATTCTACTGAGAAAAAAAAAATCTGAGTGCTCTGCACCAAAAACATGGTTTCCTGTACTGGAAACCTGTTTTCTGCATGGAAATGTTTTCTGTGCAAAAAAGACTTTTATCCATAGACTGACAACCTCGTAACAGGAGGAAATTTGAGCATCCTAGGATCCTTCTGCTCCAGTTTAGCCATGGAGCTCCACATTGCCCATCACACAGCTCTGTCACTCAACTGGGGCAACAGCATCCTATGATGCTGAACCATCACCATTGGAGCCTCCATGTGTTCAATTTGGAACAACGAGACCACCACGGGGAGAAGCCACATGGTGACGCTTCCTCATGTGTGATGGGGAATTGTCAACTGCCGACGAAGTGGAGGGAGAGGTGTTGGAATTACCCTGCTGCCCTGCTGGGTGGCAAATTGATCTGGAGGACTTCATCAACCTTTTTTATTTGGACAGGCTTTCAAAGATTTTAAAGATCAATTCAAGGAGTGCTTTGGTTTTCACTTTGAATATACATTGAATGTGTTTGAATGATTTTTAATACTGTTCATATTTAATTCAGAAGCTCCCGGTGGTGCAATGGGTTAAACTACTGAGTTGCTGAACTTGCTGACTGAAAGGTTGGTGGTTCAAATCTGGGGAGCGGTGTTAGGTTCTGCCGTTAGTCCCAGCTTCTGCCAACCTAGTAGTTCGAAAACATGCAAATGTGAATAGATGAATAGGTACTGCTCTGGTGGGAAGGTAATGGTGCTTTATGCAGTCATGCCGGCCACATGACCTTGGAGGCATTTATGGACAATGTTGGCTCTTTGGCTTAGAAATGGAGATGTGCACCCCCCCCCCTCCTCAGAGTTGGACACAACTAAACTTAATGTCAAGGGGAAACCTTTACCTTATATTTAATTCTATTTCATTGTTTGTATACTTGTATATTTTAAATTATGTACTAATGCTTTTATGTTACGCCGCTTTGAGTCCCCTTCAGGAGTGATAAAACAGGGTATAAACAAATATAAAAATAATACCAATAATAATCAGTGTGATGAGATCCTGATTCTTGCATAATGTGCTGAGCAATTTATTTTCTTCCATAGCAGGTAGAAAACTAATTACACTATATAATATGATTTATGTTCCTGAGCTATAAATGTTATTTCCTAATTGGTTCTATCATAAAAACAGGGGAAAAGTTTATCATCCTGCAGTACATTTTGCTGTAATTTTTCATTGAATATCTCACTGAGTCTCAACCAATTCAACCACACAATTAAACACTTTCAAACCAGGAACAGATTTTCCCCCAAATTTTGTTACATAGTGTTATTAATCCTTGTGAAAGAGGATGGGGATTTACATGCCTATATTGCTCTCATCCCCCCTCCCACCTCCGCTTCCTAAATAACTATTATCTGCTCTGAAGAAAGAGCTAACACTGCTTGATACATTAAAACTGGAACATCAAAATGCAAATCTATACACTTATGATATTTTATATATCACCTGAGCCTATTTTGTGGCTTGCTTCTTGGCTGGGGAACTCTCTCCACAAGAGGCTCTTTCCCCTGCCCTGCTCTCCTTCCAGTGTAGGTAAAGACCTTTTCATTTGGATAGGCATTTGATTACTTCATGTCAGTGTAGAAAGGTATTTAATGGGCTATGTGTACTGCACCTTTATTGTTATTCCAATGTTTTTAATGATTGTATATTGTTGTAAAGCATTGACACTTTTTATGGTCACTTATTTAATTTTTAAAACATCATTATCGGTAGTAACACTTCGTTTTCATTCATGACGTGAGCCACCTTTGATCTCATTTCGGAGGAAGGCGAGATAAAAAATTACATATCTCAGTTAATGAAGCCGCTTGTTAACTGAAGATAACAAGAATAGAAGCTTCTTTTTACAAAGCTTCTTTTTAAAAGATCTACTCAGCCCCCTTTTATTCCTCTGCCTAGCCTCAAGGGTATTTTTTAATGAGAGGGTGGTGAAAATGGGGTGGAGAAACACTGCTTGGTCTTAGGTTGCATTATGTCTGTTGTAAACAAAACAATAAAGCTTGAGTTGAGAAAGAGCATACAGTGTTCCCTCACTTATCACAGGTGTTACATTCCAGGACCACCCGTGATATGTGAAAATCCGTGAAGTAGGATTTCCCTTTCCTTCTTATACTTTCTATGCATGTATCTCACAAAGAAAAAACGACACTAATTTCCTTTTCCGGGGAGCCACGGGGGAGGAGGGAAGGAGGAGGAGGAGCAGGAGGAGGGGAGGGGGAGCCAGGCACTAGCCCTTACCCTGGGGCTTGTCTCCGGGCTGGGCCTCAGCACAGCCCTCCGGTGGTGGCCTCCTCCTCCTTGCCACCTCCGCTGCTCCCCACTCCTTCCTCGGAGGCCCCTTGGGCGCCATTGACACCACTGCCAGGCTGGGCTGAGGCCTCAGTGCCGAGCATAGAAGACCACGCTTCAGCCCAGTCTGGCAGAGGTGTCAACGGTGCCCAAGGGGCCTCCGAGGAAGGAGTGGGGAAGAGGGCCGCAGTGGAAGAGGGCCAAGCCAAAGAGGGCCACACTAAGGCCCAGCCCAGAGACACACCCCAGGGTAAGGCCCAGCACCTGGCTCCCCCTCCTCCCCTCCTCCTCCTCTTCCTCCTCCCCCCCCGGATCTCCAGAAAAGGAAATTAGTGTTGTTCTTGCTTTGTGAGGAACATCATAGAAAGTATAAGAAGGAAAATAAAGTATAAGAAGGGGAAGAAAAAAACCCGCAAAACAGCGAGTCCGCAATAAGCAAACCATGAAGTAGCGAGAGGACACTGTAATTCTAGGTGATTCTACTACAGCATCATTTACCTGTCTACAACAGGCAACATAAAAAGCAGCTTCCTCCAGACTCCCTTACTGAGCATGCATGAACAGCTAAAGAGAGGGAAAATGGCAGAGCAGGTAAGTCTGTCTTACTAGTTTCCTGCAGTATGTTAACAATGTATAGATGTGTAAGTTTGGCTACTAAAATGAATATCATCAGAAAAGTGGAAAACGGTGAAAGAAAAAGGGTAATCTGTGGCTACACTTGGAAGAAGCTTTTGAGAAGTTTCAAAATATTCCGTTTGAACCTGATAGTTTCATTACCTATCTGCGTATTCACTTGGATGAAACATGTAGAATTACTCTTCCTTTTGTGGTGCTTTATGACACCACATTTTGTTGCTTCTTGCACCGTTTTTCCTTGTTTAAAAATTAATGCCCAGGAACACATCTAATTCATAAGGTAAGGTAGTACACAAGTAAGTAAATACATGAATATGTAATGTGTAGCTCAACCACTTTTTACTTAAAAGCAGTAATGCAGTCATATATTTTGATATCCAGGTATTCATCATGACAGGTTGCGTAGCACCACACCTCCATGGAAAGGCCAATAATGCAGATGAGCTTTGTTTTGATCCACATCTGTGAGATCTATCCAAAAAGTCTTAACCCCCCCATGCTTTAATTTCCTATCCAAGACCAAGCCATAACAACACAATTCAGAACAACATATTTTATTGTGAGAATAGGTTTACTTGAAGCTATTTTGAAAATTATATAAAGTCAAAGGGAACAGGGAAGTTTGAAATGGCAGATGCCATATTCAACCTTGCTCATGAAAACAAAATCCTGTTGCTTTCACCCTGCAAGACTTGCAATCTCATCAGGCAGGGTACTTTTTTGGCGATATATGCGAATTTGCCTTCCCTTTTGTGATGGAAAGTAGAGCTACTTCCCGTGTTACATAGAAATCAATGGGGGAAAGCTAGGCGGTAGATGCTTCCCCCTGTGGGATGAGGTAGGGGAGAAGTCGGGGCATGGGGCAAAAGGTTCCTCCCCACCGGGCACTATCGGATTCGCCACAATGTGTGGCTATTCTGGCAGTCAGTATGACGAAGTCCTACATGGACACTCGGCTAGTGCCTATAATTAGGCATGTGGGTCTTCCGTGTAGATCAGGACTATCATATAACAATGTTTTAAACTCCCTGTTTATTTATTTTTTCCAATTACTCTTCCCTCACCAGCATACTTTGAGGATTTAATAAAGAGACAATTGCACTTACTGCCTTTCTCCCAAGACACATTTTCTGGATGCACAACAGAAGCAAGATGAGTAGAAATCCATCCTGAGCTCTGCTCTTGTGGCTCAGTTAAATATTGACTTTAGCCCTTAAGAGAGGGTTGACCTCTGGCGTGTTCACCAATTTTGTTGGCATTCAGGGGAATGAATTATTACTGGGTTCTGATATGTGACTGAGAAGATTTAAAATTGATCTTCTTAGATATATTTGTTCTTCATATGCAGTTATTAAGCATGTTACCATGCTGAATAAGTCATCCTGTTTGTCATGTTTTCAGATTTAATAAGTGACCCACGTGTTTGTTGTTGACTTGTGAAACACTCATGTTGAAGTAAGAGAAGATTTGCATCCATTGAACAACAAAGAATGATTGACTCTTACATTTTAAATAGCATTTCTACTTGCTGTTTTTGGTACAGATTTTTTTTGGTTTTGGTTTCAGTTTTGGTACTGAAAAGGGCAACTTTTCATTATTTTTACTGCAGGATTCTTCTAGAATTTCTGCATGTCTATTCATTAAGAACCCTTTTCTTAATCCACACACTTTCCTAAACACCTTAATTCCCAACACTCTGAATTTATTCAGTAACTTATTTTAGAAGGCAGATTATCACTTCTGCCTCAAGTACTAGACTGGGAGAAAGGTAGACTGTAAATCAAATAAATTACAAAATAAACATATAGTTAAACTAAATAAAAAAATCTGAAAATGGAGAGGATCATGTTGGACCAGTCTGCCATTGAGTCTCATGTTTAATACCCGCAAAGAGCCTCATCTGGCTTAAGAGTTTGTGAACGCTAATTCATTTTCCCAACTGAAAAATTATGCCAAATGAATTGTGCTTATCTTTGAAGGAACCACCAACATTTTCCTCTTGTTTTTGCTACAACAGATTAATAAAACCACCACTTATGAATGCTCAATTTAGCATTGACTTAGTCAAATAAGCAGGGATTCACAGCGAGACTTTTCAGAATTAAGTCCTGGATATGGCTGGACAAATCCATGTTGGTTTTCTCCACATCCAGTTTGGACATTTTTTTTCAATCCTGTAGAAATCTGTAAATTTATATTAAAAATTGCATTAGTCATCAATTCCTACTCTTCACCTGCATGATGGATGGTGCCATTGTCAGTGGATCATATATCATGAGCAGTGAGTTGAGCGCTTATTTGTTTATTTGCATTATTTGTATACTGCCCTTCTCAACCTTGAAGGGGACTCAGGGTGGTTCACAGTGTTGGCAATAATCCAATGCCATCGATGAAAACAGTATAAAATATCAAAATTGACCCTCCCCTGATAAAACATTATTAAACACATCACATAAAATAACATCACATATCACACAAAGACACTACCTTAGAGTACTTGGGTAGTGTTCTGCCCCCATGCTATCTTAACTACTTGGAAGGTGAACTGGCTGTGCAGGGAACAGATTGGAGACTATATGGTTGAATAAGAGTTTATTAACTGAAAAGAATTTTAGACTTTCTCTCCTCCGGAATCTCACTACAAAGTATTTATGAGTAAAGTCCTTGAGAGATAGACACAGTACCGGCCGAAATGAGGTTCTTGAATCTTTATTTCTTCTTATTGTCTCTTTTTTGTGTGGTATTCAACTGTTTCTAAGATTGCCTCAATATTTAACCTGGACTGGACAGCTCCCTCTAATGAAAAAAGGCTTAACTGGGGGTAAACAGCAAGGATCTTCATGGGGCATGACAGGTAGAAAGAGTAGAACTCAAGTTTGGGAAAATATTCCCTAGTGCTTTGCCTAGGGTGTCAGATAGCATGGCTATCCTGATGTCATTTGACTCACACAGGCATAGTGGGGAAACCAATCCCACATCTGTGCTGTAGAGGTGTGCTCAGAAATAAATCCCCTTGCTCAGTGGGTATAAGATTGCTGCCTAGATTTTATTCCCTGACATGTAAATTGGTTGCTTTGAGCTCAGCCAAATTCATTATTTGTATGACTAATGCAATCATGAGGCACACTTATATAGAGAGCAGTGCTGTACAGTGTTAAGACAGGCAGTCATTTCTAGGGGTGATAACTTCATTATGTGAAAACAGTCGGGGGAGGATAGTGAATAGATAATGTTGGCAGATAATGGGGCGTGCCTGCACAATCAGAGATCATGATTAGCAAGACAACAAGCTATCAGCTTCCATATCTAGTCTAGTAAGCTCCTCATCATTGCTTATGAATGCTGTTGTAAAGTCTGAATCACGCCGATAAAGATTTCACCGAAAGAACTTCAGGCAGTATAAAATCTGAGTCCTTCATATCTTGAGATGATGAGCAGCAGAGCTGGGAGATTATAATAAATGAAAGCAGATACGGAATATTTTATGTAAACTTGAAGGATATGTAAGAACTCATTATGAATCACCTCTAAAAAGGTTACATGAGGTGTTTTGAATTCTCTGCCAGGGAGCTCTAGTCCTCATCAGATTATAAATCTTATTATTCTATAGGCCACAGCCGTTGCAATTGAAGTGGTATCAACATGCTATACATATATAGTATGAAATTTTTATAAGTCTAGGGATTTCTCTCCTGCTCCGTCTTTGAAGAAACTCCTGAAACAATAAGCAAAAGGGGTCTTCTTCTTCTTTTGCTTTAATACAACATCTGAAATTGCAACTCCTGTTTATAGCCATAAGATCATAGGAGTAGTCTGCTGTATGTTGTTTGCATATATATCACATGGCTTAAACTACTGAGATCCACCCACAAAGAGACGAATCACTGCCCATCTATGGAACCTATTGGCCCAACTGCTTTACCTTGCTATTCTTTCTTCCAGGAGCCATGACAAACCAAGGTAACCTCTCCTACAAAAAGATGAAGCAAATTTGGCTCACAAAGAGTAGGAATGACATCCACAATATGGAAGGGAACTTAGCTGCTCTCAGAGAGGGATCCCATCAGAAATGGAAATAAAATCCTCAAACACTCCCTCCCTTCTAGAATTAGTACTAATATGTAACAGTGAAAGCAGACCCCCTAGCAACCCGCGAAAAAAATAAATAAGCAAACTCCTTAGATCAGTGGTTACCAACCTTTTTTTTTTTGACCAGGGACCATTTGACCAGGGACCAATTTGACCAGGGATCATTTGACCAGGGACCACTTTGACCAGGGATCACTCTCCGATATTAGTACCAAAAGGGTTATGCATCAGTTTTTGGTCAACTTTAAATTCGGTTTGGTTATTTGGGGTGCTGATTCATAAAAGTGCATTGGATAGATTGTCAGAGTGATGCCCCTGGGTCATGCACGGAGTACTTGAGGCTTCCAGATCAATTATCACACTGCAGACTTCTTGGGTTTCAAAACAATAAGACCACATCAGCTCTAGTTTCTGATACCGAACATATGTCATCCAGTAGTCGCCATCTGCTCGCCCACAGAAAGCCATATTTAATAAGCCCTGGCCTTATAAGAGAGCTTCGCGAGACCACTCACTTCTGTTGCAAATTCAATACTTCTGCTTTCTTGTTATTCTTGTTGCTGCTGCAACTTCTGCTTTTGTTGTTGTGTGCCTTCAAGTTGTGTTCAACTTATGGTACTCTCAGGTGAATTTATCTCAGAGTTTACTTAGCAATATTTGTTCATAGTGGTTTTGTCACGGCTATGCCCCGAGTTTGAGTGCAATTTGCCTGAAGTCACTTACTGGGTTTTCATACCATCCATCCATCCATCCATCCATCCATCCATCCATCCATCTATCAACAGATGTAGACTGGATATTCCTTCAAACAGAGCACGGTATTTTGTGAAATTGTGGCCACATTCACTCTGAGAGATTAATCTGAAGAAAGTGGAGAACCAACAGTGAGTCACAAAGAGACTATTGACCTCATCAGACAGGGCTTACTTTGGCTGCATATGCTGGATCAGCCCTAGTTGACCCATGGAGCCTGTCAGTTCCCATCTCATGATGCAGAAGAACGTCTGGTAGGGATCTGGGGATCAATTAGCGGAGAGCTAATTGACCCACAGAGCCCTTGTTGATGCTTCATGGTAAACCGATGCTTCCATCGGATCAGCTTCCTGGTAAACCGGGAAATGCAGGGTGTGGAGCGACGGGTTCCCCATGCCCCCCAATGGCAGTCGCTGGGTGTGTGGTGATTTCGGTAGCCTATGTGAAGAGGTCATATGAGTGATATTTTTTGAATTATTCTAATTAGATCTTGGATAGTCTGCATGGTGTAATGATCTAAGCATTGGACTGTGACTTTGGAGATAAAGTTTTGGTGGCCCACTCAGCCATACAAATCCACTGGGTGACATTGGGTGAATCACACTGTCACTCCAAGAAAACCCTACAATAGGTTCACTTTAAGGACTCTATTAGTTGGAAACAATTTGAAAGCATACAATGATAACAACAGTAAGAGCTTCACAGCCCTTTTTGTATGTGATGATGCAAATGCTCCTTTGTATCAGCCAGTCTTATCACCAGCCATTCATCCCTGTCCCCAAACCCCTTAGGTGTTTGCTTAAGATACTGACTGCTCTGCTTTTACCAGAAACTGAAATCCATTTCCTGTTCCTCGATTATTCTGAATAGTAATAGAGGCCATAGAAAGTGCTCTGTTCTGTACTCTCTGAGGCAGGTTTGCTTTCCATGATTTTAACAAATTTATTACCCCTCAAGTAATACACTGGGAATTCAGCTGTTCAATTTAGTGAAAGCAGAAGCATGTTCTGAGGGAGAATTTGCAGATGGTACAAGGATGCCAAACAAGTGAAACCCTTGAATTGACCCACTGATTATGCTGTTTAGCAGCAGAGATAATAACCACAACATTTTACTTCAGGCCCTTTCACACAACATAATTATAGCACTATGATTTCCTTTTAACTACCATGGCTATAGCCTTTGAAATCTTAGCATTTGCAAGGCACTAGACCTCTCTAGCTGGGCTTTTTAAGTACCTCTATCAAAACTTTGAATCCCCAAAGTCCATAAGATACTGCCATGGAATTGTGTGATTATCCCTGTTCAACTGTTAGTTGTGTGGCATTTGCTACCATATTCCATCAATGATGTTGCACAGAAAACATAATTTTCCCCTTAAAAATCATGATAAAATTTAATCCTAGCTAAATTTGTTCATGCGAATCAATGTTTTCACTTAATGTTTTGCTGCTTGAAGTAAAAGCAAACAAGGCAAACCTGACAAACTGCCCCATTCCATAGGCAAGTGTCCATTTATTTTGCATCTTGCTCTGGTAACTGGCAATAGGAAAGTGCATCTGAAGGCAAGAGGCTCATGTAAGGGCTGTGGAGCAGCTTTTGGGAATATCTAGTTTTGTCCCCCAACACTTTGCAGTTTTTCCTTACTTCATGGTCTGGCTGCCTGAGCAGATGCCTTCCATGGTCCAAATGCTGTTCCTTCCAATTCTTATTTTGCTCCATGATGATTTACTCTTTTTTTAAAAATTGTACATTTAAGACAAAGATTCCTTTTCTGTGCTTGCTCAGCAGTTTTTAGACTACAAACGATCTGATGCCAAATCTATGTTTGGCGTTAAATAAATGATAACAGCTACAGTAGAGATAGAGCTGTTCCCAGTTACGTCTGACTGGAGCCTATCCTTTCCCCCCACCCTGCCTGCTGGATGCTCCATTCTTTCAAAATATCTTGCAGGAAAATTGTGAATTATCCAAAAGGAATTGCAACACATTTTTAAGCTTATCGGCTTCAAATGCTATTAGGACATCTCATTTGATACAAGACAGACTAAAGCGATAACAACAGCAATGGATAATTTTAATCTCTCCCAGTGAAATATATCTGTGCAAGCTGAAATGTAATTCAGTTTAATTATCAATAGCATGCGCTCTATGCCATTTCTATAGTATCTCAATTACTGTATTTCACTGAGTTTAAGATGCACACGTTTGCCCCTGTTTTACGGACTTCAAAATGGGCAGCTTAGATTTGTGGGTTTTGGGGACCCCTAAAACAGGAACATAAGTGTGCTTGGAGAGAGGAGGAGGAAGGATGGACAAGTTTGTCCAGGTATGAACAACCTTTCTTCTGTTTTGAGCTGCTTTTCCATGAAGGCAATCTGTTGATGTTCACATGCTGGTAATAATTAGGATATAAGCCAATGTTGACTGAGATGAGAGCCTTTCTTCCACATTTTCTTCTTCCCCACCTAGCAGACCTCTGGAGAAAGGAAAGCTCTCTTCTGTTGAGGCCTAAATTATTTATTTATTTAATTAGTTCATTTCTATCCCACTTTTCTCACCCTGCTGGGGACTCAAGGCAGCTTACAAACTCCAGCAAAATTCAATGCCACATGGACATAACAATAAAACACACCCCTTCAAATTATAAAATAGTTAAAACATATGAGCAACTAGAACATTGGCTGTCTGCAAGGACGTTGCCCAGGGGATGCCCGGATGATTTTGATGTTTTTCTCATCCTTGTGGGAGGCTTCTCTCATGACCCCGCATGAGGAGCTGGAGCTGATAGAAGGAGCTCTTCCATCTCTCCCTGGATTCAAACCTGCGACATGTCGGTCTTCAGTCCTGCCGGCACAGGAGTTTAACCCACTGCGCCACCGGGGGAAGTTTCTCAAGTCGCTCCTGACATGACAATTTTTTTTTAGAAATAGTCATTGTTTGATTTTGAAAATACATAACCACATAATGGGATCATTTGTAAAATTGTACAAATGATGGGGTGCATTGTTGTGGAATTCATATGCTTTACTGGATGTGGGTGGACTGCAGTTTCCATCATCTTGTTGATCAACCCCCTCCCCTGAAAGGATTTTTTTTGGTAATGATGGATATGTGTGGCATCTTTGATCCAGATCCATCCTTGGTAGGATTCACATGGCTCTCCAGATGTGGGTGGACTATAATTCCTACCATCTTCTGTCAATTTTTGCTATACTTCACTAATATTTTAAGTTGGCCATGATATGAGTGTGTGCCAGGTTTGGTCGAAATCAATCCTTCACTTCACTTCACTTCACTTTATCCTTGGTAGGATTCACAAGGATCTCCGGCTATGGGTGGACTACAACTCCCACCATCCTGTGTCAATCTCCCTCAAACCTCACCAGTATTTTAAGTTGGCCATGATGTGTATGTGTGCCACATTTGGCCCAGAACCATTGTTGGTGGGATGTTTTGTCACAGAAAAATCCTGTGTATTACTGCATAGAATAAGGAACATTTTGTGATGTGCAAATACTGTAAGAAGAATGTGCAAAAATCTTGGTGCTGTGTTATTATTTCTGGTAGGGTTCCTTAAGAGTTGGGAAACCCTTTTTCTTCACTGGGAAACATGTAGCAAGAGATATTCTTTCTGTTCCTACTCCCAACAGAGGTTCTGTAATAGGAAAGGCCCCATATAGCCTGAAGAAACTATGGGAGGAGATGCTGTCATGTGGATTTGCCACATTGACAGTTGGAGGAGCCACCTTGAGAACATGTACAGACAGAGCAGAGACTATACATAAGCATGGTGAACCCCTATACATAATGACCTAGGCAAAAACACTGACAGTTACATAACTGAAATACAGCTCAAATATCGTTAGAAAGATTCTTCAGTTCTATCTATAAGGAATTGACCCTTTCTACTGGAAGATAACTTGTTTCTTCTTCATTATTTTTGAAAAATCTGTTTTATTAAATACAATGGTAAAAATATAGAAAAATGAACATGTGTATACCATAACTAGTCCTTGAGATTTGTTATATTCTGATAGTCCGTCCTTAGTGCTGAACCAGTTGAATCAGTTTGCTACTGTAAACACTATTCAACCTTGCAACTCATTACTAATATTTTAATTTCAAAACCTTAGAACTTCCACAGGCATGCCTTTTCCTCCTTTAGTCTGGGTGTGGAATATGAGAATAACTGTGGCATAGACACTGAGAGCTGGGAAGCCCTGGCCCTTGAGCGCTCTAACTGGAGGTCAACTGTGGCTAACAGTGCTGGAGAATTCAAAGAGGCACTAATCGAGGGAGAAAGGGAGAAACGAGCCAAGAGGGAGGCGCATCAAGTCAACCCTGACCGGGACCGCATTCCATCTGGAAACCAATGTCCTCACTGCGGGAGAACATGCGGATCAAGAATAGGGCTCCACAGCCACTTACGGACCCACCACCAAGACACCACATCTGGAAGACCATCATCTTTGAGCTAAGTAAGTAAGTAAGTAAGTAAGGAATATGAGAATTGCATCTAAAGAGTAAGAGATAGAAAGATTGGTCATATATAAGCAAGAGTTATAATAGCTGTGTATTCTGACAGGATGTGATACACCCAATAATTCCCTTTCCCAATACAACGTTGCAATCACTGCTCACATCTGGATTTTATCCAAGTTAATTCTTTTTTTAAAGCCAGTGACTAATTCCACCATATCTTTTCTAAAGCTTCTTTTGGTATACAATATCTTCATTTTATTGGACATGAATATTCAAGATTTACCTTCACAGCTGAGTGACTCTTCATTTCAGCAACATATATACTCTCCATTGTGTGAGAACATAAGGTAGAAGTGTTACCATGTCAAACACTAAGCCTCTGTCAACGATTCTGCCCTTTGTATCACAAGAAAGTTATTAGCAAACGAGGACTTGGCGTGAGAGAACTTCCTGTCCTTCCATGAGATATACAAGTAGTGAGAAGAATTTCTATCACTGGATGAGATTTTGCAATGTTGACTTAAATCTCAGCCCAAAACAAAAATCACTTTCTGTATTGTGTTTATGAAAATCTAAAATTGTATTCCTTAGCATTTAATTATGTTTAATTATGTTTGATAACTCATTTACTAATTATTAACAGCATAATGAACTTAGAGAACATCCTGTGGCGGAGAATACTACAAAGTTTGTGACAGTCCTGTACTCTTCACTGAGTCTTGCAGCTTCTGCCCAGGATGGGAGAAAAGTCCAGGGCAAAGCATAAATTCAGAATCTCTGAAGATGCCAGCCACAAATGCAGGTGAAATATCAGGAGAGAATGCTGCTGGAACATCCCCAATTCTTCTGTATGCAGCAGGGGAAGCCTCCCATGTTGCCAGTGCTGCCTATTGTGATAGTTCAACCTCACTTCAAGCGCTGGAATGGGTCTACATTGTGTGATGGGATCCAGCGGGCTCCGTGCCTGAAGTGAGGTCGAAATATTGTCAGATAGGCAATTTTGCCTGTGTGATGAAGTCGTAAATCTCAGATGGATAGTCTCAATCAAGAGTTGGAAGAGACCTCGTGGGCCATGCAGTCCAACCCCCTGCCAAGAAGCGGGAAAATCATATTCAAAACACCCCTGACAGATGGCCATCCAGCCTTTGTTTAAAAGCCACCAAAGACGTAGCCTCCACCACTTTCCAGGGCAGAGAGTTCCACTGCTGAACAGCTCTCACAGTTTGGAAGTTCTTTCTAATGTTCAGGTGGAATCTCCTTTCCTGTATTTTGAAGCCAATGTTCCATGTCCTAGTCTCCAGGGCAGCAGAAAACAAGCCTGCTCCCTCCTCCTCCCTATGACTTCCCCTCACATATTTATACATGGCCATCATGTCTCCTTTCTGCCTTTGTGATAATTTGACCTCACTTCAAGCATGGAGCCCTGCCAGAGCACGTCTACATTGTATGATGGGATCTGGTTGTCTCCGTGATTGAAGTGAGGTCGAACTATTGTCGGATGTGCCATTATGCCTGTGTGATGAAGTCGTAAATCTCAGATGGATAGTCTTAATCAAGGAAGCCATGGCCCTGAATCTGTAAGAACTGAGCAGAACTGTTAAGGATACAGTGACTTGGAAACCTCTCATTCATATTGTTTGTGATGACGCGAGTGGCACTACCTGTGTGTAGAACTTTAAAGTGCAAAGGTTTAAACTAACATGCCCATACTTACTTTGTAAATGTATAGTTGCATTGATTGGTTATTTATAGCTGTCGATCAATGTTGTTTGCACCAGTTATATTGCTTCCTCAGCCTAATTGCTTGGCTCCATCTCTTCCTGGAGGAGGGCAGAGCTTTTCCTTTTCCATTCTACCAACAAACTTTCTATCAGATAGACGTGAGAGACTTGGCTCTAAAACCCTTAATTAAGTTACCTCTCATCACCACTTCTAAGGTTTTTACCCTTGCGACTCATACTTCATGTACAGATCGCCCTGGACAATGTTGAGGAGACCCAAGCGCCTCCAAACCGGTCCTTTGGCATCAAAAGGAAGACTCTGTGCCTTTAACATAGGCCATTGGACTGGGGGTTGTGTTTGTTCCTACCTTCACAGCCATTGAGAAAAGAGGGAACAGGAAAAGCTTCCCAGCTGCAAAAATTTCCTTGGACTCAAGACAACCAGAGACTGTAATGTATATTTCCTTTACCCCTTTGAAACTTCCAGCTTATTGCCTTAAAGGGATAACTCTTTGTGAACAATAAAACCTATTTTGAGTTATCTACAGTGTTTTGGTCCTTGGGAGTTCCAGTTATTTAAAGGAAGGCAAGAAGCAATCCCCTGGGGGAAAGATATCACGTCTATGTCTCTTTCACTTAGAGTTATAGCCCCCAGGCACGACGGCATATTGTTGTAAGTCAAAGTTGATTTGATAGTAGGTAATAATAGCAAAACCCCTGTTAGGGAGATGTGTAACTTTCTCGTATGTATGCCCATGTCCTTTTTTGGGAGCTTTTCTTAACCCACAATGTCCCAAATTCTGTTGACCAACTGAACAGTCTCTGAACTCCCTCCTCCTGACATTTCCGGCTTGGACATGACCACACAGCACAGCAGAAACATTTCCCTGTAGTCAGGTACAAAGTGATGACATCAACACTGAGATCTGCCAGGCTCCTCTGTGGTTTCAGTGTTGCTGCAATTTTTTCACAGCTGGCTATAGAGATAAAAAACAGATGTGCCTTTGATCCTTTCTGCTCCCCATGAAGCAAGGAATGGTGGGGTGGTAGTGGTGCAAAGGTTGTTCAGTAAGTCAGGGCTGGGAGCATATGTTTCATGCTAGTATAGTTCCTTATGCAGACTGGCTATGCTACATTAAGCCATCCAGGATTGGATGGCTTAATGGTTGAATGCAGATGTGCATGTAAAGTGAGGGAAGTTTTTATCTTACCCAAACTCCTGCTCTTATTTTTTTTCCTGCAAAGTGTTACTGCTGTTTTGAGAGGCAAATGGGGGAAAACCAGAGTGAGCAGTGAATGCTAAAGCATTCAGCGTGTTCGGGGAAGTTCAGAAGAGGGAAAACCCATAAAAGCAAAAAGATGCTAGAACGCAACAAGGACTGATGATACATTATTAATATAAAATTAAAAAGACAAAGGAATTATTAAAAAATACTTACCCTAGTTTTGGAATCAATTAATTAATTGGTTGATCAATTAATTATAACACTTAATTTAATTAATAGGCACTGATAACCTGGGCTTTGTGTTGGGGTGTGATGCCCCTCTCTTGATAAGATCAATCTTATCTTTCTTGGAATACAATTTTCCCATATAAATGGATATATGATATCCAAACTATATATCCAAACTTGCTGGTCCATGATCACATAGGTTGAAACTCAAATGTATGATGAAGACTGCTTGACATCTCCAGCACACTTTGCTATACAGTTTCAAAGAATCATAGAGTTGGAAGAGATCTCAGGGGCCATCCAGTCCAACACCCTGCCAAGAAGCAGGAAAATTGCATTCAAAGCACCCCTAACAGATCCAGCTTCTGTTTAAAAGCCTCCAAAGAAAGAATCTCTACCATACATTGGGGCAGAGAGTTCCACTGCTGAACAGCTCTCACAGTTAGAAGTTCTTCTTAATGTTCAGGTGGAATCTCCTTTCCTGTATTTTGAAGCCATTGTTCTGCATCCTAGTCTCCAGGGCAGCAGAAAACAAGCCTGCTCCCTCCTCCTCCCTATGACTTCCCCTCACATAAATATACATGGCCTTCATCATGTCTCCTCTCAGCCTTCTCTTCTGAAGGCTAAACATACCCAGCTCTTTAAGCCGCTCCTCATAAGGCTCCTCTGGACACATTCCAGCTTGTCGACATCTCCCTTCATTTGTGGTGCCCAGAATTGGATACAGTATTCCTGGTGTGATCTGACCAAGGCAGAATAGAGGGGTAGCATGACTTCCTTGGATCTCAAACACCCATTTATGCAGATAACTTAAATTCTAAGCAGGATAATGGACCTAAGGTATACTTAGAGAAACTGAGGTCTTTGTTAGTCATGTAATTCATGAGTATAAAATTGCAGCAGAACTCACCAGTCTCAACACAAATTTTGAACACACATTGATTTTACTAGACAGAGATTACTCCATTGTTGCTACTAGTGCTGGATAGGCAGATGGTCCTCTTACCATTGTTCCAACTATATAAGAAGAAGGGAAGACAGCAGTAGGGAAAATATCACTTGACGTTTGTAAAGAGGCCACCAATTTGTAATGGTTTGTAAAGGAGCCACTACTTTGTAAGGACTTACTAAATTGATAACACAACTAATAGCTTGTAATGTTGATTTGGTCTTTCTTGAATGTGTAGCATGGCTTAACTTGAAAGTATTTGTTACAGAGCCTTGGCTTTAGAAGAAACTGTAACAAGTTTATTAAAGTATAGAAGAAGCTTGGTGGTTTCAATGTTTCTTAGCTCTTAGAGGCACATTTCTTCAGAGGTTACATTTAATACATTTCATAAAACAACTCTTAAGAGGACTATTCCTTTCACTAAACAGGTTTTGAACTTATTTTCCTTCAAAATGTATTTCTTTCTTTGACAGATTACTTCAGGTACAAGCTTATTCTTTCCTTATGTTATTTCTGTTGCAGTAAAGATTCTTATTAGGGTTCTCTCTCCCTTTTGCTCATACACTGACTAATAATATAAATAAGTCAACTCGACCTATCTAAACTACACAGTCTAAAAGCTAAAACCTTCCTGATTTGCAACACAGTAGAATCAGCCTTTCCCTGTAGTTCTTAGACTACAGACCACCTTTCCGGTTCTCAACACAGAACAGAACCATCCTCTCCTGTAGTTCGCTGACTACAGACTAACTGTTTTAAAATGGCTTCCCTGTCAAGTGGCAGTTGGCTCCGCCCCTTTTTCCATGGCAACCCAGCTCAAGGTGAGCTAAGCTGGCTACCATCCTCCCCAGTTATGCTAGTAAGCTGCATCGAATCCTTCGGGAGATGCTAGCGGGGTACAAATAAAATTATAATAATAATAGTTTAAATACTTACCCTTTTAAACACCTATCTATAATTATACATAACTGTAGATTAAAATTCACACTTCACCACAACGTTGCTACAAGCCATGCATTGAATGTAATATATGTTTGAGATTCCTGCTGAATTTCCCTGGTTCTTCCATAATGGGTGTTCATGGCTATTGCAAAGCTAGGCAAAATTATTATCATCAAAGAAAATAGCATTCCATTGCTTTAAGTAGAAGCACATCAGTTTGCAGGTTCAGGCCACACTTGTTTCGCACAGTCATGAGAAGCTAAACTGTGTGAATCCCCTAAGTCGCTTTGGTGTATTTTTTTGAAACTGAAAATGAGGAATAAAATAAAACAATAAAAACAACTATCTTGCAAGGAAAAAATGATGCATTTTTTTTGGCTGTTACTCTGAATGCAGCATTTCAAAAGTCCTACACAACATGAGAGCACGGGGTTGGGCCTCCTGCAAGCGTCTCCCTGTCTATAGGGAGGGTTGGATTAACGTCTCTAATGCCAAAAGCAACTGTTTCTTAAGTGAGCCATAGCTTCAGGGTAGGCAGATTGGGAGTATTCATCATCTCAGTGTTTATCATGCGTGTATAAATACAGAAGGGAGTTTGCTGAAGACAGACAGACAGGGCAAAGCAAACTCATACCTCTGAGACCTAGTTTTGTGCAATTCGTACTTCTGGGAAGGCAAGGACAATCTCTCATCTGAGAAACAGCTTGACGCAACTGATGCCATGCAAATATCACTGGCCTAATGAAAAAAGAGGGACTGGAGAGACATAATATTGACTGCAAGGATAAGAGGACTGCATATCTGTGGGTGTCTGCAGTGCAAGGGTGGGGATATACTTCTACCAGACACATATTGGGAATATTCTCCTAACTCTTCGTCCCTCTGTAATTGGCAGTTTCTTTCCTTTCAGTATGCTTGGCTTTAAGGTTGTGATTTTGTATTTGGAATTTAGTCTTTCAGTAGTTTAGAATAAATACACCACTTCTTCTTCAAGTCTTAAAATCATAGAATTATAGAGTTGGAAGGAGCCCCAAAGACAATCAAGTCCAATCTCCCCATCTCACCCTACTGCCCTCAGTCAAACAGCTCTTACTTTAAAACATTCCTTCTCATGTCAACTGATGTCTATCCTCCTGCAATTTAAAAACATTAAACATCCCTTTAAATATTTAAAGAGTGCATTGTGTTACCCTTGAGGCCAGTGGTTCTCAACCTTCCTAATGCCACAACTCCTTAATACAGTTCCTCATGTTGTGGTGACCCCCAACCATAAAATTATTTTCGTTGCTACTTCATAACTGTAATTTTGCTACTGCTGTGAATCATAATGTAAATATCTGATTATGCAGGATGTATTTTCATTCACTTGGCCAAATTTGGCACAAATTCCCAATATGCCCAAATTTGAATACTGGTAGGGTTGGGTGTGTGTGTGTGATTTTGTCATGTGAGAGTTGTAGTTGCTGGGATTTATAGTTAACCTATAATCAAAGAGCATAGCGGAACTCCACCATTGATATAATAGAACCAAACTTGGCACACAGAATTCCCATGACCAACAGAAAATATTGGAAGGGTTTGGTGGGCATTGACCTTGAGTTTTGGAGTTGTAGTTCACCTACATCCAGACAACACTGTGGAGTCAAACAATGATGGATCTGGACCAAATTTGCTACGAATACTCTGTATGCCCAAATGTGAACACTGGTGGATTTTGGGGAAAATAGTTTTGACATTGGGAGTTGTAGTTGCTGGGATTTATAGTTCACCTACAATCAAAGAGCATTCTGAACCCCACCAATGATAGAATCAGGCCAAACTTCCTACACAGAACCCTCTTGACCAACAGAAAACACTGTATTTTCTGATGGTCTTTGGCAATCTCTCTGACACCCCTCGTGACCCCTCCCACGGGTCCTGATCCCCAGGTTGAGAAATGCTGTTTTAGGTCCCTTCTACACTGCCATATAATCCAGATAATCAAATCAGATAAACCACATTATCTGCTTTGAACTGGAATATATGAGTGTACACTGGCATTTAATTCAGTTCAAAGGTGATAATCTGGATTTATATGGCAATGTAGATGGGTTCCAAGTCTTCTCTTCATCAGGATGAATATGCTCAATTCCTCAGTGTTTCCTCATATTTTTTACTTTCTATACATCTTTATCATACTAGTCGCCCTTCTCTGAATTGTCTTAAGCCACACATAAAATACACTGATGAAGAAGTAAACAAAAAAAGGCCTGAGTATAATTTTCATGGTATCTGGCACCACAGATAAGCAAATAGTCCTTGCATATTAATCCTATGTATGTGCTGCTGCTTTCAAAGGGTTTTAAAAATTGTTGAGCAGGTCACAAGTTTGTAAACACTGATTATAATGTGAATTATGGATAATACTCCAAAATTGTGAATGTATCATATTTTGTTCCATGATCATCTAAAAAGATCATGCTCAGGAATCATGCAATCAAATTACAAAAACAAAACAAAACAAAACACAAACACAAAAATGCAATATTTTAAGTAAGTGTATGATTTCATGTTGGGTCACTTTTGTAGCCATCCTGGGCCACTTGCAGCTCATGGGCTGCTGGTTGGACAATGGTTCCCAACCTTTTCTTTGGTAATGCTCCACCTTAGCATCTCTAAAATCCTGATGCCCCCCATCTTGTGACATATAATTCTTATTATTCAAAAAGTGAACCCCTCTTTGTGTGGAGGAAGCCTTTTTTATCTTAGAAATTCAATGGCATGTTTGGAATTCCTTTCTCATAAAGAGACACAGGCAGTGAAGCTAGATCCAAAACATTGACTTGTGGGTTTTCTATTAAAGTCGACATAATTTGTTGATGGTTAATGATGTGTCAATGCACAGTCTTTCTATGCTCATTGTTTATTCAAAATTTTCTTTTCCCTAAAAAAAAATAAATAAAGTAAGTAACTTAAGTAGCCAGCAAGATATCAGGAAAAATTCACAGGAATAGAAAATGTGAGATTTCTACGTTTGAACCTGACGAATACCGGTTTTTGCTAATGAAAACACTTTGTGGTTGATTAAGTTAAGTAATGAAATAGAACAACTATAATGTGGGCTGTAGTTATATTCAAGGCATCATTGATTTGATTAATCTGCATGAAATTCAGAATAATTTAATTTTCCAACTTCATTGTGTGCATTTAGTGAGAATATGCAGGGATATCTTGTCACCTGATGTTAAATTTCTTGCAGCTGATAATCTTTTTTGAAAAAAATCATACAAAAATATTGACTTTTTTATGAAAGTAATAACTGAGTTTTGGATTTTTTTGCAGATTTTTTGCTATATTCATATGCAGAACAAAAAGACATCTTTTGTATTTTTGGTATAGTTTGCAATGCTAAAAGAACTCTGTGGGCACACCCACACGGTGCAAAATGCGTGCCCTCCTAGATTTTTACATGGGGTGTCCGAACATGTCTCATGTAAAAATGCATTAATGCATTAATTTGCCCCCAAAGCAGGAAAACTCTGGAAGTCTCGAGTCTAATTGAGTATGGCCTGAGATTAGACAGTCCTCTTGGGTTTTTCTGGGCTGATTCAGCTTAGAATATCTGAGAGGGCTCTAATGCCCTCCCCAACCCCCCCCCCCCAAAAGCGATAAAAGGAAAAATTACTTACCTGACCGGCATTTCCCTGTTGCCAGTTCTCTCCTGGCATGCACAAATAATGTGCCAGAGGAAGGTGGGGGAGAGGAGGAAAATCGCTTCTGCCCACGCACCCTGTTCTCCTGGTGTGTCATTCATATGTGCCAGGAGAGGGCTGGCAGCAGGGGAAATACCAGCCAGGTCAGTAATTTTTACTTTTTAAGGATTTTCGGGGTCTTTTTGTTGGTGTGTGAGTGCCCTGCCAGAAAGTCCGACAGTGCATCTGGACATCTCCCCTCCCTTAGGAAAGTATGGGAGGGTACAAAAGGGTACAAAAGTCCGGCCTGACCAGGGGTTTTAAAACCTGAGTTGGACTGGACTTTTCCTCTTTCTGAAACCGGCCAGAGAGGAGTGAGGATGTTTGGAATGAAAGTTGTCTCACTTTCTGAACTCATGCACTCTCTAGTTTACTTTGTGCTCTCACCTTGCTATCATTGTCACCAGCTGACCACTGTGTACATTCTGATTTTAAATTTAAAAATGTGTACACCACAATAGATATTTATATACTATATACGAGGCACCTAGAAGCATAAGGAAAAGGTCACTGCTAATAATAGGGGGGCAATTCTTGAATTACCCTGCTGAAAAACCAAATGGTTCCCCAGTGGGGTATGTGCCCTATGTTGGGAAACAGGGGTCTAAGTACATATTAAACTATATAGCAACTTAAAGGATGCTAAAACAGTTAAAATAATTCGAATGACATATAAAGCCATTTGAATCATAATACATGATGTTTGCAATCAATGAATAACAGCTCACATTAATTAATTGTACTATGAACATTTGCGTGGTGTGAGTGACATTTTGGCACCTGAGAGGCATTGCGTGCTGTGCCAGTTCGCATGACATACAGGGCTTCAGGGGAAACATCTTTGACCTGTATTTGTGGAGTCAGCAGTACTGGAGCGACTCAGAGATAAAATAATGCTGCCTGTTAACTGCAGAACACAGTTTGAGTGGTAGAGATAATGTCTGCAGTCCCCAAGGCTTAGGAAGTTCAAATCTCACAAACTGTGTGAAACAGAGTCAGGTTTAAATGAAACATAGATAAAAGTACCTCCAACGAACTATAGCATTTACCCTCTATGTGTGATATGACTTAATCATATGCAAATTCCATCCCCCCTGTTTCCACACACTTCTAAAACAGTTCATAGAGAAAATACCATGAAGCACATCATATGATGTAGATCAGTGGTTTTCAACCTGTGAGTCCCCAGGTATTTTGGCTCACAACTCTCAGAAATCCCAGCCAGGTTACCAGTTGTTAGAATTTCTGGGTGTTGAAGACCCAAACATCTGGGGACCCACAGGTTGAGAACTACTGATGTAGACAGACTTCCAGCTGTTATCTGTCAGCGAACTGTGCCAGAAGCGTGGGGAAATGGGGGAATTGAAAAGGAGGAGAAATCGTCTTTTGAGCTCCTGATGCATCTGGAAACGGGAGAAAGTGCTTAAAAACGTGTGGGATGGGATCTGTGAGATTGACCTGTGTTGAATATTTTCAGTAAGAATGGTGCTTTGAGTCTCCTCTAGAGTAACGGGATTGAAGGGGAAAATGAAGTATCTCAGAAGTGGTGCCTGTCTTAAGAATGGTGCCTTGGGTCTCCTCTAGGTGGATAGTTGAGGTAGGATGAGGCAATTCTGTGTGAGGGAGGTAAGTATATTATCTCAAAACATTTTTAGGTCCTCCAGTAGAATTCTGTGGTTTACTTCTGCTGAAGTTGTTCATTTCAATGGGGTTTGCTATCTCTGCATTTTCTCATTTCCTCACTAAATTTAGAAATGTATCCTCCTATCCATACTGGATAGGAGTCACCTGTGAAAGCAACTCCATCTGCATGAATTTTATTGAGGAATCATGAGAAAGAGAGAAGTAGCTCCTTGTTGTTATGATCATATACAAAGAAGCTCTCACTAAGATTATCATTTGATTGGTGTCACCCATTACTCATCAAATATGTGCCTGTTTTCATGGCTACTTCTTTGTCTTTCACCTGCAGGGTGATGCCAGCTCTTAACTAAACTATCAACTGTTTGGCAGCTCTGTAGCTCTTGATTCAAAAGTGCTCCCTCTAAAAGAATAACCACAGCCTCTTTGTCAATGAAGAATTTTTCACGTACAATATAATAAGCAAGAGAGAAATTTTCCTACCACAAGAGCAGCTGCGGTTCAGTTTTTAATCCCTCCAACCTGTTGCTAGGTGTGACATCCCAACAGCTTTAATTCCATCAATACCGCCTTTTAAACAATAATGTAACATGACTCCTTGAGGAATTGGATAAGCCTTTCAACAAGAAGGGCTCAGTCTAAGCTGGCAAAGTTAGGTAGGGTTTGTTATGCTTTGTATTAGGTAATACATATAGATACCAGGTGGATAGTCTGTTTATGTAAATGCATATCAATTTTTGAAAGCTACATATTTTGGAATGAACATATTTTTTTCTTCATGTTAGATTAGAAGCTTCTAAGGCAAATTCCAGCTCTATTTGATTGCAGAATAAAGGTGGGAGGCTGAAGTAGGTAGACTTTACAGAAACACAATTTTAAAAGTTTGTCTCTTTCTATATTTCTGAGTGGTGCCACCCAAGCAAGACAGAATCCAAACACTCCACACCATTCACATGAGGAACAGGAATGAAATAGGGCTGTATTACAATATTTTGAAGTACATTAAGCAATACAGATTATCATTTGAATATCCTCCCCTTACCTATTGGTGTAGAATTGTAAAGGTATTTTCCATTAAACTATTAAAGATATTTAAAATGTACTAATTATGTTTGTTTGTTTTATACACAGCTTTGCGCCTAATGTTGAATTAGACCCATGGGTGCTAACTAGATGATTAAAAAGTGGGCATGATTATATGCTCAATTAGTTATAATATTATAACAGTTAAACCTATTGTGTTAACTCAATCACTAAATTAAAATATAGTACAGGTTGGGCATCCTTTATCCAAAATTCTAAAATCTAATATTTAAATTGTCACATGGGTGGCAGAGTTTGTGATCCCTTTGCTTTCTGATAGCTTAGTGTACACAAACATTGTTTCATGCACAAATTTATTAAATATGGTTCAACATTACCTTCAGGGTATGTGTATAAAGTAAACACGAAACATAAATGAATTTCATATTTAGAACTTGGATATATCTCCAAAATATCTCATTATGTATGCATATGCAAGTACAGGTTTTCAATTATATATATATATATATATATATATATATATATATATATATATATATATATACATACATACATACATACACACACACACACACACACACACACATACACACACACATATTAGTGTCAGGAGTGACTTGAGATACTGCAAGTTGCTTCTGGTGTGAAAGAATTGGCCATCTGCAACGACGTTGCCCAGGGGATGCCCGGATGTTTTGATGTTTTATCATCCTTGTGGGAGGCTTGTCTCATGCCCCTCATAGGGACAGAGGGAGCTCATCCGCACTCTCCCCGGATTGGATTCGAACCTGTGACCTGTCGGTCTTCAGTCCTGTTGGCACAAGGTTTTAACCCATTGTGCAACCGGGGGCTCCTAACAACAACAGCAGCAGCAGCAACAGTAATAATAACAAATGCAAAGTACAAAACAGTTATGATCCCAAGCATTTTGGATAAGGAAGACTCAACCTGTATCAGAAAACAGAATAGCGACCTGTTAAAAGTGCTTTATTCAGTAGCTGGTTTGATGCTCATCTGATGAAACAGGTCTTTGTTTACCCGTGGAAGGACAACAAGGACATTGCCATCTTATACTATGTCAGGTATTTACTTGAACGCACACAGAGCTAAAACTGGGGACAGGGGTATGAATGGCATTTGATCTTTCCCCACAGCATTTCCAAAAACCTATTAGTAAGTTAGACATTTGTGCTTTGAGCATGAAGTTCTGAAGAGGTCTCTATAATGACTTCAGCTAATTGGAAATTCGAATAATTTTGGATGACGGATCATGGGAAGTTGGTCACAATTACAAAGCCCCCTTTCTGATCATTACACACAATGTGCAAAGTTCTAACCTACTTCTTACTGTTTTGGGTTGTTACATGTTCACATCTTCATTCCTAAGTGTAATTCTATGCAACCCTAGGCCACCCAAACAGGGATACACAGGGTTGATGGGGATGAGGGAGAGGGCCTTTTCGGTGGTAGCCCTTCAGCTCTGAAACTCTCTCTCCAGGGAGATTAGATTAGCACCCTCCCTATCCATCTTCTGCAAGACCAAAAAACTTGGATGTTCCAATGTGCCTTTGATTAATTGATTCACTGGTTGATTTGGCCCTTTTAGCCCTAACTTAATATCTGGCTCTTGCACTTTACTATCAGCCCTGTCCTTGCAGTTGTATTGCCCAAGCCCTTGCCCCACCCCTACAGTTTTGAACATGTCCACTGTGCTCGGCTACTGGTTGTGGGCTGTTGATAGTTTATGGTTTTATGATGTTTTGTATATGTATTTTATTGTGTTATATTTTAACTCTATTTGACTAGGCTTGGTCCCCCCCAAGTCCCTTTGGGGAAATGGTGGTGGGATATAAGAATAAAGTTGTTGTTATTATTATTATTATTCCACCAGAAAGTAATAACTTTTCTGTGGTATTATTATTATTATTATTATTATTATTATTATTATTATGATGCCAGAATTGCCACACATTGTGGTGAATCTGGCTGTGCCCATCAGGGTTGGGAACTCATCACCCCACATTGCCAGACTCACCTGTCACTTCATCCTACAGGGGGAAGAGTTGGCCACGCAGCTTCACCCCATGTTGCTGCTGTGGTGGCAAACGCCAGTCCTGTGATAGTTTAGCCATGGAGCCCCACTGGAAGTAGTATTACATTGTGGGATGGGAGCTGGAAGGCTCCATGGTTACACTATCGCTGGTGTATACCGCCAAAACAAGTCCTGTCTGATGAGCTTGCTAGTATCTCTTGTAAAGAAGGTCTCCTGAACTTCTGAACATATCCCAAGAAAAGATCCTCTCTTGTGTTTTCACCAAGCATGTCTGAGAGGACAACGGGACCAAGAAAAGGACCCTCATGGAAGATGTTAAAACCTTGAGAAGGTCATATAGGGAAATACAATCTCTCAGATAGCTTTTAAATTGGACATACGAATTGCTTTACCACTTTTAAACCAAATGAATTTGGATTATGAAAAATCCTATTTACATTCTTCCCTTATCACCCCATTTTAATTCTGTATTTAGGCACAAGAAATGCTGTGCAGAGCATAAAAAGAGAGTGTTATTCAGATACACAGGAGTGTTTTAACATGAATGGGTTCATTATTTCATAAAAGTCTTTGCTCATCAATCTAAGATAAAATTTCAGATCAAAGATATCTCTGCAATGCAATGCAACTTTCTGGATGATGGAGAATGAACTCTGTGTTTGGAGGTTGTTAAGAGAAACACAAGGAGATAAGATCACTTGGTGTTCTATCCTTTATAGTGTCGTGCCAAAAACTGAAGGGAGTGTGGGTTTTAAAAATAAACACAAAGACACTGAAGCCAACAACGCTCTTCATAGTTTGGGGCAGGAAGGGAACAAATCTCATTTTGATGGTAGATGAAACGGGGCTAATTTGAACAATGTTTCATTGACAAGATATTGTCCAGGGTGTGGAGGAATGTACATACATCTTCTGTGAACCAACTGATTTGTTGTGCTAGCAGATCCACTTGATCTTCTGCCCTGGTAAAGTATATGGACAAGGGGAAAGCATAGCAGGTAGCTGAAGGCCAGAGGAGTTGAGGTTGCAGATGAAGAGAGATGATGTGAACCTTACTCCCCTCTCTCTTTGTGTGTGTGATACAAAAATATATAATGGAGCTTGCAGAAGGAGCAATGTTCAACAAAGGGTTTTTAGAACTGGAGATGAATCAATGTGGAATAAGGGAGAGGAGGAATGCAGGAAGAAGACAGAAGGTTTGAGATCTTCCCTAAAATTTCTTCCCCATGTTTACCTGGAAGTAGATCCTTCTTAATTCTAGAGTCTTGTTTCTAAGAGATGCACAGCCCTATTCTCTGTGTGCCTTCTAGAAACAAGTCCTTGAAATCAAGTTGGAGAAGAAAGTTGGTGGCAGTAAGTTCTAGTCTAATGAGCATGTACAATTTTGAAGACCACATAGCCAACCTTAATGCCATTAAAATGGTTTTCACCATTCATAGAACAACATAGATGTGGGCCATCTAATCTAACCCCTTGCCATGCAGAAAATGCACAAAGTACTCCTGACAGAAGAATACTAGAGACAAAGTTGAAGTACTTTGGCCACATCATGAGGAGACAGCAAAGCCTAGAGAAGACAATTATGCTAGGGAAAGTGGAAGGCAAAAGGAAGAGGGGCTGACCAAGGGCAAGATGGATGGATGGCATCCTTGAAGTGACTGGACTGACCTTGAAGTAGCTGGGGGTGGTGACGACCGACAGGGAGCTCTGGCGTGGGCTGGTCCATGAGGTCACGAAGAGTTGGAGACGACCGAACGAATGAACAACAACTCCTGACAGATGGCTGTTGATGCAAGCTATAACACCCCCTTAAGGATTTCTGAATATTATCTGTTATGCATACCATATTGATATATTCTGATATATCCATGGGTTTTATGCCACTGTTTATTGATCTTTGGACTTGATCGTACTGCATTTGTTCTTTTGTGCAGAGCTAGTTATAATTAACTAATTAATCCAAGTTCTTGTCAGAAATAATGAGTCTGAGTTTCCAGTATGTCCCCATATAACTGGATATAAGCCTGCTGAACTATCCAGGAATTACTTACAAGTTTAGAAGCACAGGACTGTGCTAGTGAGCATCAACTTTAGCTAGCAAGAGAGAAAAGGTAAAATGATAGACTGATTTTAAAGCTTCAAATTAAAATAAGTATCAGTTTTCTAGTTATATCATTCCATCTATGTTTCATTATAGTCCTAAGGCAAAATGTCAATATTTTTAAGTATTCAAATCCAATGTTGGTTAGGCTTCAGTTTTATGTTATCTACTATGTTTCTTTTATTAGAATCTTGAAATCCACTGATGGAAGAGTGGTCACTGTTGACAAAATTTGGAAATTATCAATAAAGGTTCTGGAGCTACAGTTTTAAAAACACAATTTAACAGGAAGTTTGTCATGTTAATCTGGCTTTCTGCCACCTTAAAGGCTAACAATTTTTGTTGTGTTGTGTGTGCCTTCAAGTCATTTCCAACTTATGGCAATCTTGAGGTGAACCTATTACATTTTTCATAATGTGTTCATCTCAGTCATAAGCAAGACACTTGTTTAAGATCAGGTTTACATGCTGAGGATGCTAGCAATACTGTGATCCATTGTGAGTTGCTTTTAGAGACTCAAAAATCTGTTGTTGTCTTGCTCTGAGATATAGTGGGAAACATGCTTCTATGGGTGCTGAGGGGCTCCCAGCCCTTGCCAAACAGCACAGAGTCCCAGGAGCTGCAGTGGAGAATGGGCAGCTACTCAAAGATACTGGGCATCAACTCCAGTCCTAATACAGAGCCTGGGACAGATTGGAAAAAAAAAAACTTTTCCATTCTTTGTAGTACAGTTATAGCCATATGCTCCCAGTGGAACTCCCACTATCCTTCAGAGGTATTGCTTCCTGTTGGGGTATGTTGCTGTTGGTTTCTGGGGTTGAGACAACTACTGGGCAAAACATAGTTTCAGATGTTTTCAGCCATTTAAATCATGTTATACACCATTTGTAATTCATTTAATATAATATTATTGCAACAAAAGTCATAACTCAAAGATTTTCAAGGAGGAAACATGTGGCACTCCAGATGTTTTGGGATAGGAAATTCCATCATGTTTAGCCACCATGTGGATGATGGAGACTGCAGTCCAACCTTGGGAGGACCACACACTTTTTACACTTCACTTAACAAGCTTGTATTTGGCCAGTAACCAGACGTTACAGGATGGTGTGAGGGATTTGGATAGGAGCAGAATATCTGCTGGAGGGAGCCATTGAATGTTATGTTAAAAAAATAACAATTAGAATCATAGAATCATAGAATCATAGAGTTGGAAGAGACCTCATGGGCCATCCAATCCAATCCCCTGCCAAGAAGCAGGAATATTGCATTCAAAGCACCCCTGACAGGTGGCCATCTAGCCTCTGTTTAAAAACTTCCAAAGAAGGAGCCTCCACCACACTATAGGGCAGAGAGTTCAACTGCTGAATGGCTCTCACAGTCAGGAAGTTCTTCCTCATGTTCAGATGGAATCTCCTATCTTATAGTTTGAAGCCAATTAGTTATGATCATGTGGTCTTGACTTTGACTTGCACTTTCCTCCCCTTTTCCCCATATGATGGGGGAAAATGTGACACAGAAACATGCATTGCTGCACATTGCTGACCTTTCCCTCATCTGATGGGGACAGGGTGCCAATGCGCCTTGTCCCATCCCCACTATATAATGGGGGAAGGAGGGAGGGCATATGTAGGACACAACAAGGTATGCACCTTCCCTTTTGCCAGCAACTGCCAACGAAACGGCATGGCCCCAGAAGCTGTGTGAAGAAACAACTTCTTTCCTCCTCTATTTCTCACTCTCATTCTCATGGGAGACTACTTTGCTTGCCCCAGCTCATTGTTTCTTCCCTATTCATTGGCCTTTCATCTCTTCATTCTTAGTTCTGCTCTTAATACTCCATGGCTAAACACCCTACTCCACAAGCCAACAATCCAATGCATATTTATTTGTTTATTCACACTACTTGTTGGAAGTTCCTGGGAGAAAGATTCTGGTTGGTATTATTATGTAAACAAATGATGATGCTTTGAACTTTTCACAGAAATCTAATGAGGAAAATGTAATTTATTTTCAGCCGCACTTGCTCATGTTTGGTGCACCTTCTAAAGTTGTCTAATGTCTATCGCTTCATCAGAAAGTGTATACTATGTTGTGAGTATTGATTTCCTAAGTATCAAAGTTCAGTTTAGTAATCACAATCAGATTATTTTAGTACATATAATTTCAAAATGTCAACCATACATTTAAAACTATGTTACACGTATGCTTTGAATATGGACAAATCCTACAAGGCCTGGACAGTTCAGAAGTGTAGTTTCATATTCTGATGTTTATCTGACAGGTGTGTTAAAGTGAGATATAGGCACTGCAGCTTTCCACTGTGAACTGATCTATGGATGCCAGAGGATGAGTCAAGAACCCTGTAGCAGTTCTCTAAGAAAGAACAATAGGTAAATTTGCTTATACCCTCTAGCGCGATTTTCCTAAATTGTTGCTACATTAGTTTATAGGATTAAATCCTTTGATGTTTGCATAATTTTATACATGTTCTAAGCCTTTTTTTGAATCTCAGTATGCTCCTAGTCAAATCTGTCACTGGGCTTCACTTTAAAGCTTCATGCTTCATATCAAGCTGGCATAGTCCTGCAATTGCTGGTATTCCTTTGAATTTTTTGTGGATTTTTTTTTTTGCAGTTTTGGAACCCACTGAATTTATTGTTGGTTACCAAAACATATGGTACAACATATAATATATTGGTAAAAGGGCTGATTTAATTTTGAACTAAGGAAGAGTCCTATGTTCATGGGATGGGTATCCATGGTTTCATTTAATGTCACACTGCTCTGACAAAATATCTCCTCTACAGACATTTGTCGAATTCTTCCAGTGCAACTTTATAGTATTCTTCAATCCTTCATTTCAATAGGGTTCACTATAATCTGAAGCTTCATGTCTGGTTATGTATCCCCCATGGATATGGGGGTTGAACTATATGACTCTTCTAGGATTCTTAATGAAAATAAAGCAAATTATTCTTGTGATACAGCTTTATCATACCATTACTTATTCAAATAATTGGACCCTGGTCTCCACAGCCATAGTCCAATTCTCAAGCCACTACATCATATGACATGCCCCAAATCCCCTATTTTTGATTTGTTTATAATGGGCATCAACTGTGCTCTCAACAGACCAACTCCTAAGCATTTGGTACATAGCAAAATGGCCTTACATACCACCTTGGGGTAGGGGTGGGGGTGGGGGGTCATCTGCTGGTCTTGCAGTTGTGGTGGTGCTGCTTTTCTTCATCATTCCCAGTTGACTATTCCCCAAATAGTGGTTCACATGCTGCCCTCTCACTTACCCAGAGAGAGGAAAAGCAGGTGCCAGTCACACTGGCAACAGATGGAGCCACTTCTATGGCTATTTTGCTGTGTACCAAATGCTCCTGGGTGGATCTATTGTGAGTCCAGCTGACATCTACTCCAAAAATAGATGCTAGCTATGCTAATTTGGTACACAGCAAAATGGTCTCAGATGGGGATTTGTCTATTGTGAATATGGCTGGTGCCTGCTATTCATAACAGGAGGGCCTTTCATGAGAGTTTTAAGTGCTAGCGAGATCACTAATATAATGGGTACCTATAATTCTCAGGAATATAGGTCTTGTCCTATTTAACTTTGGCAACCACTCGGGTGACAGACAGCAGGAACTGGCTGGGGAATCTAGGACAGTCTCATGACTTACACAGGGTTATGATTTGAAGTAGAATCATGAACCAGGCAATCGAAGGTCCAAATTGGAAAAGGGGTTCTGAGCAGCAGAGTCCTAAAAGCCAAGAATGGAGTTGCCAGAATGGTTAGTTCAAAGTACATGCTGAAGGTCAGAGATATACAAATATTTAAGCGGCCAGGCGATTTCACAGGGAAGTGGTAGAGCTGTTTGTTTGGAGCAGTGGAATGATTTAGACTGAGCTACTTTCTAGCTCAGTGGTTCTCAACCTGTGGGTCCCCAGATGTTTTGGCCTTCAACTCCCAGAAATCCTAACAACTGGTAAACTGGCCGGGATTTCTGGGAGTTGTGGGCCAAAACACCTGGGGACCCACAGGTTGACAACCACTGTTCTAGCTAGTAGCAGATCAGCTCAAGTGGTTTCATTAGCTCAGTGTTCTTTATTTAAAGTGGAGCAGTGTGTTTCTTGACCCTTCGCTTCTAGCATTTCAATTTACAGCATTCTGAAGGGCGTGGTCCTCTGTTTTCCCCTCCTGATCTATAGCTGCTGTTGAAGATGGCTTCTCCCAGGACTGGCAATCTCCTTGTGTCCATTTAGGGCCTGTTATTTTGGTACTCACTTTGTCCTCTTTGTTTAGGGCACTGGTTCTCAACCTGGGGTCCCCAGATGTTTTTGGCCTACAACTCCCAGAAATTCCAGCCAGTTTACCAGCTGTTAGGATTTCTGGGAGTTGAAAGCCAAAAACATCTGGGAACCCAGGGTTGAGAACCACTGGTCTAGGGAGTCCTTCCTCAGGTAGGGCATGACAGACCTGGTAAGTCTTTAGCTGCTTGGGGACAGAAAAGGTTGTCCTGTATTGAGAACCTGACAATTCTAAGAACCACCAACACCACCCCCATTTTCAAAAATGAATACGTGGGAGACCCAGGAACTATAGGTCAGTTAATTTACTACTTCTGTTTTGGCAATCTATGCCAAAGAAGAATCACTATGGCTTCTGTAAAGGTCTAGTTTGTTTTGCTAAACAGTTCTAGTTTTTTGTTGTTGCAAGTATCAATAGACACATGGGCTAGAAACACTTCAGTATATATTGTCTACTTCAGATGTGGGCAACTTTATCCCATCTGCAGTCCATTTTACTGCCAATAAAACTGTTTGAGAGGCAGAGAGTATAAAACATTGAAACATCTGGAAGTGATCAGAAATCTACTTCTGGTTTTGAAAAATAGATACTTTATGATATGAAAGTGTGCATGAAGGGCCTGCAACCAATATAAAAGGTGAACAACCTTGCAGATTTTCAGGAAAGGCAGTTTATACTTATTGAGAAGTTGGAAAAAAGAAGATTGATGTCATTTGGAAGAGCTGAGGACTGTCCAACAGCCTGTGGGTCTGCATGTGAACCCACAACTCCATTTTGCCCATCTCCTTGGATGTCTGCACTAAAGACTCATGAGAAATCTTAGTAGTCATGAAAGCATCAGAAATTGATTGAAAAAAAGAAAGCAGAGGGTAGGTTTAAATGGTCAGTTCTTGCACTGGAATCCCTGAAGATCTCTTCCAACCTGTTACGCAGTGGGATACGCTGCACAATTGCTGCTTGAAATCAATGGTCCCAATGGTGTAGTTACATCTCCTCTCATGAGAATATGAATGTTGCACAATAGCGCAATTCATTTTACACAATTGCAAGCCATTTTATCATGATGTAACTTCCCAACAAGATGCTACTCTGAACTGTTTAGAGTTGAGAGAATAAAAAAGGACTATAAACTGGTCCACTTCTTTCCAAACTGAGGGTTAAAAAGATAAAGGAGATGGAATGTGAGCAAATAAAAAGTGATACATACAAGATTGTGACATATACACCAATGGAATTTGAGCTGGCAGCGATGACCAAGAAAGCAATTCTGGGATTACTGATTATAGTCCTTGGACAATGTAAGCCTATTGTCGCTCTAATGTAAAAAGGAGAAAGGGTTAAATTCCATGTTGGGCTTTATTATAAAAGCAAACTGAAATCAAAACTGCCAATATCCAAATGCTGTTATACAAACCTTGTAATGAATTGAAAACAAAAAAGGATGTTATAGAGCTGGAAAAAAATATCTGGGGACTAGAGCAATTCCCTAGTTACAATTATTCCCCAATTGAAGTGACTTTGTCTTTATGTTAATGCACAGTGTGACAGTAGTCTTAGTGATGCCACCATTCTTGCCTTCTTATGAAGAGACTATGGGATGCTATGGAAACAAAAACCATTAGTATGTGATATTAACAGATTAATTCACATAATTACATGTTCGCTTAAAAAATATTTTATTTTGCACTGGGCAGACTTCAGTGGTGACAGCATTGTTCCAAGTCACAGTCTTCACGCCAAAGGGTCAGGATACAGAACTGCATCACGGGAATATTCATGGTCATTCTTTCACTCATCAGGCACATTTTATTTACATTGCATGCCTCTTAGTATGAATGGCAGTTCAGCAAATGCTTAGTTTCCCATCCTTCTTGCCAGAATCTTACAAAACCTCATTAAACAATGCCTATTCTTGTATCAATTACACATAAAAACAACATATCAGAGTTTTGAAAATCTGATGGATTAACTTAGAAATTCTTTTTTTCTTGTAGGAAAGTAAAGTGACAAGTTGGGTGTCAAGACAGCTAAATTATTTAATTTGTTCATATTGAGTTTAATTTGTTGATTTGCTTCCTTGCCTCTCATTGTTATCTAGGTATGGATCATGTGCTCTTGAGGGTATATCATGTTCCTCTCTTCTCCACCATTTTATACAATAATTAATAGTAAACTTCATGGCTAGCCTGAATATGGAGAAAAGAATAAATGAATACTGGATCTCATCATGTGAAAATAATAGGCCAGTTCATGCAATCTGGTTTGTGTACTGAAAGGTGCAATTCTATCTAAATAAAGTTATCAGAGTGAAGATTTTATTTCCCACAGACTTAAGTCCTTTACCGAATTCCAGGCCTTGTTCTTACAGGATGGAGAATAGTAGATTAGCATAACAGGGCCTTGCTTCTTTTTGAAAAGGTGCAGGTTTTGTTTCAGTATACACTGCCACTACTATGCCACACTGAGTCTAAGTTTTAATGGATTTTAACTGTGAACTTTTAATACTGTTTATATTTAATTCTGTTTAATGTTTGCATATTTCTATATTTTAAATTGTATTCTAATGCTTTTATGCCAAGCCGTTTTGTGTATCCTTCGTGAGAGATAAAGCGGGGTATAAATAATAATAATAATAATAATAATAATAATAATAATAATAATAACCACCTCATCATCATATTTGCTGCCAGAATCGCCACGGATCATGATGAAACCGGTGGTGCCCAGCAAGGGATGTGGGGAACCCATTATTACATGTCGATGACAGATTCCAAATGTAGACTGCAAGGAAGCAGATGAAACAATACATCACATCCTCAGCTGCTACAAGAAGATCATGGTGACAGACTACAAGCAGAGGCACAACACCGTTGCTCAGATGATTCATTGGAACTTGTGCCACAAATACCATCTGCCTGCGAAAAAGAACTGGTAGGATCACAAGCCTGAAAACGTTACAGAAAATGAACACGTCAAACTACTCTGGGACTTCTGAATTCAGACTGACAAGAATTTTGGAGTATAATACCCCTGACCTCACAATCATGTTAAAAAACCAAGTATGGATCGTCGATGTTGCAATCCCAGGTGACAGCAGGATTGAAGAGAAACAACTGGGAAAGCTGACACGATATGAGGATTTAAAGATTGAACTGCAAAGACTCTGGCACAAGCCAGTAAAGGTGGTCCTAGTGGTGATCGACACACTGGGTGCAATGCCTAAAGACCTTGGCCTGCACTTAAACACAATTGGCACTGACAAAATTACCATCTGTCAGCTGCAAAAGGCCACCCTACTGGGGTCTGCATGCATTCTACGCTGATACATCACACAGTCCTAGACACTTGGGAAGTGTCCGACGTGTAATCCAATACAACAGCCAGCATAGTGACCTTATTTGCTGTGTACTAATCTTGTTATTTTTCAAATAATAATAATAACCTCATCATATGTGCTGCCCGAATTGCCACAGATCATGATGAAACCGGTGGTGCCCAGCAAGGAGCGTGTGGAATCCAACGCTACATGCCCCACGTCACCAAACTTATGGCAAGCCCCATTTCACTGGGGGAAATGTCCACTGCCAGGCTTCCCTCTGTAGATTCCAATGTAACACAGGAAGTCGTCTGTGTTGTTGCAGTGGTGGCATATGGTAATTTCTCTTCCTTTTTGCTGCGGAGCCCCACCAGAAGTAAATGTATGCTGTGGAATGGGAGCTGTCGCAAAACTGAAGAGGAGCCGGCGTTTCCCAATTTTTATCCCTTCCGATGAGGTTGTAAATGAAATTGATAAATTCCATCTTGATCACTACTAACAATGTCACTGGATACCATGTCATTTTGAGGGATCACTCCATGATCAGGGTAACCTCCTAGGACAATGGCTGATCAGAGGCCCTCCAACACCATGCAATTATGATTGTTTGCAGAAATGATTCAACATTAACTGCTATTTCAATATACTGTGGAGGCTTGGATTTCACTTTTGTGAGACACTAGAACTCTGTGGTTGAGAATTTCAAATTATTCATCTCTAAAATGTAGATTCAAGGGTTTCACAAGATATTGTCCTGTATGTTAAAGTAGATTCGTAGTGCTACAGGATTCTAAATATATAATAATTTTTTCCCAATTAAATTCGGTATTTTCACTAGAAGACTGGCTTTTCATGTGATGTTGCTGTTGCACAGCTATTTAGGTGCACATAATTTCTCAGTATTGTTCTCCTGTTTTGCCACACTGACATTTCTTTCATACCAAGGGTTAAACTTAGCAGAAACTTAACAGGTGTGGGTTTGGCTTTGAAACAAGTTACTGGAGGGCATATCTTACCTGACATGTTGCATTGTGAATTTCGAGTAAGGGTGTGGGAGGTCTAGCCTGACTTTCTTTGTGATCTCCACAGGTGTGCACAGAACTTCAAAGCCAACTATGCTAGATTTTACATCTGCAAAAGAGAGCAGGAGAGAAAGAGAGAGGGAGAGAAAATCCAATCAGTTCGGTCAAACCACTAGAACCGAAAGTATTGCAGAGGAACCTTTCTTTGTGTAAGACTTTAGAAACCAGTTTAGAACATCTATTTCTGCATAAACAGACAGTTTTCCCTATGGAACCTGAGATGTAAATCAACCTCAGACAGGTTTCACTTCTCTTACAATGTTTGGCTGGCTTTGGCCTGTTAAATATTATCTTGCATTTTGAATCTTATTTAATTAATTCCTGTAAAGAACACTTCTTCTGACTGCATGATATCATGCAATATCCATTGCTGTTCTGTCAGCTCCCTGTGATGAAGCCATTTTCACCTATGGACTGGCAAAACCCGTCAATGCCCCCGATCATGTCCCAGTCCTGGGTCTCACTGCATGCTTTTGTGATGGCATACAGGTGACATCAACAAGTGGGATTGTCCTTTCCCCATGCTATTTTTTTTAATCCTACGCTTCATAGAATTGACCACCCTAAGGTGTGGCCTTATTGCACAAAACTGTTGCACAACACCAGCAACAGTGCAGTGAGAAGGCTGACAATAAGTATCCACTTCACAGAACTGTGTTGTGTCTTCCACCCTTGAAAATGGTGGTGGTTGAAAAGGGCTTCCAACATGCAGTTGAGAGTGGGGGTTATAATTATGTGTTAACTTTTATTACAATAGTTTGTTCTTTAAGTGGGTCATTGCATTCTATTATTTAATATCTTTCTTATCTCCCAAGAAATGGATTGTATGTGCCTCACTACAAGTATTGACAGGGATGCCATCAAGGCAAGACTTCAAGGAAGAGGTCCAGGGCTTCTCACTCAACAATATAGTGTTGGGGTTTAAGCATCTGGTGATGCTTTCACCCAATTGTGGGTGGAACCTCTGCTGAATGTATCACAACATTGTGTGATGTCTGGCATTGGTCTCCATCCCGTAGATGGGTGAAAGCATCCTAGGATGCTAAAATCACTTCAGCTGATGAGGATATAAGTCTAAAGTTTAGGGTGGGGGCTGGTAAAAAATCTTGGAGGATCGCAATCAGCTCTGGGCCTTAGTTTGGGGACCCCCGTGCAAAACCATACTGATTCTTGGATTGATGTATGCTAATTCTTTTATTTGGAGGGGGTCTAGTGGTGCAGTGGGTTAAACCGCTGAGCTGCTGAACTTGCTGATCAAAAGATTCATGGTTCGAATCCAGGGAGCAGGTTGAGCTCCCGCTGTTAGGTCCAGCTTCTGCCAACCTAGCAGTTCGAAAACATGCAAATGTGAGTAGATCAATAGGTACCGCTTCTGTGGGAAGGTAACAGTGCTCCATGCAGTCATGCCAGCCACGTGACATTGAGGGCTTCTACAGCTTCTCAGCCCCAGTTGGACATGACTATACTCAATGTCAGGGGAAACCTTTACCTTTACCTTCTTTAATGCTTTTATGTTATGCTGCATTGAGTCTCCTGTGGGAGAGATAAAGCGAGATATAAATGTAATAATAATAATAATAATAATAATAATAATAATAATAATAATAATACACTGACAATATCAAGATCTGTCAACTGCAAAAGGCCACCTTACTTGGATCTGTGTGCATCATTCAATACATCACACTGTCCTAGACGCTTGGGAAGTGTTTGACTTGTGATTTTGTGATATGAAATCTAGTATATACATCTCGCTTGCTGTGACATACTGTGTTTTTGTGTCAGAATAATAATAATAATAATAATAATAATAATAATAATAATAATGTGACTGCTTTTTGGATATTCTTTTGAGGCCTGTCAAGCTGGGCATCTGTCCTTCAGAACTTACCATTATATAGGCACACTTTATCTTTAATATTGTTTATCCATTTGCAATTACTACCATACTAAAAATTGCACCAAGTATTACATTATATCATAGATATAAAAACATTAAATTTCAACCAAATGGGCTTAAATTAGAGTGCCCAGCTGAGTTGTATAGATTAATGAGATATTTGCCACCCTGCTCAATGGGAGCAAAGTTTCATTTTTGGCTGCTTTTTAATTACATGGCAATAATTAATACTGGATTTTTCGCAACTTGAAAGTTGGAATCTTCACCACAGAATTAATGACTTTATACAGGGCTGTGTTGGGTCAACCAAAGAGAAACAAAATCAGAACAAACATCGGATTCATTGGACTCATGATGATCTCAGTCTCCCTGGAGGCTTCACTGTATTGTACTTGCAAAACATGAGCTTATGTCATGCAGATGGATTAGGCAGGGGTATCCATCATTTTTGTGGCCTCAACAGGGTGTGGTTTTCAGAACTGGGTGTGTGTGCACCAAAGAAATCCACTACAAGTACATCTTATCTGCTACAGACAGCTGCCAGTGATCAGAGAGTCCTTTTTTCCCTCTTTTAAATGAGACAGTCACAAGATCCTCACTGGCAGAAAAAGCTTGACAACCTTTCTTCTAAGTTTTCCAGTGAGTATTATTGTGCGAACTTATGCTTTTTTACACCAATGTGTAAAAGCCTTAAGCTAATTTCAAAGAGAAGGAAACAGAAGTAGTGGAAGATAAAGGCCACGAATTTACCCACAAACAGTTAGTCCTCTTGGAATCAAGCAAAGCAAGCACACAGTTTCTTGGTTTTTGCAATGGTGGTGAGATCATATTTCAATTTCAATTATAGCAAATCTTTTAAAAAATGTACAACTCTGAATAGGAGCCAGCACATGTAATTTTTCTACAGATTAATGTCTTCTCTTTTTGGGCTCAATATAAGTGGCCACCCAACTTATTTGGTATGAGGAACACTCTGCCACCATTATAAACAGGTTTAAACCAGCCTATTTTTCCTCTGCCACATAAATACTCCAAGACAAAGACATGCACACCTGTAGAGACCTTGCTCTGTTGTTGCATAATGTTGGAGAATTGTCACCAAACAAGTACCTTTTCTGTTGTTATTGTCTGTTTGTAAAAATCTATAAATTCAGCCTAGTCATTGTGTGCTTTCAAATAATTTCTGACTTATGGTAACCCTGACAGCAATGGTTGGCCCTCATTGGGCACTTGCTGAGGTTCACCTAGCAGTAAAGAAACAAATATCAGAAGATCTGACTCTTGACTAGGGTAGGTGACTGCTTGGTCACCTACCCTCATTCTCCAAGCATGCCAAAAGTGGCAAGCCTGAATAAAAGTGCAACAGTGGCCCCTTCTACACTGTGCCCTATATCCCAGTATCTGAGCTCAGAGTACCCGCTTTAAACTGGATTATATGAATCTCCACTGCCAGATAATCTGGACTAAGAAGCTAATCTGTGATCAGATCCTGGAATATAGGGGGAGTTTGAAAGGGCAAACTTCTCCTGTCTTGACCCCTCCTTCAGAAATTGCTTTGGAGATTTGTCCCAAATGGAGAAGATACTACAGTCCAAAAAGGATACTGATGAGCTGGAGCATGTCCAGAGGAAGGAGACTCAGGTGTTAAAAAATTCTACGATTATGGAATTGCTTTAGGGAGCTGGATATGTTTTATGTGAGAAGATAGGACCAGAGGTGATATGGAAACTGTCTTTAAAAACTGCATTTGAAAGGAAGTCATGCAGATAGATCCAGTTGCTGTTCTAAAGACTAGGAAAACAAGTAACATTTAAATTACTAGAAAAACGATTCCTTGTAAACATAGTAGGGGTTGTTTACCAGTGTCTTAGAGGATAGTGAAACCGCCTTCTTTAGAGGTCATTAAACAGGGGTTAACTGGCTATCTTGCCAGAGTGTGTCAGCATTCCTGTCATGTATTGGCATCACTCCTTGTACCATTAGGGTACCTGTTCTCCATTGAGTGAGATCCCATGGGGTGTGCCATGTGCCTTGCACAGACCTTACCAATAAGGCACCACACTCCCCCAATGGAGGTCTTTGCGATATACAGGTTTTCTCTCCATGCTCACCATAATGATACATTTTTTTGCTGGTATCATGGATGTCCTCATCACAAAGGTCAGGTAAAGCATCCCACTTCACCAGGTTTCCAGAAAAAAAGAGTGGGCAGTGGGACAAATCTATTGTCCTGCATGCAGCTCCCTCTCAATGATGCTTTTCCCATCACACAGGAGAAGGATTGTCCGAGTGCCGAGGATCCATGCTGACTCCATTGGAGTCAGCACAACACAGGAAGCCTCCCATGTTGAGAGTGAGGTCTCCAGCAATGCTTTCACTCTGGTTGGGGACTGGAAGTCACACAATGTCATGTGATGGCTGATGTTGGACTCAATCCTCAAGTTAGGGTGGAAACATCCTGGGATGCTGTTTATGGCAAGTGTGATAAGGCCATTAGTCATCTTTGTATTTGATTTCCGAGTCACCTAATGTGTAGTGTAGCACATTAAAACATAGAGATAAACACAGAAAACTGGAGAATAGGATTTCCTGGATGTGCCTCTTCTGGTTTCTGACCCAACAGGGAGGATCTGCTTTGTGATTATTCTGAGAATATACCCTTTCAAATTGACATTACTAAACAACCAATAATCTTTTCCCACTGGCTTTCTCTCCTTAAAGGGGAGGAAAAAAATTATCCAGAGCCATTTGGATAGAGATGCCAGCTGATCCAAAAACAACTGTTTCATTCTCACTTAAATTCAAACATGTGGCTATTTTATTTATTTCACTTTACTTTTGCTATGAGTCACAACTATTTTTATGTTTAATCTAATGTCTATTTTATGGAAATCTTAATTGTCATATTTTTGTGCATGGTAAAAATAATAAGATGGCAAGTCGCATATTGTTTTCTGCTCTTTCTTCTGCCATTATGTATGCAAACTGACCTGATGAAATAAGATTTAGTAAAGGTGCAACAGAATGAAATGGTAACAGAAGTCAGGATCAACCTGCACATTTAGAAATTCACAAGGTGCATGGCTACAAGGACATACTCTTTTCAGATCTATGTTCTTGTACCTTATTTCCCTGCCTTTGAAGTGGGGTTGATGCAGTGGAGGAGCCCGTCATGTAGGGCAGGGGTGAACAACTAGAAGACTATGGGTATGTATTAGTCCCCTAGAAGACTCCTTGTATCCTTAGGATCCTTCTGTGTCTAAATTCACCCAAGATATACCACCATATGTATTTTAGAGCATATTACACAAAGAATGATCAATTACCAGCTTGTGCCACACCCCATGTTCTGCCTACACAGCCGTGGATGGGAGGTGGGGTGAATTGAGGTTCTTGGATGAAGCTTCATCTCCCTAGATACTAACCAGTTTCAGTCACAAGCCCGGACATGGACTCATAAAGGTGGAAATGATCCCAACAACCTTCTAGTGAAACTCATGATCATGCAGGAATCTATATAAATAAAAATGCAACATTCATTTTTGGGATTAACGTAACTCAAAAAACCACTGGCCGAATTGCCACCAAATTTGAACACAACACACCTACTAACCCAAGGAGTGACCATCACTCAAAAAATTATGATTTTGTCATTTGGGAGTTGTAGTTGTTGGGATTTATAGTTCACCTACAATCAAAGAGCATTCTGAACTCCACCAATGATGGAATTGAACCAAACTTGGCACACAGGACTCCCATGACCAACAGAAAATACTATAAGTGTTTGGTGGGCATTGACCTTGAGTTTGGAAGTTGTAGTTCAACAACATCCAGAGAGCACTGTACTAAACAATGATGAATCTGGACCAAACTTGGCACGGATATTCCATATGCCCAAATATAAACACCGATGGGGTTTGGGGAAAATAGACATTGACATTTGGGAGTTGTAGTTACTGGGATTTATAGTTCACCTACAATTAAAGAATCCCACCAACGACAGAACTGGGGCAAACTTCCCACACAGAACCCCATGACCAACAGAAAATATTGTGTCCAGTCCAACTCCCTTCACCAGGGCAAGAAAATGTAATCAAAGCCCTCCTGACAAAGAGCCCTCCAGCCATGCATAGATATAGATATATATTATTCACATGCACACAGATATAGTATCATAGATTTGAAAGGGACCCCTGAAGAAGGACAGTGATATGTTGCATGTTCAAGAGTGGGCAAACCAGACAATCTCCACATCAACACTGACAAAGAAACAGCAAGAAATACTGTTTACCCACAAGCATAAAGACATTACATACATTAGAAACCAACACTTTCTTTATTTTCCAGATCACCAGACTGAGCTACAGCAACACGTGGCAGGGGACAGCTTGTAGACAAATAAAGCACTCCCCAAGTATCCAGCATCTATTTTTAGACCTCCAATAAAGAGAGTCCATCAATTTTTGAGGCAGTCAGTTCTACTATCAAACATCACGAAGTTATTCCTAGTGCTTCGATAGAATCTCCTTTCTTGAAAATTGAATCCATTGGTCCTGGTTTCTGGAGCAACACAAACAAGTCTTTCCCATTTGTTAAATGGCAGCCCATCAGATATTTAAATATGGCTGTCATGTCATCTCTCATTCTTTTCTACTCCAAGTTAAACATAACCAGCTTACTAAGCTTTTCCTCATAAGTGTTGGTATGGGAGACCACCAATGCATACCAGATGCTGTAGACTGCATTTCAGAGGAAAGACCTGGCAAACTCCCCTCTGAGTATTCCTTGCCTAAGAAAACCTTACAAAATTCATTGGTTACCATAAGTCAACAGACAACCTGAAGACACGCACACACACATTCACATTCATTTATATTTCTCTGTAGTGATTTCATTCTCCTTCCACTTCTTGAACATGCCTTTTTAAATCTCAGCTGAGCTGACATTTATACATCCATTGTGATTTCTTTAGTGACCTCCCATTTTTGTTTCTCATTGGAATTGCTTGCAATTGAGCTTTCAGTATCTTATAGTTAATGAACTTCCATCTATTCCATATTTCCCTTTGAGCATTTCTGACATGTTCCAGCATGACCTGCACACCTGGGGGAGAAAAAGCAGTCTTCTCAGTGGGAGCTGCTCCATCTTCTCTGAGTGTTCAAGAGAAGCTGAAATTGGGTGGGACACATTCCTGGAGCCAGTCAATAACTTGCATCATTCAGCTGCACCTTAGGTACCCTGGCTAAGGGTGTATGTATACAAATGGATGAAATGAATGTTACATATATGTGTGTGTATACCTTCAAGTCGCTTGCTGACTTATGGTGATCTCATGACTTTCATAGGGTTTTCTTAGACGAGGACCTTTATAGGAATATAAAGATAGTGAGACTTATCAACTTCCTTCATGATGTGTCTATTGAACGTACTTAACTCATGAATGCATAATTCTGTACAGTCAGGGGAGAATGTACGTCTTGAAACTGCTTAGTTGTATTTTAGCTTTATATATGATGTGTGCAACGGGAGAAGCAACCCACAGAATTCAAAGACCAACCTTTGAATAGAAAATTCTGTGCTATTCAATAGACAAGAGGACACATGTGACAGAAGCACGCTACAAAGGATTCCAGAATATAATTAACACTTCATTTTTGAAGTTCATGTGCAGTTCACGTCCAAAAAAAGGAAGCTTCTCCCTTGTGTTCTCTTGGGTCCTCTCTTGACACACAGATGGCCTAATCAAGAAACGTCTTCGTTTCTATTGGGAACATCTCTTGATTTAGCCCAACAAGTTTGTGTTTCAAGCACACAAGAAGGAATCTGTCAAAGCCTTTCTCTCACTGTGTAGAAATTAATTGTGGTGGGGACATGGTGAAAGAGGCTGCCTTTTTATACATGTGGAACCCTGATGCTTATTCTTTCAACAGCTTTAACCACAAAGTTATAGACTGGTAAAAGGGGGGTGTAGATCAGTTTAAAAGTATAACTTAACACTGGCTCCTTTAAGCAGGAGCCAGTGTTAAGTTATACTTTTAAACTGATCTACACCATCAAAATAATCCACATGCAATTCAGATTATTCAGCCCCGGAGCTGCCTGAGATTCACCCTGCACTGAAATTGGATTGCTGTCCACTATAGATGTGCATTTGGGGTAAACCTTGACCCATTTCATGTGCCAGCTTTTGGTGGGGGCCTCTATCCATTTTTTGGCAGCCTCCCAAAATTGGGAGGACAGATGTCTGTTTTCACTCTGGTGCTGAAAAATCCATTTTCTATTGGCCCATTATGAGGGGGTGTTTCCCACCCAGCCCCCCTTCCTGACGTGCGCTTTAAGGAGGCTTCTTCTTACCTGTGTTTACTCTAGAGAAGGTGCTTTCTGGGCCTTCACACCACACAGGCGCTCTCTTTACAAGGAGAGTGCATGTGTGGCGTGCAAGCCCAGAAAGTGCCCATGCCTGCCAGTGCCTGCAGCCAAGCGCCTCTTCCTCTAGAGCAAGAGGGGCTCGGCTGCAACACTGGCAGGTGCAGGTGCTCCTGCACACCGTGCATGAATGCACTCTCCTTCAAAAGAGAGTGCATCTATGGCACGCAGGCCTTGAGTGCCTGAGCCTGCCAGTGCCTGCAGCTGAGCGCCTCTTACTCTGTGATGCCGAAAAGCAGGCCGGAGCCAGGACCTGCTCCTGCTTTCATGTCGAGTAGATTTTTGTACCAGGACGGGCCTCCTGTTCCATGTTCCCGAATAAACAAAAGATAAAAAAGAAATGAAGGAAATGGGAGAAACGAATTTCATGCACATCTTGACTGTTCACACACCAAAATTGACACTGTTATTATTTCTTCTGCTCTGAAATGGTTTAGCATTGCCTCTCACCGATGATGCCACTTTCCCTTCTAAATAGTTCCATGGCAAAACCCCAATGGGGATGCTGATTACTTTGAAATTCGAACAGGGCACCCAGCCATGTGAATAATGGAAAAGAGTTAGCCTAATTGACCTTCTCCTTATTAACCTCATGGAAGGGCCCTTTGTTTTGAGTAAGCACCTTTTTGTATTGGTGAATAATGTGTGCAGATCCCAGTAAGGTGGCCTTCTGCTGCTAGCAGCTGGTAATTTTGCCAGCGCTCAGGCCTGTAGTGAGGGGGGGGGGGGGGTTAGGGGTTCAACCCCCCCGAAATGTTTCAGATTTTTTTAAAAACCTGGTTTACTCATGAATTTTAACTGGTTAACCCAATCCCCATGCTAAGTCTATGAGATGCAAAAAATTAAGAGTCCCTCCAGAACTGCAAGCACTATCTCAAGCAAATATTGACAATTTATTCACACTGTCATTACTTGCAGCAATAGCCGATGTAGTGAAGCAACCAAGTTGGGTGTGTGTGTGTTGAATGCTCTCATTAAGGAGGCCAGACTTGGTGGAGGTGGTTGACAGGGGCGGAGCTGCAGGCTATGGAAGGCTGCTCTGCCCCCTGCTGTGCTCTTTGCGGGGATTGTGGCGCAGCTGGCTGAGTGTCAGCTGCATTAAGATCACTCTGACCAAAAGGTCATGAGTTCAAAGCCAGCCCGGGTTGGAGTGGGTTTCCAACCAATTGTGTGTAGCCTGTTGTCAACCTTTGCAACCCGAAAGACAGTTGCATCTGTGAAGTAGGAAAATAAGGTACCACCTTAAAGTGTGGGGAGGCTAAATTAACTGATTTATGAGGCCATAAAGAAGACTCCGGCAAAGCATTCCAGCGGGGAAGCGTGCGGGGAATGCGGAGGTGCTTCATCAGCGTCGCAGATGGATGATGAAAGCGACAGCTCCCCTGGCGGCCAGAAAAAGTTAAATAGCCTCTGTGTATGTCTGTATATGTTTGTATGTCAAAAATTGGCATGGAATGTTTGCCATATATGTGTACACTGTAATCCGCCCTGAGTCCCCTGCGGGGTGAGAAGGGCGGAATATAAAAGCTGTAAACAAACAAATAAATAAATAAATAAAATAGGAGGCAGGTTTCAACCCCTCCCGAATTTTTTTTCTGGCTACGGCCCTGCCAGCGCTGATTGTGTTTACGTGCAGGCCAAGGTCTTTAGGCACTGCACCCTAAAGTGTGCCGATCACCACTAGGACTACCTTTACTGGCTTGTGCCAGAGTCTTTGCAGTTCAATCTTTAAATCCTCATAGCGTGTCGGCGTTTCCTGTTGTTTCTCTGCAGTCCTGCTGTCACCTGGGATTGCGACATTGACGATCCATACTTGGTTTTTTAACATGATTGTGAGGTCAGGATTATGCTCCAAAACTCTGTCTGTCTGAATCTGGAAGTCCCAGAGGAGTTTGGCGTGTTCATTCTCTGTAACCTTTTCCGGCTTGTGATCCCACCAGTTCTTTGTTGCAGGCAGATGGTATTTGTGGCACAAGTTCCAATGAATCATCTGAGCAACGGTGTTGTGCCTCTGCTTGTAGTCTGTGTGATCTTCTTGCAGCAGCTGAGGATGTGATCTATTGTTTCATCTGCTTCCTTGCAGAGTCTACATTTGGGATCTGTCATCAACTTTTCAATTCTGGCTTTGATGGCATTGGTTTGAATGGCTTGTTCTTGGGCTGCCAGAATCAGGCCCTCTGTTATAATAATAATAATAATAATAATAATAATAATAATAATAATAATAATTATTATTATTATTATTATTATTAGCAAAATACTGAATTTTCCAAGGAACTGGAGGAAGATGTGACTTTTGGAAAATCATATCAGTGTGCACTCCTTAAAAAGGCTTCCCTTTACTCCACGGTGCTGAACAATTTCAGACCGATCTCCAACCTCCCTTTCTTGGGTAAGGTGTTGGAGCGGGTGGTTGCCTCCCAGCTCCAGGGCTTTTTAGATGACATCAACTACCTAGATCAGTCACAGTCTGGTTTCAGGCCTGGTCACGGCACCGAGACAGCCTTGGTCGCCTTGGTGGATGACCTCCGTAGAGACTGGACAGGGGGAGTGTGACTCTGTTGGTTCTCTTGGACATCTCAGCGGCTTTCGATACCATCGATCATGGTATCCTTCTGGGATGACTCTCTGGGATGGGTCTCGGGGGCATGGTTTTGTCGTGGCTCCAATCCTTCCTGGAGGGTCGATCCCAGATGGTGAAGCTGGGAGACGCCTGCTCGGCCCCCTGGCCTTTGACCTGTGGGGTCCCGCAAGGCTCTATTCTGTCTCCCATGCTCTTTAACATCTACATGAAACCGCTGGGAGAGGTCATCCGGAGTTCTGGAGCTAGGTGCCACCTCTATGCAGATGACACACAGCTCTACTACTCCTTTCCACCTAATTCCAAGGAGGCCTCTCGGGTGCTGGACGAGTGCCTGGCCGCTGTGTCTATCTGGATGAGGAGGAACAAGCTGAAGATCAATCCCGACAAGACAGAGGTCCTCCTGGTCGATCGTAAACCTGACCGGGGTATAGAGTGGCAACCTGTGCTGGACGGGGTTACACTCCCCCTGAAGTCACAGGTCCGCAGTTTGGGAGTCCTCTTGGATTCAACGCTTACGCTTGAGGCTCAGGCGTCGGCGGTGTCTGGGAGGGCTTTCGCACAACTGAGACTCGTGCGCCAACTGCGACCGTACCTCGCGAAGGCAGATCTGGCCGGAGTGGTCCATGCCTTGGTCACCTCCAGATTGGATTACTGCAATGCGCTCTACGTGGGGCTGCCCTTGAAGACGGCTCGGAAGCTCCAACTGGTCCAACGATCAGCAGCCAGGATGCTAACTGGGGCCCCTTACAGAGAGAGGTCAACCCTCCTGTTAAGGAGCTCCACTGGCTGCCATTTATTTTCTGAGCCCAATTCAAGGTGCAGGTGCTTACCTACAAAGCCCTGAACGGTTTGGGACCAGCCTACCTGCGTGACCGCATCTCCATCTACGAACCCACACGTTCTCTTCGGTCATCTGGAGAGGCCCTGCTCGTGATCCCACCGGCGTCGCAAGCGCGCTTGGTGGGGACGCGGGACAGGGCCTTTTCCGTGGTGGCCCCCCGACTCTGGAACACCCTCCCCAAAGACCTTAGACAGGCCCCTACATTGGCTGCCTTCAGAAAGAACTTGAAGACCTGGCTTTTCCGATGCGCCTTCCCAGATTAGGAAATCTCCACCACCAAGTCCCATAAGCACTTTATCAGAACCAATGACTGCTGCAATTCGCACATTGCACTTGCCCTGGAAGCCCTATATACACCTCCTGTCACATCAGCACTTTTAATCTTGTACCCATTGCTCTGGCCCGGCCCAGTTTTATTGTGTTTACTGTATTGTGCCTGTTGTTTATTTTGCTTTATTCTGTTTTTAATTGTTTGATTTGCTTAGATTGTATTGTTGTGTTGTGTGTTGAGGCCTCGGCCTGTGTAAGCCGCATCGAATCCTTCGGGAGATGCTAGCGGGGTACAAATAAAGTTTAATAATAATAATAATAATAATAATAATAATAATAATAATAATAATATCAAAACCTAAAAGAAATACTCTCACTGTTAAAGGGGTCGTACTTCATTTGGAAGGATCAAGTACATTTTGTGTCAGCTACGTGAGTGTGATATTTTCTTAATCAATGTAGACAAACTTCCTGAAGGAAGGTGTTAATAACCACAGTAAGTTAAAGTTCAACTTTTTTTCTTTCTGGTTTTACTAGTCAAGTGGGCATGTACAGTATATTAAAAACACTAGCCACTAAATGAGAATTCCCTGAAAGTGACATGTTTAACAAGATTAATCTAAACTGATCCCAATAAATGAAACAAGTCCTAGTCCTTCTCTGGACTAACAGCATGTGTGGGTTTTCCTATCTACCCCAACTTTGCATAGAAAATATACAGCAGGCGGGACTGCTAAACACTTGCCACTGTTTGCTTCCCTCTTCTTTCTGGACTAGACCTCCCAGTGTTTTTCTCTTTAGCCAAATTCAAATACACAAGTGAGCTTAACTAAGAAGAAACACTTGAGGGTAGAGGTAGACTCTAAAAGGAGATAAATAGTACACCCAGGAAACTTCTCAACTCCGCTCCTCTCTCAGCTCAATAGACCCAGAGATTCCTTCTAACCATTAGATACAGGCTTGAAGAAGGTTTAGATGAATTGATCTGTCACCATCACATGAATGTCTGGCCTTAATTTTCCCAAACTTGGCTGGCTACCTTGTACAAACACATTCTGTCATGTAATTCCAAACACTTACTGTTGCGGAGGTGGGGGTGGTGGTTTGTTAGTGCTTGGCTTCTACTTAATTCCCCCCAGTAAGACCAGACGACCCCCAAGACCACAAGAATTTCCTGTTCTTCAGTGTTTCATTATTTTCATTGTGCTTTCCATAAGCATAGAAGCACGGAAAACTGTCCAAACTGTTTTTCTCTTGGATCTCAAACAATTGAAAAGGTATGTTTCCCTTTTTAAAAATAAAACCCTCTATGCAAAGGTAAAACTGCATGTGTGGAGAGAATAAGTCCACTGTTTAAACTTTAGTACCTCTCCTGTGAACGAAAGTTCATTATGTCCTATCTGTTACTTTACCATAATTTTATTCTTTATTACTCCTTTATTTTGTGAGGTTCAAACTTTGGTCTCTGTAATTTGGAAAATTACTCCTTTGGACTATAGCTCCTAAAATTCCCTACCTATGGGCCCAACCTTTGGTACTCCAGGTGTTTGGGATTTCAACTCCCAAAAGCCCCCCTCAGCTTGGCCTGTTGTTGTTTAGTCGTTCAGTCACTTTTAACTCTTTGTGGCCTCATGGATCAGCCCACACCAGAGCTCCCTTTCAGCTGTCACCACCCCCAGCTCCTTCAGAGTCAAGCCAGTCACTTCAAGGATACCATCCATCTATCTTGCCCTTGGTCGGCCCCTCTTCCTTTTTCCTTCCATTTTCCCCATCATCATTGTCTTCTCCAAGCTTTCTTGTCTTCTCATTATGTGGCCAAAGTACTTCATCTTTGCCTCTAATATCCTTCCCTCCAATGAGCAGCCAGGCTTTATTTCCCGAAGTATGGACTGCTTGGATCTTCTCGCAGTCCAAGACACTCTCAGAATTTTCCTCCAACACCACAGTTCAAAAGCGTCTATCTTCCTTCGCTCAGCCTTCCTTATGGTCAGGTTTTCTGGGAATTGATGTCTAAACCACCTGGAGGAACTACTGCCCCAGATACCAAACTCAGTCACATTACTAAATGATTTAAAAGTCTTCTGTCTGAAAGAGTGAGCCACTGCCAGTTACAGTAGACAGTATTGTCTGACATAGGACACTTAAGTTTCAAACGCTACCCTTATAGTGTCATGACTCCAATTTAACTGCCATGGCAACAACCTATGGAATCCTGGAATTTGCAGTTTAGGGAGGAGTAATTAGAAGTGTCAGCAAGAGGTTTGTAGTTTGTTTCACCATGGCAGTTACAATGATACTTTTAGTATCTCATAGGGTTTCATTCTAGGACTACCCCACCTCCTTCAAATACCAAACTGTGTAGCTATTCAAGTATATAACCAAGTCCCATTATATACATCGATATAGTACAATGGGGTCCCTTATATAAAATGGAAAAATTAAGGTTTGCCTTTTTTAATTCAATTTTTTTCAAGGTGTTGGATCAGGGGTTTCCAAACTTTTTAACTGAGGGGCCTGTTTATGGTTCCTCAGACTCTTGTAGGGGTGGGGGGTGGGAACTATAGTTTGGAAAAAATGAACTGATTCCTATACACCCTGCACATATCTATAATGCAACAATATCAATAAAAGACAAAACAATATTTAAAATAAATAACAATTTTCACCAATATAAACATACTCATATTTCAATGGGAACTGTGGGCCTACTGTTGGATGATGAAATAGTCACGTGTAAATGGTTGAATCCATGAATGCAGAATTCATGGATATAGAGGTTCAGCTGCAATTTCACAATGTGTTTGTTGTTTCTAAAGCCATGTTTTCAGCTTGTTAGCACCACATCCTGTTGTCCACCAGATCCAGCATATCTGAAGAGCATCAGATTAGAAAGGATCTGAAGAGCATCAGATTAGAAAGGCTGATCTAAGGCTTTTGGGGCTTTGGGGATATTTTTCCTACTGTGTAGAGAAAAGTGATAGAGAACATTAGTAGAGATCTGGTGTAGTGAAAAACAATTAAGAGCCTCTGCCAGCCTGCTAGTGATTTCTTGCAAATGTTCATTGTCCACAGCTGGGCATTATGAAAGAAATAGCAGTGTTTAGAAAAGTTACTCTTGTGTGCTCCAGCTCCCATCTTGGCTGAGGGTTCTTGTGAGTGCAGTCCCCAAAAGGATTTTTTCCTATGTTTTGGGCACATGAAGCTTAGATTTCTTGTCAGGACACAAAGAATCAATGTGTCCTCCATGTATCATGCACATTAGGTATTTATGGAGAATCTTAGACTCCATTATCTTCTTATAAGAGGACCCTGACAAACACCTCTGCATCATCAGAAGCTGCTCAAGGTAAGTTTACTGGAATTGTAAATGCTTGCCAGATCTTTCTTTCCCACCCCTTTTTGTTTTCTTTATTCAGTAGTTTTTGGATGATGAAATCCCCAAGGAGGACGTCACCATGCCTGGAGTAAACTCATTGTAAGCAAGGTGGCCTGATTTGAACCTCTTTTTTTTCTGGCAGCAGCTTCCTCTTAATTCTTATTGCTCTCAGAAGTCAGATTCACCTCTGTTTTTGCTTTGGTTTCTTCCAGAGGTCTCAACCCCATTTACACTACCTTCTCATCTTTTTGTTTTCCCTTTTCTCAGCAACCTTCACTGGAAGGGACCCAGCATGTGATGTCAACTCCATTAGCATCTTTGCCAAAACGAAGAGTTGCAATTGTTGAGGAAAAAGAAGTTCCATAAAATCCCATTTGCTGTCTTTGATTTGAATTAGTTAATGCATGCCAGTGCTTTCAGTACTATGCTTTCTACTCTCCCACCTCTGCCCTTTTCAACTAAACCAAGGATCCTCAATTTTTTTAAACAGAGGCCCAGTTCATGGTCCCTCAGACTGTTCAGGGGCCAGACAGTAGGTTTTTTTTTAAAAAAAATGAACAAATTCCTTTGCACATTGCACACATCTTGTTTGTCATGAAGATCTATCTATCATCTATCTATCTATCTATCTATCTATCTATCTATCTATCTATATGAAAAAAGCTACAATTCTTAAAATGAAGAACATTTTTTACTAACATAAACTTATCAGTATTTCAGTGGGAAGCATGGGCCTGCTTTGGGCTGATGAACGTTGTCATGCTTTCACGCATGCTTTCACGTTGTTTCAGACTGAAGGCAACCCTCACTCTAAAGTTTAGGGCAGGGCCAGGTAAATGACCTTGGAGGGCCTCATCCAGCCCATGGCCTTTGTTTGGGGGGTCCTGGTCTAAACCAATAGGAAGGGAAGCAGTCTGTGTACTTGTTGGGAAAGGAGGAGACAGATACCTGACAAGTAAGTCAGAGAATGCATTCATAGAGCACCTAATTAATTTGCTGCTTTTAAAATTGTTCCCTCTCACTGTATTAGTGGAATCCAATCATTTCCATGTCAGAAATATGTTAAATCCATTGTTTTTAAATTCCAGACTGTAAAGGATCTCCCCAGGGTACCGAATTGTAGTCCTAAAATGGGTGCAGCACCTTGGAGAGCTACTTAAAGTCTAAAATAAAATTAAAAGTCCATTCATCATGCCTGTAACAGAAGGCACTGGCTGCCAATTACCTCCAAGCTATCAGCCTACATTTTGCTTGTTACTGACCTGAGCTTGAAAGATCTTGATCCCATTGTAAGACCTGTGACTCAAGGTGGTGAATCTAGACCACCAGGTATACATGCTGACCTCTCAGATGCTGAACAGTGACGCTATTGGTAGGAACAGGTTTATTGAACTCCCAGGAATTTGTGTTTGATTGATGGACTATATTTGCCTCAAAAGGTTGTAAACATTTTTTTTACAGAGAAGCACAAATGCTTTGTGTATATAACAGCATCCTTCTTTTGAATATAACCATTGTATCATCCATATAAGGATGGTAAACCCCTATGGTCCATACCATGGCAGACTGCATGAGCAAATGTGCATAACTGAATGCTGCTTTGTAGAAGAGTAGACTGGTCACTGATAGAAAGGATTTGGCAATCTGTGGCATCATTCCAGATGCAGATTGACCAACTTCGGCATCAATTAGGCCTTGTCTGCCCTGCATGGCTACAGATAATGAACACAGTCCTTTTTGAGGTCATAGTTTGTTCAGAATTTGACCTAATTGTTAACAGTGCTGGATAGGTCATGCGGAAGAGCCTAGGGACTAGCAACATACTGGTCCTGCCACTTGGTGGATATAGATGCTGCTTTGCTTGGCCTAATTACTAATTGGTAGGTGGGGAAAACTGGGGGAATGAAATGAGGAAAAAAAATGGCACGGTGGTTTAGAAGTTAGTTTCCTTTGGATAGACAAAAAGCCTGTTTTGCTTAGGTCCCCCTTCCCCCATATGCTTTGTCATATTTTGGAACCTTTCCATCCGACTCCCTATGATTTCATTCAGGGACACTTTGTGTATTTCAGTCAGCTGCTGATTGTTCCTAGCCTCTCTTCAGCAGACAACTGCGTGGTTTCTGTTGTGTGCAGATGTCACTTTGAGGGCAATAACTTTTGCACAGTTGACCCACTGCCACTAGAAGAGACTTTGACCCTTATCCCCATGGTGAAAGGTGACTGCTGCTAGCCTGGCAGTCTCCACACGCTTGTTAATCTCCAATAGCTTTATGCTTTTGGGCTTCTGTGCTTTGTTTTTTTGTTCTTCTGCCAGCAGGCAGGCAGACAGTGCAAACAGTCCAGGAGCAGCTGCCCGATCAAGCTCTGAAGTTCACGTCATGTGGGCAGAACTGTTACAGGAAAAGAGAAAGGGAAAGATTAGGTGAAACATTAGCCACGTTCCCTTGGCCTTCCTCCAACGTCTTTCAATTATTTCTTCATGTGCTTTTCAGTGCTGTGCTCACTTGGCATCCAAGAGGGAGGCTTTTGGACGCTTTCACAATGGCTTTGCCATTTCTACAGTTCAAAACAGATGTGAGCTTATCACCAGTGGAAATTTATGTCTCCGCAAGCCCCTTCCTCACCTCTCCTTTGGAGTTTGTGGCAAAAGTTTCTCCAAGTCAATCTATCATGGCTATAGGCTAAAAATAATACACATTGCGTTATAGTCTGGAAACAGTTTGTGATTTTAAGCGGGGGAGGCAGAGAACACTTGGACTGCTGAATGTCCATTTTTACAGATTCATATGTAGTTAAACATCCTTGTGGATTAAGTACTGAAAAGCTTGGGCTAGATTTCTGCTGATGTATAAAACAAACACGCCCCCTGTTTTCTTTACTGCTATGTAACCTGAGGAGAAAAATCTGAATGTTTCCTTACTTTAAAACACTAGATACAATTTCCTAACTCCCACACTAAATCCAGTGGATCAGTTGTGCAGACGGTGGAAAGTATTTAGCTAAGTATGATTTAAGATAAGGAACTGTACACTTCTACACTGAGCTTTCAGTTATGACTGGAAAGGACTTTTGTTAATCAGTGTATTTGAGAGAAAATACTGTTCTCATACTCCACTGGGTTCTTTAACCTGTCCCCATTTGATGAACCATATCTTCAGAACCTATGGATCCCTTCTTTGGTTGGAGGCCTGATGGAAACAAAGCACTTCTGATCTACTATGCCTCCTTGATTGGAAGTACTGGGAGATAACTAGCTGCTTCACTTTGTATAACATCTGACTTTTGAAGCACAGATTTACTCTGTTCATATTTGCCATAAGTTTGAAAACATTTTTTGTAATAAGAAAATTAATGTGCATTTTTGTTTTAGTGTGACATAATATATACATGTCAGTCAGTGTGTTTTGTTTTGTTTTCCAGTAATTTTTTATTTTATTAGTATAATATAGGATTACATGGAAAGTGGGGGAATATTTCAGAGAGGATAAAAAATAGGAAAGAAGAGACAGAGAAGGGAAAAAGAATGATGTGAAAAATAAAAAGTAAAAAAGAAAAGGTCCATCCCATATCGTCCTTGGGATTAAAAAAGACAAGGGGAAAAAGAAGGAAAAAAAGAAAGAAAAAAAGGATATAAAATAAAATTGACTTCCCTCTATTTCTTTGAAGATCTTTTGTCTGTTTATGTAGAAACATATTTGAATAACAGCTTCCTTTTTTGTTTCTTTTTTTGTTTTTTTGTTTTCATTTCATTTCATATATGCAGTTTTGTACATAGTTTTCTCACGTATATATGTTGCATATTTTTAGAAATAAAACTGGGGCACTGTGTTTCAGAGATATGTGGAAAACCAAGTGTCAAGCATACTTTTCTTCAAGTATTAGTTTAGGAATTCATTTTCCAAATATGTCTGCACTATGACTGTTTTCCCTGAGTCCATTTTCCTCTGACATCCATTTAAAATCTGACTAACCCTGGAACACAGTGTTTTCCCACATGGTAAGAAAAAGATGCAACAACAGCAAATATTTTCCCCTCCAAATTTGTATAAATGTTCATACCCTTACTCTCATACCTCATGCACAATATTCTGTGTTGCTCAGGAAAATCCTTATCCATTATATCTCCCTTATCTAAAATGTTTGAGACCGGCGGTTTTTCATATTTAATATTTTTTGTTTTTTTAAAAATCTTTTATGTGTGTATACATATATATAATTAATTAATGAGGGATAGGTGGGAAAGGGGGTTAGCTACACATCCAGCAACTGCTGAGTTTTCACAAGGAGCTCTCTCTCCACTACTGTCAAAATTTTGATGCAGAAAAGGGAAGCTGAAGGACTCTGGATCCTGTGGCTTGACTTACACAAAGTAAAAAACAGTTATCAGGGGAGGGAAAGGTCTGAATACATCTGGCTAATGTTGGCTTAGGGAATGATATAAAGTTCTGTTTGATGCATGTTCACCGTCCAGGCCCTGTAACCAGGGCACCTGGCTCACCATGCACCACTATTGGCTGGGCAGAAGAAGAATGCATAACCCCTATCTAAGAAATTAAATACCTATCAACTCCAGATATTATGGAGAATATGGATGCTCTTCTGCATGTTGCATGCTATCTCAACTGACTCTGTACTAAGTCAGCATTTGCAAATATCAGCTTAGCTTTGAGAGCCAAGGACTCAAGAYGCACTTACAAATGCTAGCTGAAATTACTTTGTTTTTCCTCCTCCTTGACCCGGGGGGGGGGGGGGCAACCAAATGCTCCCAGAGGTACCTGCAAGTGATGTCTATTTATGTATTTTTCTATCCACATTTCCACTATAAAAATGTAGCAGGTAGCCAACATATTTCAAAATAGTTTTTTAAGCAAATGAATATTAAAGCCATTAAAATCATCCCAAGGATCAAGAACAACAAAATAATCATATAAATCAAGAAGCATTGATAGCTGGCAAACCTTGGTATCCAAGAATGATCAGGGACATCGCTCTGTAATTTCAGTATCAGGGCTTTGAAGTCACATTCCTGGATATAATTCATCTCATTACTGCATCAAGAGGAACGGATCTTCCACTCCCATTTCTACTTTAGGCTCATATCAATATTCTTCTGCAAACTGAAGACTTATAGTTCATACATCCAATGAAGTCAATTTACATCAACAGAAGAATATGCTACATATATTTGTCTTTAAAATACCACAGCAATATTATAGCCTGTTTGTGGCAAAAGGAGTGTTCTTTGTAGAAGTTTTAATGTTTTTATTACAGTATGTGAGTGTCTGTATAATAAATCTTCAGTGGAAGAGACCTATTACACCCAGGAGATGGAAAAGCAGTTATATTGAGAGCCATGGATTTTTTTAATCAATGAAAAGTATGCTGCATCAGCTATTTAACTGCAAAAAGGTAATAACTATCACACAGCACATGATATTGTGTGAAACACCACTCCGAGGCTCCCGTAGGGAGTGCTGGTGTTAACCTATAAAGCCCTAAACGACTCTGGCCCTGTTTACCTCTCTGAACGTATTCTCCCCTATGAACCATCAAGATTATTAGGATTATTAAGATCGTCTGGAGAGGCCCTGCTCTCGGTCCCACCGGCTTTGCAAGCACGTCTGGTGGGGACGAGGGACAGGGCCTTCTCGGTGGTGGCCCCTCAACTCTGGAAATCTCTCCCACAGGAGATCAGAACCGCCCCTTCTATCCTGACATTCAGAAAGCAGGTGAAGATGTGGCTATGGAGAGAGGCATTCGATGAGTGAGCCAACACCCGGAGATTGGATGGAGGATGATGAACATCAAATTTAGTGGGATGACTGACCATTGTATTTATTGAATGTAATTGCTGTTTTGCTGTTTTAATGTTTTTAATGTTTTATTGCAATATGAAGTATGATGTTTACTGATTGTATGTATTTTACGGTTGGAAACCGGTCTGAGTCCCTCAAGAGAGGTGAGAAGGTCGGTATATAAAACTTTTAAATAAATAAATAAATAAAAATAAAAAGAGCGGGATATAAATAATAAATAAATAAATAATAAATACATGCTGCCTAAATATGTTATTATTCTACTATAATTGTGATCTACCAGCCTCATGTGATAAAGTCCTGAGTTAACTAAGTGCTAACCAGTTTTAGACTTGGAACTCAGTTTCAGTAGCTGACGTAAGCTGGGGAAAAAGGGGAAAAGTGAGCGGAGGAGAGAGAAACTGGACATTTTTAGAGGAGTTGAAAAATGTAATCTTCCAAATCAGAACAGTTGGAGGATATGCAATATTGTTGACACTAGCTGGCCACAGCTCCCAAGGCATGTTTCTTTAGACATGAATTTTCCTAGCTGTACCTCGAGCTGCCAGGAATTAACATGAGGTTTTGTGCATAAGGAAGCAAGTGTTCTACCACTGAGCTACAGTAGGTAGCTAACCCTTCCCACAATTCAATTTCTCTTTTCTACCTGTCACTTTACAAGCCCTGATTCCTGAGCATGCTTCGTTTTCACTGAAATGTTTTTTGAGTAGTAAAGAGTTGCCCCTTGGGTATGTAGAATTTTTTTGTGCTTCTGCAAATCTTGGCTGTCCCTGAACATGTGAATACCTCCATCTTTTTTCTCAGTGACCTCATTTTGGCTGCAGTCTTGTTGGCACTCAACACCTCAGTCTGCTGTGTAATGTGGCTGTGTGGGATGGCTAGTCCCAAGTATTTAAAACGGCAATAGCCAGGTGGTGTTTTGATTTAAAAACCACTGCATTTGATGAAATCCTAAAATCAGAATGTTGAGGGCAAAAAATGAGATTTAGAATTTTTTAAAAAAATCCTACTATTTTTAGAAGGCTTTAAAAAAATATTTGAAATAGTTTTTAAAAACTGCTTTGCTGATATATCATTCATTATATTATAAGAGGCTTTGATCACGTACAACGAGATGAAATTTAAACACCACTTAAAATCTTCAACAGCATAATGAACATAATCGGTTACAGTACGCTTAATTGGCCAGTGGGATGGAATTTGTCCAAATAGCACAATTCACATTCCTAAGCAAATATCTCATTTATTGTGGCTATCACACTTCTGATATTTGGCTGCCTAGAGAATTGTACTGGCCTTAAAAAAAAATCAGAATTTGAGTCCTTTCACATTATACAATTATGACACTTTGATCCCTCTTTTCCTGTCATTATTTTATCTAAATAGGGAGGGGTATTTATAATTCTCTGCTAGGGAAACTTAGTGTCTCACCAGACTTCAGGGTTTCATAGGATTCAGCCATGGTGGTTAGAGTAGAATCATGATGATATAATTATGTAGTGTAAATTGGCTCCAGCTTAGTTCACCCGACTCTTTTTGTATCTACATACTTCAAAATATTAAAAATTTGGAATGGCTTCTGGTTTTGAAAAATGGGTACTTTTTATGCTAAATAGTGTGTGGGGGGTGGGGCTAGTTCAAAGATGAATTACCACTCCTAGAGACTTCTAGGAGAGTCAATTTGTGATTTGTTTTTAATAACTAAAGGTCAGTCCATTGAGTATGGAGGAGTCTAGAGCCAGAAAACCACCTGGTGTGAGGGCAGGGTTGTGCTTGGCCCATGTCTGACAAATAGTATCAGCTGATGCAGAAGCCCAACCAAAAACAGAATTACTCTTCAAGAGATACAACATTCAGCTTCAACATTCTGGCTTACCTTGATTCATGAGCTTTACCTTAAAGTCCCTCATTTCTGTATAGAAAATTTAATACTGTTGTCCCTCTGTATCCTGGGTTCTGCATTTATGTGCTGGACGGGGTTACACTCCCCCTGAAGCCACAGGTCCGCAGTTTGGGAGTCCTCTTGGATTCATCGCTTACGCTTGAGGCTCAGGCGTCGGCGGTGTCTGGGAGGGCTTTCGCACAATTGAGACTCGTGCGCCAACTGCGACCATACCTCGCGAAGGCTGACCTGGCCGGGGTGGTCCATGCCTTGGTCACCTCCAGATTGGATTACTGTAATGCGCTCTATGTGGGGCTGCCGTTGAAAACGGCTCGGAAGTTCCAACTGGTCCAATGAGCAGCGGCCAGGATGTTAACTGGGGCTCATTACAGAGAGAGGTCAACCCTCCTGTTCAAGGAGCTCCACTGGCTGCCGTTTATTTTCCGAGCCCAATTTAAGGTGCAGGTGCTTACCTACAAAGCCCTGAACGGTTTGGGACCATCCTACCTGCGGGACCGCATCTCCATCTACGAGCCCACGCGCTCACATCTGGAGAGGACCTGCTCGTGACCCCGCCTGCGTCGCCTGTCACATCAGCACTTTTAATCTTGTACCCATTACTCTGGCCCGGCCCAGTTTTTATTGTGTCTTAGTGTTTTGTTTATTGCTTGTTTTATTGTTTTAATTATTTTAATTTGCTTTGGTTTTTTGTACTGTTATATTGTGTGTTGAGGCCTTGGCCTGTGTAAGCCGCATCGAGTCCTTCGGGAGATGCTAGCGGGGTACAAATAAAGTTTAATAATAATAATAATAATAATTCAACCAACCACAGCTTGAAAATATTCAGAACAAAAAAAAACCCTAAGCAAACCTTAAATCAGTTGTGTGCTAACCAGTATACGAATGTGTGGGTATACCCTACTCTACTTTCAATCACTTCTTGTTGTTTAAAAAAGTCATCCCCTTTGCAAAATGTGGTGAAAATGCTTCCTCATCACCTAGAATGCAAAAAGTTATTCCTTGCTGGAGTGTGCGTGGCAGGGAGCAGCATCCCACCAGGATCTTCTGGGAATTAATAATGCAGCCCCCTGCCCTTCCACTATTGCCCATACTTTTAAGTAACCATAAAAGTAAACACATCAGGAATAAAAACAGAAATGTTAGTAAAAACAAAAGAAAAAAAGAAAAATATATGGTGAGAAAACAAGTAAAATAATAGTACTGACTAGTAAGTCTACACTTATGAATTCCAATTGAATCAATGGGTCTACCCTAGACTAGGAATTGGATTTTGGCCCAACCTTGGTTCCCCTAGGTCAGTGTTTCTCAACCTGTTTTGACCGTCAACTCCCAGAAATTCTAACAGCTGGTAAACTGGCTGGGATTTCTGGGAGTTGTAGGCCAAAACACCCGGGGAACCCACAGGTTGGGAACCAGTGACCTGGGTGTTTTTGACACCAACTCCTTGAAACCCCAGCAAGTTTGATTGATTGCCAGGAATTCTGGAAGTTGAAGTCCAAAACTTATGGAAGAGCAAAGATTGGGAAGCATTGGTCTAGTTGATCAGCTCTGTGGTGGTTGCATGACACACAGGGCTGATTTGGGTTAACTCAGACCAAGGTCACTAAATTTAACCTTGAACTGCATTAACAAAAGTAATGGGTTGCTCTGAATTTTCCCCAAGAATCTGGAGTAAACCATACCTTCAGTGCCATTTTCATGCCCAGTATGTATCACAATGGGAAGAAAGGTAAAGGTTGATGGTCCAGTGATGTCAAACTTGTTCCAGTGCTGCTCAGCCATATGGATGCTATCCAGCCTCTGGGCCGGCTCAAGGGTGTGCAGTGTGGCTGCCATTTCACCCCCAAGCCAGCTCAGAAGTTGGCCATGTGGACCATGGGGATGCTCATCTGGAGTCCTCACTCTGGATCAGCATCGGTATTGGTGGCTAGTGTAGATGCACCCTTAGACATTCTATCTCCCCGTGTCATGTCTACATTTACCAGAATAATCTCAGTAAAAGAAGATATATAGTTGAAATCACTGAGCTAGGTCAATATGGGGTTCGGATACTGCTTTTGGATTTAAAAATCTGAGTGAAACACAGAGAAAATTGTGTCAGTCTCTATATAGGCCACAGTCTATGCATACACAATATTATTCAACTCGCCTGAGCTGGTTGCTGCAGAGCTCAATTTGCCAATACTTGTTTCTCTCTCTCCCTTTGCTTTTTTGCCTTAGGCTATCAAACAAAGCTGCTTTACCTTCTACCCGTCTATCAACCATAAGCTATTAAGAGAACAGCAGAAATCCTGTACACAGGGGAGGGATGGCATGCTGGCTGCATTTCAAAACACAAGAGTCAGTGCTACAAATGTTATGCCGGCTGCTCCCCAGTCTGCCTGAACCTGCTAGCAGAAGGCTACTTGAACGGACGGAAATCTATAAAACTTCACCTGGGTGTTGCTGTGAAACTGTTAAATCACATCAAATTGAGCACCAGAGCATGTTTGGATTTAATAAGGTTTTGCCTTTCCCATGGGGGTTCATTCCAAACACATCACAGAAGCACGAACATTTCTGCAAGCTGACTCTAGTTGTGAAGGTGAGGAAGTTATGATGAAGAGAAAGACTTCAAGATACTGTGTTTCAGATCAGCCCCTTCCCTCTTATCCTTCAGAAAACAACTCAAAACATGATTATGGGGCCAAGCGTTCAACCAATGGATGCAGCAATCAAGACTGATACCGACCCTATGATATTGACAATAGTTTGGCCTGGGCTATGATTTCAAATTGTGTGATTTTAAATGAATGTTTTAACAATTTAATGTTTTAATTACTGTTTTAATTGCAATTGTTATTTATGAATCTGTATGATGGCATCAAATGGTTGCCTGTTGTAAGCCACCCTGAGTCCCTCAGAGGTGAGAAGGACGGTATAAAAATATGCAAAATAAATAAATAAATAAATTTCTGGCAATATATTTTCTTTTCAGAGGAGACTGCGTGTTCTATCATTTTGAGATGGATAAAATAATTTAATAGTTTATAAAGGAAATACAATTTTTTTAAACCCATCTCAAAATGACAGAACACACAGACTCCTCTGAAAAGAAAATATATTTCCAGAAATTTATTTATTTATTTCACATATTTTTATACCATCCTTCTCACTTCTGAGGGACTTTTGAAAGACTTTCTACATATACCAGTATTTCAGTTCATGATTAGATGGAAGTCATGTTTTTCATTTTCCCATCTTCTGCAGTAGAAAGGGTCAAATATGGTTAAATAAAGTGAGAGACACGAAGATGATGAAAACATCACTGAAGCATACTAAAGCCATGCCAGCTTTTTTCCTTTGTAAATATGCCGTGACTTCTGAGAAAATTCCAGAGCCATTCCCCCTGCCCTAGGAATGAAGCTCTTTTCAAAGCAGGGTGTGGTTCACATTATTAAGCACCGTTAAGGCTTCTTAATTATCCTACAAACAAACAGATCATTGTGCATTCACTGCAAGATACCCATCAGGCATATATTAGTAAGTATATATTATTGTTGTAGCCCAGCCGTCTGCATGGCTCTTTTTCACCCAAACACCACACAGTTCAAAGGTATTCCACAATAAGTAAGAATTTTATTAAGAAAAGAATATATAATAGAAAAGGAAGGTTCAAAAATGAATAAACAATAATCCAAAAGTCATTCCAAAATAATCAAAACTGTTGCACCTCAGAATAGATTCACCTTGCTGAAATCACCAGAATTGCACACAGACTGAAGTCTTTGTAGTTTATTAAAAAGTAAAAGATGAAAAGTTTAAAAAGCAAGTAGTGTTCCAAAGATCAATAAAACATAGCACTGTAAAGCAGAATTCCAAATGGTAGCAACAAAACAAAGTCCCATGAGAACATGACAAAATCCCAAGACCATGGACACAGGAAAACGAGCACAAACTGCTTGGTTGAGTGAGAAGTTGCTCTGACAAAGGTTTGTTTTCCAACACACTGCTTAATACCCCTTGCAATACATGAAAACATTTCTTTGGCCTCTGACCTCCTTCTTGTTGTCTATTCTCACACTCCTTCGAACTCTGAATTCCAAACGGTCAGCCCGATCTAAGATTCTCGTTTCATCAAGGTCAGGCTGCTCGTTAGTGTTAGCCTGGTTGCCTTCCTGCCTCTCCAATGCACCTTAATAATCTATTACTACCAGATGTTTGCTAAAGAGCCATGCTGGAGGTCTTTAGGATTCCTAGAGGGAACATTTCTCTAGGAATCTCTAGTTTCGTTAGTGCAAGTTTATGGTTAAATTCTAGGTGACCAAAACCCCAATGAATATAAAGGGCTGACTATACTAGTATATTCGCAACTATAGCAAGAATTTTCACCTTTTGAAGAATTAGAAAACTCAGTAGTTTTGTTTTGAAAATCCTAGTTTAGATATGGCTGCTGCAGTTCCCCTCACCCCAACAAAATCAGCTTGGAGGGATATTTTCTCCCTACCTCTCAAATGACATCTAGGAATTCTTTAAACTTTAAAGAGCAAAGGGGAAAAAAAGGGGGGGAAAAAGAGATAACTTGAGTCAGGATAGGAAAGAAAAACTATACCATATTCTAAATGCCTAGACTATACTTCAACATATGCAAAACAACAAATCCAGCAAGGTTGCCATTGTGAACAAGGCTTGTCTTCAGTGTTATTTCATGTTAGATACAGAGCTTAGTGAACTTGAAATGGTTTTCTGCATAAAATAGAATTGCTAAGAAATCTGTAATTAAATTTGTCAGGCAGCAACTATTACAACACAATTTTTAAAATTCTGCAAAACCCACACATCAATGTAATACTAACAATTGTATAGCAAAAATATTGAAGGACTATTTGGAGCAGAAATTTTTTCCTTAGGAACAAAACAACCACTTTTCTTACAAGTTTAACATATTAGTCTAGAACTCTAATATATACCATCTTCTCTTTTTAACAAGTTTTTCTCTATTTCTGGGCCCAAAGTGTACCTTAAAGTCATTTCCAACTTCTGGCAATTCTAAGGGGAACCTATCACATGATAAGATTTGTTCAGAAGGGGTTTGCCTTTACCTTCCTCTGAAGCAGAGAGAATGGGACCTGCCCAATGTTAGCCTTTGAGTTTCCATGGACTAATAGAGATTTGAACATTGGTCTTCAATGTGCAAATAACTGGTCCAAATTATTTGTATGGGAATGTTCAAAATTAGCTATAATATACACAAAATTATGCTGGATTTCATTAATATTGTTTTTGATCAAGCCATCTTTGAAAATTCCCTTTTTCTTATTTTCTCTGCCTGCTCAATTTTTCCCTCTTTTATCATCTAATAATAATGCTGATAGTGGTGAGGATAATAAAAATAACAACAACAACTCCTTATACCCAAAATTAAGGTTATTTTGAGATATTTTGTTATTTCATAAAAATAACTTATAATCTCATTGCCCTCAAACTGCCCCTTTACATGTAATACAATATAGTTAGTTGTAACACTTGACTGCTATTTCTGGGATGGGACAAGATGGCAACCAAGTGAAGTGGGAGCAGAGAAAAACATAGGAAGCTGTCTTATGTGTGTCAGAGCATTGCTCTATTCAGCTTAATGTTGACAATGGGGGACATGAGAGAAGCCTCCTCGCAGGATTGCAAGACATCTGGGCGTCCCCTGGGCAACGTCTTCGTAGACGGCAGATTCTCTCGCCACAGAAGCGACCAGCATGCAAGCAAGCAAGCAAAACAACCAACGGTCCTTTTCAGGACCAACCATGACAATAATCTCAATCAATATCGAAGGCATGTCAGCTGCCAAAGAGCAACTGCTCTATGAACTGTGCCGAGATAAGAAATGCGATGTGCTGTGTGTCCAAGAAACACACAGGGATGAACAACAGAAACGACCCAAAGTTCCAGGAATGGTCTTAGTAGCAGAAAGACCACATGCGCAGTATGGAAGCGCCGTCTTTGTCAAACCAGGCCTCCAAGTCAGCAGTGCCCACAACACTGAAGAAAACAATATCGAGGTTATAACAGTAGAGCTTAATAACATCACCATCACCTCTGTGTACAAGCCCCCAAATGAAGAGTTCTGCTTCTCCTCCCCCGAGAACTTTGACAGGCACCAAAGGGCGGTAGTAATTGGTGACTTCAACAGCCATAGCCATGTATGGGGCTATGCCCAAGAGGACAGAAATGGAGAGGCTGTCCTGTCCTGGTCTGAACTGCACAAACTATCACTCATCCATGATAGCAAACTCCCACCATCCTACAACAGCGGGAGATGGCACCGAGGTTATAACCCAGACCTCTTATTTGTGAGCGACAGCATCATACAGCAATGCACCAAATCAGTGGGACCACCAATCCCAAACACACAGCACCGACCAATAATATGCCAACTGTTCCCAACAATAAGGCCTCAGGAAGTTCGATTTAAACGAAGATACAACTTCAGAAAGGCAGATTGGACTAAATTCTCAGACATGTTAGACGACATGATCACATCGGTCGCGCCAATCCCTGAGGAATACGAGCATTTTATTGAAATAGTGAAAACCTGCTCACGGGCCTCTATACCGAGAGGCTGCAGAACCCACTACCTTCAGGGCATTACTCCTGAAACAGCTGCCTTGTTGGAAAACTATTACAGGCTCCACAACGAAGACCCATTTAGTGAGCAGACTCTTCAGGCAGCACAGAGCATTGTGTCCTCCATCTCTGAAGCCAAGAAAGAACAGTGGATCAAGTTGATCACAGAGGTCGACATGGGCAGGAGCAGCCAGAAGGCGTGGAGGCTGCTGAGACGGCTGAGCAACGATCCCTCACAAACTAATACCCATGCCAACATAAAGGCACACCAACTCTTGAAGAATGGGAAACCCAACCTTGCCACCAAAGTAGGAAAGAAACCAATAGCCAGACAACCAGAGATTGAGAACAACAACCTTCATGAACCCTTTACATCTACTGAATTGGACATGGCTCTCAACAAATGTAAGAATGGCAAAGCAGCTGGCTTGGATGATCTACGGATGGAACAAATCAAGAACTTTGGTCCAAAAGCAAGGCGCTGGCTGCTGGAGCTGATGAACAACTGCACTGCATCCTGTCAGATCCCCAAAATCTGGAGGAAAGCAAGAGTCATCGCCATCTTGAAGCCAGGCAAAGACCGTAATGATCCAAAAAGCTACAGACCAATCTCCCTGTTGTGCCACCTCTACAAAGTTCTGGAGAGACTTATTTTGCATAGAATTATGGAAAAAATAGACCCCTGTCTGATCCCACAGCAAGCTGGCTTCAGAAAAGGCAAAAGCTGCACATCGCAAGTGCTGAACCTGACTCAGCACATAGAAGATGGCTTTGAAAGGCAGCAGATCACAGGAGCTGTCTTCATAGACCTGTCAGCAGCCTATGATACTGTGAACCACCGCCTCCTCCTGAGAAAAATGTATAATATCACAAAGGACTACCACCTCCCCCACCTCATAGGAAACCTGCTACAAAACAGGAGCTTTTTTGTTGAGTTCCAGGGCCAGAGAAGCAGATGGCGGAAACAGAAGAACGGCCTGCCTCAGGGGAGCGTGCTTGCTCCATCCATGTCCAACATCTACACAAATGACCAGCCACTGCCAGAAGGGACAGAGAGTTTCATCTATGCTGATGATCGTGCCATTACTGCTCAAGCAGGGAGCTTTGAGATGGTAGAACAGAAGCTCTCCGAAGCTCTAGGTGCTCTTACTGCCTATTACAGGGAAAACCAACTGATCCCTAATCCATCTAAAACACAGACATGCACCTTTCACCTTAAGAACAGACAAGCATCCCGAGCTCTGAGGATTACCAGGGAAGGAATCCCACTGGAGCATTGCAGCGCACCCAAATACCTGGGAGTCACTTTGGACCGTGCTCTGACCTACAAGAAGCACTGCCTGAACATCAAACAAAAAGTGGGCGCTAGAAACAATATCATACGAAAGCTGACTGGCACAACCTGGGGATCACAACCAGACACAGTGAAGACATCTGCCCTTGCACTATGCTACTCTGCTGCTGAGTATGCATGCCCAGTGTGGAACACATCTCACCACACTAAAACAGTAGATGTGGCTCTTAATGAGACATGCCGCATTATCACAGGGTGTCTGCGCCCCACACCACTGGAGAAATTGCACTGCTTAGCCGGTATTGCACCACCTGACATCCGCCGGGAAGTAGCAGCCAATAGTGAAAGGACCAAGGCAGAGACATCTCCAGCTCATCCCCTGTTTGGATATCAGCCAGCACGTCAACGACTTAAATCAAGACATAGTTTTCTTAGATCTACAGAGACACTCGCTGGAACACCCCAGCAAGCGAGAGTCCAAAAGTGGCAGGCCCAAACCCAGCACCTCAATCATGGGTGATACCAGATGAGAGACTCCCCCCTGGGCACTCAGAAGACTGGGCGACTTGGAAGGCGCTGAACAGACTGCGCTCTGGCACCACGAGATGCAGAGCCAATCTTAAGAAATGGGGCTACAGGGTGGAATCCTCGGCATGCGAGTGCGGAGAAGAACAAACCACTGACCACCTGCTGCAATGCACCCTGAGCCCTGCCACATGCACAATAGAGGACCTTCTTGCGGCAACCCCAGAGGCACTCCAAGTGGCCAGATACTGGTCAAAGGACATTTAACCAAATACCAAATTTGCAAAATCTGTGTGGTTTTTTTTTCTTTTTTTTCTTTTTAATCTCTGTGTTTGTTTTGCTCTGTTAGAATTGTAATACAATGGTTGCTGATGACACGATAAATAAATAAATGTTGACAATGGTGGATGACATGGCAATGATTTTGTAAGGTTTCAGAATGGAATCTTTCCCATCTCTTTACTGAGATGACTAGGACTGAATTTGGGACCTCCTGCCTTGAAGGCATGAGTTCCATCATTGATCAATCATCGTTCTCTGAACAACTATGAATGACATCACTACTACCATCATCACCATTGTTAGGCATGGTGGCCAAAGTGTGAGCGTGAGATCAGAAAGCCTAGCTAAGAGAGAAACTTTAAAACAGGTGGCAGAAGGTGATGGATTCTACTTTTATCTTGCCCAGAAAGCTCTACATTGCCTGCATTTCTAACCACACCTTTGCAGTCAGTTAAAAGGCATCAAGCTTTCACTTCAGCAGGAGAGTTTGGCATCCCATACACATGAGACGAGTGATGGATTCCCTTTCCCCTAAGGGGAAGGCTGACAATTAGATTCTATGCTTGAGCTGCTCCTTAATTACATGATGAATTTGATCCAAATGAGTTAGAAATTGCCTTGATCATCCAAGACAAAACCACACCTCTCAGACAAGCAAGAAAAAAATGCTTTGAGGTCCTGCTCTTACGATGTATTCCTTTTTATTTGTCTAATTATTGGTTTTCTGGCATTCATTAGATTGAACGCAGTCCTTGGTGCAATCACTATGGGAAAGGAGAGGGAGAAGAAGTCAGTTTTGATTCATGTACAAAAAGGAGCAGAGAGGGTTCAGTGGATGGTGATAAAAAGGAGAAGATATCAGAGCAAATCCATATCGCCTATTGATATTAATATCTGCCTATGAATGCCTGAACATACACATGTGCAGAAGAAGATCTCTAAGAAAGAAGCAACTTGTTCTATATCATCAGGGCATATGTGACAATAACAATGAATGCAATGTGAGAATCTTGGTTGTACAGTTGTTCCTGTTTTCATCCCTAACAGATATGTTTGTGGAAAAAGAGTTGCAAATGGGAAAACATGAGATGACGGAAAGCTAAAGAATTTTTTAAAAAGCTTAAAGTTTCCTTGGGAGTACTGTTTCAGCTTGTAATGTTGGAGAACGATGAGTGAGGAGCAGTAAACTGTAGAGTGCCCCCCCCCCAAACTTTGCCCATAGTAGGGCAAAGTCAATTTAACCCTGAAAACCCCATGATACTCACTTAAACTTGGCAAATGTCATAGGAACTGTCAGAAGAAAATTTGAGGCATGAACAACTTTTCTTGCCTGTATAGAATTGCCTGTATAGAGGGAAAGGAGAGTAGTGTTAAGGGCTATCAACAGCAATGGAGAGACTGGCAAAGAAATAGTCTTTACATTAAAGAAGCAGGCATTCATCCTTCCATCATCTCAGAAAAGCATGGGGAAGTAAATCTTCATATATGCCATCCTTGGTTTTGAAATTTCTGGGAAACTACAGTTCTCATGTTCCATGCAAATATCCATACTTTAGTCCAGGGATGGACAACTGTGTGGGAGCCAGGACTCAATTATCCCTTTCCCCCCATGCACCATACAAATTCACAGCAAGCCCACATACTTATTTTTCCCCCTGCAGTTGCTTTTGAAATGGTGACAGGAAGTGACAATTCCTTCACTTTTGATCATTATTTTGACAGGGAGAGCAAAGAAAAATAGAGATATGGGGTTAGTTTAGTGCTCTTTGTGAGGATAGATTAGGGTATTTTCATATAATTTGATATATTTGTAGGAACATTCTGCATAGTTTTATGGAAAAAAGAAATCCTGAAAATTGTGCCAGGTTGAAGGTTGAAGGTTTGAGGAGCCACAAAAATAGGGTCCAGGGACGAGGTATAGCCCTTGGGCATCATTTTGCCCTGCCCTTAATCACCACCATCCCTTCTCCTTTCAAGTGAGAGATCAAGGTGGGTGAATGTCTTAAACACATTAGGACCTATGTCTAAACAAACACACTAAAGGAGCCCCCGGTGGCGCAGTGGGTTAAACCCCTGTGCCGGCAGGACTGAAGACCGACAGGTCGCAGGTTCGAATCCAGGGAGAGGCAGATGAGCTCCCTCTATCAGCTCCAGCTCCTCATGCGGGGACATGAGAGAAGCCTCCCACAAGGATGATAAAAACATCAAATCATCCAGGTGTCCCCTGGGCAACGTCCTTGCAGACGGCCAATTCTCTCACACCAGGAATCACTCCTGACACGACAAAAAAAAAAAAGTGGGTAAACTAGCCAACATCAACAATCCAATGTCAGAAATGCCAGATACAAGAGTTCCTAAGAAGTCTGGTCTCAAGTCAGAAACACGGAGTACAAACAAACCAAAACACCAGTGCCAAGATTCCAAATTCCAGAAGTTGAAGTCAGAGGTTTTTTGGTAACTAATAGGGAGGCAGTAAGAGCAAATGGGAGTTCGACACAAGCCAGATAATTACATTGTCCATAGCAAGAGAGTCACCACACAGAAAGCTTTATACCTTAAGATCTTAGCTGCTGCTTGATTAATGAGCATTGTTCAGCTAATCTACAAGACCTGCAGAGCCCTGCTCTCTATAGCTAATGCTCTAATGGTGTGGGTATGTTTAATCCTTCTGTACCTGCCTCAGAACACATGATGCAGAACACATCATGCGATGTGCGGGGCTGGATGAATGCAAAGCTGGGGTGAAAATTGCTGGAAGAAACATTAACAACCTCAGATATGCAGATGACACCACTCTGATGGCCGAAAGCGAGGAGGAGCTGAGGAGCCTTCTAATCAAGGTGAAAGAAGAAAGCTCAAAAGCCGGGTTGCAGCTAAACGTCAAAAAAACCAAGATTATGGCAACAAGAATGATTGACAACTGGAAAATAGAGGGAGAAACCGTGGAGGCCGTGACAGACTTTGTATTTCTAGGTGCAGAGATTACTGCAGATGCAGACTGTAGCCAGGAAATCAGAAGACGCTTACTTCTTGGGAGGAGAGCAATGTCCAATCTCGATAAAATAGTAAAGAGTAGAGACATCAGAATGGCAACAAAGATCCGCCTAGTCAAAGCCATGGTATTCCCTGTAGTAACCTACGGATGTGAGAGCTGGACCTTAGGGAAGGCTGAGCAAAGGAAGATAGATGCTTTTGAGCTGTGGTGTTGGAGGAAAGTTCTGAGAGTGCCTTGGACTGCGAGAAGATCCAACCAGTCCATCCTCCAGGAAATAAAGCCCGACTGCTCATTGGAGGGAAGGATACTAGAGACAAAGTTGAAGTACTTTGGCCACATCATGAGGAGACAGGAAAGCCTAGAGAAGACAATTATGCTGGGGAAAGTGGAAGGCAAAAGGAAGAGGGGCCGACCAAGGGCAAGATGGATGGATGGCATCCTTGAAGTGACTGGACTGACCTTGAGGGAGCTGGGGGGTGGTAACGGCCGACAGGGAGCTCTGGCGTGGGCTGGTCCATGAGGTCACGAAGAGTCGGAGACGACTGAACGAATGAACAACACCTGCCTCAGATGTACTTGTTTCAGCCCTGTATATGGACTTGCACAAACTACACTTTACCATGTTGTGGTGACCCCCACCATAAAATTATTTTCATTGCTACTTCATATCTGCAATTTTGCTACTGTTATGAATCGTAATGTAAATATCTGATATGCAAGATGTATTTTCATTCACTGCACCAAATTTGGCACAAATACCTGATATGCCCAAATTTGAAGATGAATCATAATGTAAATATCTGATATGCAAGATGTATTTTCATTCACTGCACCAAATTTGGCACAAATACCTGATATGCCCAAATTTGAATGCTGGTGGGGTTGAGGGGGTTGATTTTTAGGGAAGGGTTAATACTCCTGTGATGTTTGTTTTGCTGACTGTGCCCCTGTTCCAGGCATGTAACTGGAGGGGGGGCTGGGCTTGAGGGGCTTCAGCCCCCCCCCCCAATTCTCATGGAGTTTCACGAAAAGGCCTTACTGGTGCATTATTTAAACTTGTTTTTTTTTTCTTTTCTTTTCTTTTCTTTTCTTTTCTTTCTTTCTTTTTTTTTTTTTTTTTTTTTTTTTTTTTTTTTTTTTTTTCTCATTGGTCCGCGAGAAGGCCTTACTGGTGCATTATTTAAACTGTTATGTTTATTCATATCATGATCTGATCACCATATTCAATATATCCCATATGCATGGGGGTATTGGGGTAATGATACAGAAGATTTGCTAGGGTAGACCCTCTTTCACTCAGACTCAGCCCCACCGAAACAAACTCAGCCGCCCTCCCCCCGAATCGAAATCCTGGCTACGGGCCTGCCCTGTTCATAAGATTTTGGTTTGCTGTGGAAACAAGGGTTGGCAATAAAGCTTCAGCTGAACCCCCTTTTCCTGATGATCAGTCCTCCAGGAGTTAATTCTGAGGTGCAGATTTCTCTCATTTCCTGTTGTCTCACCAAGTTTTTAACTATGAATTATATGTAAATTGGATGTTTGTAATTTGAGGACTGCCTATAATTACAGTACTTCTAATTAAATAATGAATTAACACGTATTTTCATTTTATGCAAATATGTTGTCCCCATTTCTCTTTCTTTTCCCTTTCTTTGGTGATTTTATAAGTTGACATAGATTACTACAGATTTCAAGATGCTCCTTACCTTTTCCAATCCAGATTTGCTATTTCCTTCACCTACCTGTCCTGCTCACTGTGCACATGGTAAATTTGATACTATGAGTATCATCATCCATGTTTCAGGAAGAATATTTGGGAATGAGTGGACCATGAAAAAAATTGCCATTTCATTTCCTGCAGTCTTCAGAGCATGGGTGGACCAATGTGCATTTACAGTTGTGTAGCACTGGCCAACTTTGTTTGATGATGGTTGCCTAAATCTATTGGCTGTGCAGGCACATTATAATAAGGGCTGCAGATGTCCTGCCTAGAAGCTACTTTAAAAGATGCACAGCAGAAGACTTGCCATTTTATTTCTACAATTGCTTTACAAGCACAGATGAAAATGCACCTCACCTCGTCCCTTCTTAATCTTATTAATTAGAAGCAAAAGGTGCAGTAGCCTCATTGTCTGGAGGCATACGTGCAGCCTTGCCCCTGCCAGGCAGGGCAGGGTGTGAAGGAATATCCTTGGCTCTAATGAAGGGTGGTGCATAGCTGTGCAATCATGCTTTGCAGTCTGGCAGAGCAAATTCCACACCAGAAGTTGCCCAACCTTCACTGCAGCAGCTATTATTCTGATTTATTAGTGAACAGAAATGGGCCCAAAAAAGTCTACAAATGCCAGGAGTTAATAATAGTTAGGCGTAATCTTGCAATTCTTCAAAAAGTCATTTTACTTACTTCTTTTTAAGATGGCATTTAGCTACTATTCTAAATCATGAGCTGCATTGAAGAATGATTCTACTCTATTCAATTTTTTATAATTTTTAATTGTATGTATAAAGGTTGCAGCAGTACAAAGACCATGCCTATTTGTATAAAAACCTTTGGAGATGTAAGTCTTCACTTATTTCATTTCAGAAAAAAAATCAAGCAATAATTTTATCATTTTTTCAGTTTGGGATTTATTTTGCAGAAAATCACAATTACTTTTTGTAGAGAAAATAACTGTTTGGGGGCTACAAAACACAATTTTGTGTTTGGCACAGTACTAAATTGGAATACTCTTATCCAGGAACAGTTACATATTCGCGTCCTAAAGCGGAGGTGCCCACTTTGCTATTGCCCCCTTTGCTCTTGCAGAATTATAGAAAATGTAGTTTAAGGAAGCAGAGGATCTCTTGGTAAGAATTCCAAAGGCCCTGCTCTAAACTACATTTCCCAGAATTCTGCAGGAGCAAAGTGGGCGATAACAAAGCAGGCACCTCCTTTTAAAAAAACTAATATCGTATTGTCTCAGGATTCCTTTCTTCAGGGTTTTCTGTTGTATGAAAAATGCATTTTGACTCTTTTTGAATATTTTCATATATTTCTTCTATCCTCTACAAGTTAGAGGGAACTCCTTAAGGGACTTGCTCTCTGGAGAGAAGCCCCATAGTTATGGGGGCCATGCTATATAATAATTATGGCATTGTATAATGCTTCATTTTTCCATTGCACAAAAATACTGTCCAATTTGTTGATTATTTGAAAGTCCCCCCCTTCCCCACCAATTCTATTCTTATTAAAGTATGGAAAACTTACAGCAATCCAGTGGTTCAGTCCATGACAGCCTTCGACAACACAAAGAATGAAATGTTAAATTTAGAAAATATTCTGATGATGTTAAATGTTAGAAATTACAAAACTATTTCAGTAACATCAACCACAGTAACTGAAATCATTTAAATCATTTAACAAGTTGTCATTGATTAAATGGAAAATGGAGACATTAATGTTAGGCTATAGGCCAGGTCATGGATTTACAGAGAGTGGCATGGAGTACATTTCGTTCCTGGCTCCTTCAATGTATATATTTAAATATTGCAGTTTTCAATACTGGATTTCTGCCCACATGAATTAAAAACCCCATAATATGATCTAGTTTTGGAATGGGGACAGTTCAGCTCATCTGAGAAATGTCAAGTTGATGGAGGATGGTGCCAAGCATGGCATTTAATCATACAAGCTCTCAGTTGCTCATCCAGATTTCTTTCTACTCCTGTCAACACATACATTTCATTCAGGTGCTTATCACATGAGGCAGGCAAATCACAATTACAGCAGGACAGCAGCATCTTTGGCTGAGACTTATCACATGTAGCCACTCCTCTCCTGCTGCTCTTCCAGTAGGAGACATCCTGGAAAGTGTTTGTTTTACCAACACAAATAAACTACTAATGGCCTCCTTTTTAAAGAGAAACACTTTCCAATGGTCTCCCACCAAATGAATAACAAAAGAGAAATGACACTTTATGATAAGTCCCACTGTTAATGTATTGTAATTATGATCAACCTACTTTGTTTGATAAGGACCCCTCTTTCAAAGGCCTGATATGTTAAAGGTGAATGAAAAATGATTTATTTCAGTTAAGGCGCACTGATCCTCTGCAAATTCAGCAATAAGTGGATTTAGTCAGTGAATCAAATGGCAAATTCTTAATCTGATTTTTTTTTAGTCAGAGCATATGCAGATCATTTTTCTGCGTAGCACAGTCATGACATCCTTTCTGACTCTCCACATCCTATCAAGAAGTATGGTCTGCAAAGGAAGATAAAGATTTCAATTCGTGTTCTTATTTGCAACTCAAAGAGAGATTTAATCAAGAGATTTAATCAAGATAACATGAAACTAGCTAGTGAAGCTGATGAAAATGTGTTTTACTTTGAATTATGATCATTTCATTAAAATTGTATAAATATCTTTTAAAATTGGAGATAGAAGATGAACCACAAGACAAGGTGGGCCCAAAATTTGGGGCATAATGTTCAAATAGATGTATGGGAAAATCTGGATTAAAGATATAAAATTTACCTTATGCAACAATTTATCAGAAATATTTATAAATAGTGTACAGGTGGTATTTAACTCCAGCAAACTCTCAAGAATGTCTACTCATATTTTAAATCAATGTTAGGATTATTCGGATAAGGAGAGGTCATTCTGCACATTGGGTGGACTTGCGAGAAAGGGAAAAACTATTGGTGTAAGATTTGTATGTTAATTAAAAAATTAAAGTAGCTTTTGCAAAATTTTTGATGGATGTTATGATTAAAAAACTGAATAGTACTATACGAGGGTTATCTGGAAAGTAAGATGTCAAGATTTTTCAAAAATACAAATAATGAATATACTTTAATAAAACTTAGCATAGATGTTACATTATTTTTCCACATAATTGTCATTCAGTTCAATACATTTTGTTATCCATGGGATGGGTTTTTGATGCCTGTGTCATAGACGTTTCTCTCCGTCTTTTTCAGCTAGTTCGTCACTTCGATTTTCACTTTGTTGTCGTCGGAAAAGTGTTTTCCACCAAGGTGTTCCTTCAATTTAGTGAAAGATGATAGACACTAGGTGCGAGATTGGGGCTGTGAGAGGGGTGGCTTAAAACATCCCAACCAAATGAAGTCAACAAATCTTGTGTAGCATGAGTGGTGTGCAGACGCGCATCGTCATGAAAGAGACAGACTCCCAAATATCCCATGATATTTGTTTTGGATGGCTATGTGAAATTTCTTCATGGTCTCACAATATATTCTGTATCCTTTTGTCACATGCTGTCTTGACATTACATCCTCTCCATAAACTGAAACAATTTCACGCAGCGGCATTCTGAAATGAGGATGCTCATTTCTAACCTTCATCACAATACCAGTTGAGGAGCTACTGATGACTAGCACTGCTCATTCGCTTCCGCTGGCTTCCCACTACAAGGCAGTGATACCAACTTCTCCTGAGAAAATTCCTCGTGAGAGCTATGTACCTTCTGGATAACTCTCGTATATAATAGCAATGGCAAGAATACTGTTTGCTTAATCCTGGAAACAGACTGAAGCACCAATGGAAGGCTAGATTGTCAAGGCTGCTGATTTTGTTCAAATTACAATTTTAATATAGATTTTAAAAGATAAGCCAGCTGAATTGTTTGAGAAAAAATGGAACCATTTATAGACTTTCTGAGCAATCTAACATTGGAACACTCTGTGGTTATGTGTATTAAGTCATATAACTTTAGTAACTTTTATTTGGGTAGATCTGTAGTGGCAAAATAAGACATTTCCTTTTTTCAGTTTTTCTTTTTTATTACAGTTTGAATGGTGGGGAGTTCCTTAGTGCTTTAGAGCATTAGTTTGTATTTATATTTTTATCCTAAATTGGAGCAACGTCAAGTTTAGGGCAGAAAACTCAGGCTACTCCTCAGAAGTCTCTATGTGAAGACAGCCCATGCTGGATTTGAGATGAGTCCATATGTTTAATTTGTGTAGATAATCCCTAAAATGAAGTCTTTACCCATCACTGCAAAGAATGCCGGCGCCTCTCCGAGCTTCAATTCCCATGATTTTATAGCACCGAGCCACGGCAGTTGGTGTTAAACTGTATTCATTCCAGTGTAGATGCAGTCTGAGGACCCCAGTCTCATGGGTTGGCTGTTCCTGCTCTACATACTCAGAGGAGAAGCCCAATGTTGTCAAATAACATTGTGGTCCAGATTATTTTCAGCAAGTTCTCGGAGTTCTCCAGGGAGGAATTGTGTCTGCAAGTCATCATATTTACATTCCTGGCCAATATCATGCAGTGTTTTCCTCCGTTGTGTTTGTTGGTCTGAGGTGTTTATAGCAACACTGAGTCTCTTAGGCTTTGTGTTCTTTTCTGACAGAGACTGCCAAACACAAATGAGGTCAAGTCAAGCAGCACCAGTGAAAGATACACCTATTCCAGAGCTTTCTTGGTAAGGAAGGCAGTGTGAAAAAATAGGAGAGGTCTAGTTCAGAGGAATTACAGGCAAAGCAAGTTGATGAAAAGTGCAAGGCATCCAGCCAGATCCTTGCCCAATATCTTTGAAGTTTCGATGTTTTATAGCTCTGATTAAAACAATAATTTGTGCCTAGAGGGTAGCATACAAACACTTCACTAATAGAAGCCAATAAAACAGGAGAGATAAAAAATGAAGCCAGTCATTTCTTCAGAATACACAGCCCTGCCCATTATTCAGGTATTTCATCCCATTCATTTGATAGTATCTTCAAAGATATCAGTGGCATTTTTCTATGTGACTGAAACACATACTCTCTGCATATATTCACATATTTCTTTCATTGATCTGTGGAATCATAATTCAAATTATATACCCTCAAGGAACCAGATGCCATCTGATACTGGATTCTAAGCAGAACCAGACCTGGTTAGTACCACCAATGAAAATCAGGTAGTTTAGGCTATATAGGAACTGGCAAAATTACCTTTGAGTATTCCTTGCCTGAAAATGCTCTATGAAATTCACAGGGTCATCATAATTCAACAGGTAACTTGAAGACACATGCACACATCTGGCTTTTTTTATTTAATTATGTAATACATTAGTTTTCTACATCCAAGTTACAGATTCCCAGGATGCTCAAATATTGACCAAAGCAAGAATATGTTGCTTTGGCCCGTTTTTGGAACTTGCTTATCTGTCAATTACATTTGTATCCAGCAGTAGTTTCAGTGCATTGATCTTCCCCATTTTAACCTTTGAAAAACATATCAGTAAGGTCAGGATAAGTATCAGCCATTAGTCAAGACCAGACAGGAAGTGAATGAACTCATTTGTAATGTGGTTCAGCAGAAGAATGCTACAGATGTAATGGACTGCCAGAGACAAATAACTGAGTTCAAGAACAAATTAAGTCTGAATTATCACTAGAAACCAAAATGACCAAACTGACAACCTCATCGGGCACAGGCTTCTCTGTGTCTTCTCCCTGTTTCTCTATGCTACCAAAATGGAGTCCCAAGGAGTCTATCACAGACTCAGTGGAGCTCCATTTTTGCAGCATAGAGAAACAGAGCCCAGAGTGTCTTTTGTGCAGTCGTATGAGACGTGGGAAGGGGGAAAGACGTAAGAAGGGAGAAGGTGAACCTTGATGGGAGGGAACAGAATAAGACGGTTCCCTCTGCTGTCCCCCAGTATCTCCTGCTTTCCCTTCACTCATCTGATGATTAATTTGGCTATTATACTTTGAACACATAATGAGATAAAATGATACATTAGAAAAGATGCTAATACGCCCTCCCAAAGAAGGGTGTTGGGGTGGAATAACTGGTCAAAGTATAAAATATATTGAAAAAAGAAGAAGGGAAAATAATAATGAAAACACAACACGAAATGAATTTAATTAATAAGAAGATCTCGTGGTACCAATATTGAGAAACTATTAGAGTGGACTACAGGTATGGAAGAAGAGAAGGAATACATGATAAGGTGAAAAAGGAAATATTGGAAGAACTATCAGAAAAGAGGAATGGGTAAAAATGTTCAATAAAAAATAAATTATACTTTTGCAATAGATTTAAAAGAAAATTGGATAAAAATGGCACACAGATGGTACACGACACCCCAAAAACTGGAAAAATCTTATAGAAATGTAAACATAATATGTTGGAAGTGTGGTGACAAAGAAGGAACATACTTCCACATGTGGTGGTCATGTAACAAAGCAAAGTCCTTTTGGAAAAAAATCAGGAAATTACCCAGAAAATATTAGAAATAAAGTTTCCAATGAGACTGGAAACCCTTCTATTGGGGATACACGAGCAAAAAATAGGGTGGGGGGGAGAGACAAACTCCTATTCTTGCTGACCATGGCAGCAAGGATTTGCAATGCAAAACTATTGAAACAGAAGGAGATACCAGAAGAAGAAGATTGGATGACAAAAATCCTAGAAATAAGAAACATAGACAGACTTACCTTCCTGATCTCAAAAAAGTAAGGGAAAGTCAATGAAAGAAACGGACTGGAGCCAAATTCTGGAATATTTAAAACAACAAGAAGTTACTGAAATGAAGAAGTAAAGAAGATACACCGAAACAGAAAAGGAAATAAGGGAAGGAGAATGATTTAAGAGAAAGAAGGAAAAAAGGAGGAAACCTCAAGGAAGATACTCAGGAGTCAAGAAAAACTTCCATTTATTCTTTATTTTAATTTTTTTTCTATTTTTCTATTTTTCTTTTTTTTTCTTTTGCATTCTCTTCTTTCTTCTATTTTAAAGATTTTAATAGAAATTTTTCAATAAATTTTTTTATTTAATAATTTTTTTATTTAATAAAACTGAAAGGATACTAATGATCCATAAAATGTTATTATTCATTATGCTGCAAATTAGCTTGTTTCTGACATGAGTGAGGAAAAATTAGCATACTTCTTCCTTCTGAATTCAGCACAATAGCAAACTTCCTAGCAGAGGATAATGAAGAGGGGTACAAGGGATAAGTGGGAGCATTATAATTTGCCTAAAGTATATAAAAATAAATTACATGCTCAGCCCTGCATCAATATCACCTACAAATATTTCTGGGCCAGCTACAGAGCTTTGCCTGAGCAACATTTAGATTTGTCTGTCTGGTTTCCATGACTCCCTTTGCTTGTGTGCCTGCTTGTCTGTCTTGCAGCTTCCTTCTTTCCTGCCTCCCTCTGACAGCCTCCTTTGGAAAGACTTTCTGGCTCTTGCCCTGGCTTGTGTACCTGACCTTTCTTTGGATTGCCCTAGTTGCAGAGCATCTGCGCAGGCCTGCTTAGACACTCCTGTGTTGTACTGGTGCCAGCGACAGTCCTGCTGGGACTTGCCCTACCTGCATCACATAACACGTGGACTGTCTTCCACTGAATACTGGTACCAAAGAAGACCTTAACTTGTACACACATGCCCAAGCTATTCTGCACAGCAATCATAAGGTCTAGAAACCTGTTTGAACAATGGAAGTTATATCTGTCCAACTGCATTAGATGTCACTTGGAATATAAATCTTCACTTCACTCATATGACTTCATCATATGCGGCTTTTTTAGCATCCAAGGACATTTCCTTGCCAGTCCAGTGACAGATGGACACTCTGCCCATCACACGATGTTGCTGGACTTCCAGTAGAGACCCCACGCACAACCAGAGTGGAGGGATCCACATCACTTCAGTGATGCTTCACCCATGTGATGGAGGAATGTAGGTGACCCCTCATCCCTGCCATTTTGTTGACAAAACTGCACTGGGGGGGGGGGGAGTCCCTCGTGTGATGAAGTCCATAGTATACTCCTACTGTGGGGGGTGGGATCTGCATAGTCCTTGGGAGGGGAATTATTCTGCAGAAAAACATGTGGTTTTCCTGCCCACACCCAAAATGTATGCTTCTTGCAGAGTAACAATGTTTTATGAGCAAAACTCACTGTTCTATGCACAAGTAACATGATTTCAGCATACATCACATAGTTTCTACACATTTTCTGTGCAAAATATATACAGAAAAACCATGGGTATTTTTTATGAAGAACAATTCTTCCCTAATAATCTTATAATTTTAACAGCTGTTAATTTGCGGATTATCTTAACATAAGTTCTAACCTTCTTGGCAGATTAGTTTTCTGGAAATGCATAGCAACAAATATTATTTCAATTATCTATAAACATATGTCCAAAACTGCATGGTTATAGAGAAGAACTATAACATAGTTACAGAACATAGTTACAGAATGGTCCCGGGTTTAATCCGCAATAATTTTTTAAAATAAAAAATAGACATGTAGAAAGTGATGGGAAAGACCATAACTAAAAAAATCAAACAATTGCTAGTAGACTAGATAGACTACAGTGACAAATGGTCTGGACTGACAAATTGCCTAATAATCTATCAGGCAGCTTCTTATCTTCTACAGAGCCTGGAACTCATAAAAATACATCAAGGTTATCCAATAGAGTTTTGGTCATCAGAAAATGTGCTACTATGTAAATATAGTAAAATCCCTTTATCTGCGGACTAGATATTAATGGTTTCACTTATCCATCCTTCAAAATATATTATCAGTTGGAAATGTTTGTAGACCTCTCTAGATATGTTTACTGTTTCTATGGTATGCTTCTGGCCCAATATAGTCAAAATATAGACCTTGCTATTATTCACGTGGGAATTCTTGGAATATAATCTCCATGGATATGAAGGTCACACTGTCAATTGTTTATTCCTGTTGACAATGCAGACTAGTATGAGAAGTTAACAAATGCTTAGCTGATTTCTAGAGCAATTGAAATTTGAATTTTGATGTTTCAGGTATTTTCCCTTCAGAAATAGAACCTACATTGCCTGATATTTCTTGGTTTTCCATCTTGCTTAGCTTCCAAGATGAGATGGGATTTTAGGTCCTTTGCCAGTTGTCAATCCCAAGGTCAGGGTTATTTATTTGTCATGTCAGAGCAACCAGTCAAGGTCAGGGTAACCACTTGCCACGCATTGGGAAATGTGAGAGAGTACAATCAATGATATCAGGGACTAGTCTTTGCATGGCACACACACAAAAATAGCCTGCTTAAGGTGTTCTTCTTCTGATGGAATGTGGTAATGCATTCTATTTAGGCTCTGCTTTGGGTGCAAAGTATCGTGGACTAACAAAACCAAAAGTTTGATTGTGCTATTTTTTGTGGTTTCAGAGTTAATGCTCCAGGGTGAGGAATGGCTGGCCTTTACAGATCTTTTATACTGCAACTTCCTCAGTCCCTTACCATTGCCTGCACTGTGGGGAAATGATGGAAGTGCTCAAAAAACATTTCAAGGAACAAAGATTCTGCACATTCTTGGTTTATAGCAGGGTACCCTGGAATCCTAAAAGATTTGATGACAGATTGCGACTGAAAAAGAATAAATGATTTTTTTGGAGGGGGGAGAGGGTGTGTGTGTTAATATAATACATTTTATGTAGGGGGTTCCCGAAATCTCAAAATTATTTTGATGGTTCCTTCAGGATAAAAGAGTTGGTTTATAGTCCACAGAATAACGAAAGGTTGTTAATTCCAGTATATGGCTCCCATCCTGCTTTGGGCCAACATGTAGCATAAACACACTTCATGGCTAAAGTAAAAATGCACTCTATGTGGGGATACCTTTGAAGACTGTTCAAAAACATCAAGTAGTCCATATTGTGTTTACATTTCAACATACAGGGAGCATACCACCCCCCCCCCCCGTTGTGTCAGCTCCACTGGCTGTCGGTCCACTTCCAAGCACAATTCAAAGTGCTGGTCTTGGCCTATAAACCCTTATATAGTTCTGGCCCAGCTTACTTGTCCAAACATATCTACCTTTACGTCCTGCCTCACAGTTTGAGATCATCAGGGGAGGCCCTGCTCTCAGTCCCGCCAGCTTCGCAAATGCGCTTGGTGGGGACAAGAGACAGGGCCTTCTCGGTAATGGCCCCCCACCTGTGGAACATGTTCCCCAGCGAGATAAGTTGGGCTTCATCCCTCCCATCTTTCAGGAAGAAACTGAAATCATGGTTCCGGGACCAGGCTTTTGAAAAGCAGGCATAACTACACTTTGGATGTGGAATTGGACTGGAATGGCTATATAGTTGACAATAATGCTTTTACTTGTTTTTAATTTAATATTCTATCTATTGTTTTAAATTGTTGCTATATTGTTGGGAGGGGAGGGGGTTGAGAAGAGCAGGGTAGAAATGCTGGAAATAAATAAATAAAATAATTAAAAAGGATACCCTGCAAAAAATAACATTAGCTAGAGACAGTAATAGGTGAAATGAGAGTGAAATAAGAATCAGCTTCAATTGCCCATTTCCTCTTCTTCTGTGCTGCCTCATGTACCTGTTATTCCTCTTCTGACAGGACAATTCCTGATGAAAAACCTGAATTGTGTACAATTGAATTAAATAATTAACAACATACAGTGTGAAAAAATACAATTTATTTATTTATGTATTTATTTGGGTAGTTTTGATCCATGCATAACATTCTACTTCTAGTCAACCATGTGCTGCCACATATAATTTATTTTTAATTTTTTTAAAAAATTGGTACTTTTTGGAAACAAATTTAATATTTATATTTACGATTTTTCACTTTTGTGGTGACACTGTGCCCATAACCCCACCTAATGGGGTTATCTATGTAACTGATTAGATATACATGTTTATATGTTTTTGACTTTGTTGTACCCCACCTCAAGACATCAGGAGAGGTGGGTAATAAATAAATTGCATTATTATTATTAATGCGGAGGGCTGACAATATTAGCATGATTTTTATGCAGCAGCATCATTGAGAATTGATTCAGTAATCAATTGATTCAGGATGGTGAGAAACTGGGAAGATCTCATTCTTTTGCTATCTAGTGTAAAGAACGTACCTTGTCAAGCTTACAAAAGGTTAGTTTATAAACCTGTGCCTGTGAAGGCACATTTCAATTATGCACTATACAAGATAAAAGTGCCAGGCAAAACCCACTCCTTCTGAGAGGAAAGACTTCTATTGATTGCAGTTGGTTCAGATAAGGCCTGGATGGGTGTTCCCTTGCTACAACAACCTACCATTCTGAAGCTAAAAATATGCTATCAGGGCACGTCCTGCTTAAATGAATAATGAGGCCTTGTTCTGGTAGAGCTTTGTAAATACTGAAACCAAAGGAATTGCAGGAACAGGATAACAGCAAAAGAGCCGCCTGGACTAGCGTCGGCCTCTTCCAAAGTGAAAGCGTTGCTCATGGAATCCATCCTGGAAACAATTATTCAACATTATAACTCCCCTCCCTGCCTGATAAAGCAGATGTTTTCCCCTCCCTGAGTAATATGGATACAATGGCACACCATGTGCCATGATATGTTAGGAAAGTTTACTCTAAGGGTCACTGCTTCTTTACATAAAAGACTGTTCTCTTTGATGACATCTCAAGTCCCTGGGAACACAGCCAATGCCAACCGGTGCTTGAATAAACTTACTTTACCCTTTGTGTTTGCTGTATTCTTCCCTAATACACGGAGTGTCAACTGATAGCTGTGCCTCCTCGGGTGTATAATTATTGTTGGTGTCGTTGCTGGAAAAGTGCTTCATTGGTGGCAAAGCCGTTTTCAATACTGACAGAGAATATCAATCCCAAGGCTGAAACATTTTTATATTATTGTTACTATAAGCATGTATTTATATAGGACTTGTGGATGTTAACACTTTGAAAACTTTCATTAAGAATAAATTGATGCAAATGCTTCACCATATCGTGGTTGTCATTCCTGTCTTTCATTTATTTTTTTATCCATTTTTGGCATCAAAAGACCCTACAGCAACTTCAGAAATTACTTATATAACAGCATCAAATCACATTTATATATAAACAGATAATGTGATAGCAGACATATTTAAAAGATAATAGTGGATGTTATTGGTTTTCACCTTTAAAAGTTAAGGTCTATCTAAAAGGATAATCTTTCTTGCTATGAATTTGTTTGGGTATTGAGATAAGCAGTGAAGGATTTTTTTCCCCAATGGATAGTTGTGATACAATTTTTTCCTGTGTGACTCTCACATTGCATCATATAGACCGTTGAACCTGCAATCAATCCCCATTTTCTCTTATTTGCAAGAAGATGTGAAGATGATAATAATAATAATAATAATAATAATAATAATAATATAGACTCTGCAAGGAAGCAGATGAAACAATAGATCACATACTCAGCTGCTGCAAGAAGATCGCGCAGAGAGACTACAAGCAGAGGCATAACACCGTTGCTCAGATGATTCATCTGCCTGCGACAAAGAACTAGTGGGATCATAAGCCAGAAAAAGTTAGAGAATAAACATGCCAAACTCCTCTGGGACTTCCGGATTCAGACAGAATTTTGGAGCATAATACTCTTGACCTCACAATCGTGTTAAAAAACAAAGTATGGATCGTCGATGTCGTAATCCCAGGTGACAGCAGGATTGCAGAGAAACAACAGGAAAAGCTGACACAATATGAGGATTTAAAGATCGAACTGCAAAGACTCTGGCACAAGCCAGTCAAGATGGTCCCAGTGGTGATCGGCACACTGGGTGCAGTGCCTAAAGACCTTGGCCTGTAGTTAAACACAATCGGTGCTGGCAAAATTACCATCTGGTGGGGACGAGGGACAGGGCCTTTTTTGTGGTAGCCCCCCAACTTTGGAACACCCTCCCCAAGGACATCAGACAAGCCCTACACTGGCAGTCTTTAGGAAGAGCTTGAAGACCTGGCTGTTCCGGTGTGCCTTTCCAGAATAGGAAACTCCAGCAATATGTCCCAGAAGCACTTTATCAGAGAGTTAAGATTGTCTGCACATTGCACTTACCCTAAAATCCTACATGTTACCTGTCATACTCAGCACCTTTTTAATCTGTACCCATTACAGTTGGCCCGGCCCTAGTTTTTAATTGTGTTATGGTGTATTGTTTATCGTCTATTGCTTGATGTTTTTGATTTGCTTTATAATGTTATGTGTATTGTTATGTTGTTGTTTTTGAGGCCTCAGGCCATGTAAGCTGCATCGAGTCCTTCGGGAGATGCTAGCGGGGTACAAATAAAGTTAATAAATAAATAAATAAATAAATAAATAAATAAATAATCTACCAGCTGCAGAAGGCCACCTTACTGGGATCTGCATGCATTATTCGCCAATACATCACACAGTCCTAGACACTTGGGAAGTGTCCGACGTGTGATCCAATTCAACAGCCAGCAGAGTGTCTGCTGTGGACTCATCTTGTTGTGTTTCAAATAATAATAATACCTTGGTTGTTTAAATTGCCCTTGGAGCTGTTACTTATGCATTTAATGTTTGAAAGATGTGGCGTGCCACCTGGTTGTGTAACAAATAACACCCATTTAAATTCATTCCCTGACACTTCTATTAAAACAGTGGTTCCCAAACATTTTTTGACCAGGGACCACTTTGACCAGGGACCACTCTCCAACATTAGTCCCAAAAGGGCTACAAATCAGTTTTTGGTGAGTTTTAGATTTGGTTTGGGGCGTTGATTCAGAAAATTGCACTGGATAGACCACATCAGCTCTAGTTTCTGACACAGAACATATGCCATGGTCAGAGACAGGGAAGGAGTATCAGGTGGCACAAAAGGAGCAGAAATAAAATAAATAAAATAAAGAAATAAAGAGGAAGGAGGCTTGCAGACCAGATTTTCGTCCTCGCGGCCCACTGGTGGTCCATGGCCCACAGATTAAGAACCACTACATTAAAGGTACAAGAGCCCTCTCCAGTTTTCATACAACAACCCTAGTTTTGACAGTGTTTTTAAGGCCCATGGTTCTAATGCCAATAAATATGATTGAATTGTATTATGCAGGTGAACTGTCAAGGCGTATTCCCATATGGGAAGAAATGAGATGCTGGAAATCCAAGGCAGTTACTTCAGCAATCTTTCCTTGATGTAGAATTGCAGCTAAGATGGGTGCCACATAGTCTAATCACTACCTTTCCCCAGACAGCAAATGACCATGGCATGGCCCACAGGGCATGAAAGCTGGAAGAGATGCAAAATTTCACATGCAAAGAATTATGTTTCCCATGCCTTGATGTAAGGTCATGGCTTATATATTTGTTTTGTACAGAAAATTATCTCTCCAACCAAAGCAAAAGCAAATTTCTCTTGAAACCCATCATCAAATCTTCATAGGCATATACACGAGTGATGGCACAGCCACTGTAATGCATTGTGACCTAGTTATATTTGGACTGCAATTGTGACTGAAGCCGCAATCCTTGCAGCCAATGAAAATAGGGACATTGTTCTTATGCGTTTAAGAACCCACTTTCACTATTGTATGGTCCTCAGATGTAACGGAAAGGCTCCACATTTCTACAAAGATGCAATGCAACCTACAGCTTCCTCAGAAATGCAGTTTAATTTTATTGGAAACATATAAAACCTGTTGGCAAGCGCAAAATCACAAGCTGGGAATTGTAGTGTGCTCATGAGATATTTATGAGTTGGATAGCAAGGGTATATTTGGTAATTTTAAAAAGACTCCACTCTTTGATCTTAGCAGAGAGCAGTAGTTTAATTAAATCAAATTTGAACAAGCCTCATTAACATCCGTGGGAATATCTGCGGTTTCTATAAACATTGACTCTTCATTTCAGCTGGATTCTTGATTGCTGTAGCTCTTTCCGAACTCATGGGTAAACTATATTCAGTTATTAAAATAAACTGGTCTTTACTATATTTCGTTGGAAGGGCCCTGACATGAGCTTCAAGCCTCCCATTGGATGATGTCTATGAAGCCATGACATACCCATGATGGCAACTATAATTTTTAGGGTCACATCATCCACCCAGATAGTTTTAATGATGAGTTTGAATTTCCACTCTTCCACTTTCGTTTTGTGTATTTTAATATGTATTTTATGGAAATATGTTTCAATATGTGTATTCTATGGAAGTGTTTTTAAATGATTAAGTGTTTTGATTATGTGTTTTAGCAATGCTGTAACCTGCCTCGAGCTGTGAGGAGTGGCAGGTAAGAAATAATAATAATAATAACAACAACAACAACAACAACAACAACAACAACAACAACTGCCACAAAGAACTGGTGGGATCACAAGTCTGAAAAAAATTGCAGAAAATGAACACATCAAACTACTCTGGGACTTCCAAATTCAGACAGACAGAGCACAATACTCCTGACCATGCCAAAAGATCTCAGCCAGCATTTGAAAACAATAAACATCGACAAAATCACGATCTGTCAACTGCAAAAGGTCACCTTACTTGGATCTGCATGCATCATTCGAAAATACATCATACAGTCCTAGTTGCTTGGGAAGTGTTTGACTAGTGATTTTTTGATATGAAAACCAGCATATAGATCTCGTTTGCTGTGACATACTGTGCTTTTGTGTCAATAATAATAATAATAATAATAATAATAATAATAATAATAATAATAGAGCCAGCATGACGTACTGTTTTGAGCATTGGACTAAAACTCTGGAGACCAGGGTTCAGTTCCTTGCTCCGACATTGAAACCCATTTTGTGACCTTGGGTGAGTCACACATTCTCATCCCCAGAAAACTCTGTGATAGATTTGTCTTAAGGTGGCCATAAGTCAGAAATTACTTGAGCAACAACAACAAACATAGCAAATTAAACTATGTGAATTGGCATCTTCCAAATGTTATCAACCAGAGTAAAGAGTGGCAACATTTACCCAATAATAAAGGCTTTAAACTGATGTTAAAATAAAAAGGAAATTTAGCACTGACCCATATGGCACAAGGATGGCACCCCAGGGGGAAATTGTCCTATTTTCATTTACCAGCAAAATGCCAAATGAATATAATGACATCAGAATTTAACCTTGAGACCAAATTGCTAGTTACAGTCAAGAGGATAAATAATGCATGATTTCAACATGAACTAATTAGATTTAATTGAAATTAATTAAGAATCAAAGTGAACTGTTATCTTCAAATGCAAGAGAGAAACCTCCCTTAGAGCTTAAGGGCAAAAAGAACTATATCACATGAATTGTTTTATTTTTTGTATTCAGAATCATGAATTAGGACTTCACAATATTTCTGAATTACAAGGATTTCCCAGGCATATCTTCAACTCTGGATGATAAACTAAAATTTGTGTGACCAGCAATTCCAATTAAGTAAAGCAATCATTTTAGGTTTTTGAAATCGCAATTAAGAATGTTTCACTACACATACTGAATAAAAACACTTAGTGTTTGGAAATACAATTCTCAAAACTCTGTTGCTGATAATGACTGTTTAGGCAAAACGTAATTTTCCAAGCTTTTTTATTCATGTCAGGAGCAACTTGAAAAATTGCAAGTTGCTTCTGGTGTCAGAGAATTGTGTAATTCTATCTATAAAGCCTTTTGTAAAGCTTGAAATTCACTATCGTGATCCAAAATCAGAGCCTTCTTGATGGCATTGGTCTCAAAAGTAAGAATTACATGACTTCAGGATCCTTCCTAATCATATACATATTCTTTCTGTGCTGTATCATAAATCACTTTCAAGAAAAGAGCAGAAAATCAGTGTGAGTGCAAGCACATATGCCTGGTAGATTCCAGCGCTCTCAGGTTTTGACAGATTCAATCTTGGTATACTGTTGAATCAAGAATAAATCTTCCCGCAAATCCTACCATACAGGGTACACTACATGAATTTTGCTTTTAAATATATGTTAAAGATATGTAAAAGGGAGCCAGCTTAGAGTAGCAGCTTTGACTCTGAGTGGCAAAACAGGATGTCCCTGAGGTGGTTCTTCCCAATGCTCCAAACCCACTGGGTAGCCTTTAGCAAGCCACTGTCTCTCGGCCTCAGTTGACCCTGTAATAGCAGGGAAAGTAATGATAATGGTAGTCTACATGATTGTAATAAGAGTTTGGAAAAGGTACTTTGAGGATAACTCCCAAAATTCAATAGCCAGCATAGCTAGTTGCCATACTGGCTGGGAAAATTTGGGAGTTGCAATTCAAAACAGTATTTTTACCAGTCCAGCATATCTTTGGGACTGGCTGGGATTGGGTTCCAGGAAAATCCATGGATGCTCAAGTCCCATTATATACAGTGGAATAAAAAACAGTATCCCTTGTATAAAACAGCAAAATCAAAGGTGTTTTTTTTTTTTTGGGGGGGGGGAGCATACTTTCAAGCCATGGCAGGTTGAATTCATGGCTTCAAAAACCATGGCTACAGAGGGCTGATGGCAAAACATGAACGTTTTGTTTTCCAGTTAATCTATATTAATGGACATTTGGAAAACCTTAGGGACCTCATCACATTAACAAATTTCAGAAACCTAGAAAGTTGGAAGCATGGAGTCTGCCAGGGCCCATCAAATAACGTAGGGCTACTTCTGTCTCGGCTCCGTGCTTTCAGCATCTTGGCAGTGGGCTAGGACACTGCCCAGATAATGAGGGAGGCTTCCTATGTTCTCATGGGAAAAAAATGGGGCGAGCAAAGGGGGAAGCTGGATGGCAATGCTTCCTCCTGTGGGGTAATATGGGGCATGGGGCAATGGGTTCCCACACTGCCCAATTAATTCACCATTCTGCCTGGAGAATCCCCCCACTATTGCCTGGCATGTGATGAGGTTCCTTCAAAGCCGTAGATCCAAATTGATATGACCTTTGGGATCCCAGCTGTAGCAGAATGTCATGGAAAGCAGGGGCTTGAGGAGGGGTACCATGGAGGTATATCTCACAGTTTATTCCAGCATATGCATGTGTATTTATCTTTCAGACCATCTTGTTAGGGGACTGAGCTAGATGTAGGTTCCTTCCTCTACCCCGGCTCACATAAAAGAAGGAGTCTAAAATCCTGTCTCAGAACCTGGGAATGAGTTGCAGGAACCCACAAACATAACAGGGAGGAGCCCTTCAATGTCCCACCCCTTGGTTTGCTGCCTGGTGCTGACCACTTTCTTCCCACTGGCCTACCAACTGCCACCCACAAGATTCATGGACACCCAGCCTTTTGTTTACTTCCCTCCTGGATAGAATCAGTTGGATGAATGAAATGGCCAAGCAAATATTTGATGGGAGAGTACAGGAAGAAGTAATACAGTTGGGAAGAGATGTTTTTTCTTTCCACAATTATCCATTAAACAGTTTGCTAGCATTTTAATTGATATAGCACAGAGTACACATTATACTGTAAGAGGTAGGCAAGTTTAAGCAGTTTAAGACATTTGCCATGATTAGATGCCATTTGAAATCAGGCTTTGAATTTGAGACCAATGACAATGGAATGTTTGGATTTTCTTCCTGGATTCTGCTTTTCATTTTGGTTCCGATAAAGCAGGACATGACTTTAGCCCCATCCCTATGACTGCTCATTTTGGAGAAAAGGGTAGTACAGAGCAATGTGGAATACTGTGCAGTTGGGCTTTTACTTAGAAACTCAATCTGATTGGGTAGAAATTTCTCCCCTCCAAACACTTAGATTTGTATTGGAATCAAATGTTTCCTTTCCTTCACCAGAGAAAGATTCCTTCTATTGAAGGAAAGCAACCTTTGAACTCAGTCTGCTGATTTGTTTCAATTCAATATTATTTACTCTTGCTCTGGATTCATCACATCCCTCTTCCATCTGAGCTTCTACTTTCTCTCTGTCTTATATTAGACACTAGTCATAATATTGGATGAAGAATGACATTGTAGGGACATAACTTAATGCACATGGAAGTGTGTCTCATTTCAATACTGTGATGCTGCAAAATCAAATGTCATTTTATTTTCAGCTGTGCACACCATAGCAACTGATGCATGATGTGCCATGTCCAACACACAATGTGCAAAATAATAAAATGGAACCATACAATTGTGGAATCTTCAGCTGTTATGCATCAGCTGCACAAGTGCAACCTTATGTGTTAAGACACCAATAGGATTTTTTAATAACCCATCAGTAATTCCTCTGGAAAATCTCTCTCTCTCTCTCTGTCTGTCTGTCTGTTTCTCTCTCTCTTTGGGTGCATAAACATTGGTCCCATTGTGCATGTTTGTCTTTGGAATGACATTTCATATGATATCATTTAGAAAATTTTAAACCAATTACTTTGAAAAAATAGTGAGCATTCAGAATCCCAAAATTATGTTGAGTTTTTTTCCATTTAATGGAACTATTTATTTATTTATTTCCGGTATTTCTACCCCGTTTCTTCTCCACCCCCAAAGGGAACTCAGGATGGCTTACACCTGGCAGCAATTCGATGCAATTACATATAAACAATAAAATACACATTAATCATTAAAATACATAAAACATTAATTAAAACAGTGCATAAAGCATTAATTAAACAATAAAACCAAATCCTCATCTATATCGCCTTACCAGTCCATTTCCAACCAAAGTGCTAATTTATGTCTGCTGTCAGAAAGCCTGGTCCCAGAACCATGATTTCAATTTCTTCCTGAAAGCTAGGAGGGATGGGCCCGATCATGTCTCATTTGGAAGCACGTTCCACAGGCGCGGGGGGGGGGCACATCTGAAAAGGCCCTGTCTCTCATCCCCGGCAGCCTCGTTTGCGATGTTGGAGGGAGTGAGAGTAGGGCCTCTTAAGTTATGAGGTGGGACGTAGAGGCAGATGCATTCGGACAAGTAAGCTGGGCCAAAACCGTATAGAACTTTAGAGGTCAAAAACAGCACTTTGAATTGAGCTCAGAAGTGGACCGACAGCCAGTGAAGCTGACACAACAAGGGGGTGGTATGCTCTCTGTATGTAGCTCCTGTTAGTAATCTGGACTAGCTACAGTTTCCAAACCGTCTTCAAAGGCAGCCCCACTTAGTGTGAGTTGCAGTAATCTATTTGCGATGTAACCAGAGCCAAGGTACGGGCGCAGCTGGTGCACGAGTTTTAACTGTGCAAAAGCCCCCCTGACCACCGCCGAAACTTGGGGTTCCAGGCTCAGTGATGAATCCAGGATCACTCCCAATCAGAATCTTTCAAATGTTTTGTCACATTTGAAACAATTGCAGTGATCCTTGGGTCCCTTAAAGTAAATTTTGTGCCTGCTATTTTTTAAAGATAAACCTTCTGAAACATACCATCCAAATTTGGTGAAAAATTCATCCAAATGCTTCATTTTATTTCTACAGAAATGGATTATTCCACCCAATTAGGGATCACTTTAATCCAGTGGTTCCCAAACTGTGGTCTGTGGACCACCTATTGTCCACAAGAACTAAAATATGGTCCACGGCCTCACCGTTACTACACCATTGCAATGAGACTGACTGGTCTCACAAAAGCTTCTTATAGTGCCGAGGCTTATTAAATATGGTTTTCTGTGGGTGAGCAGATGGTGATTAGTGGATGACATATATTCTGTATTGGAAACCAGAGCTGATGTGGTCTATCCAATCCAGTTTTCTGAATCAGAACCCCAAATAACCAAACCAAAGCTGACGTTGACCAAAAACTGATTTGTAAACCTTTCGTTATTAATGTTGGAGAGTGGTCCCTGGTCAAAGTGGCCCCTGGTTAAGTGGTTCCTGGTCAAGAAAAGGTTGTGGACCACTGCTTTAGTCCTTGGTGGTCTCACTCTCACAAATATTCTGAATGCACGAGGATGGAAACAGGACTATATTGACATGCCATGTCCTCGGCATCATATCATTGGTTATATATTTGACTTCTGCATGTTTGTCTGAAAGGGGCCATTATTTACATACACGTAAGCCCTGAAGGGCTATATGCATGTATAATCATATGAACTTGTAAGCCCTTTAAGAACCCTACCAAACATTGGAAAGATAATGTGCATGTGTTTGCTTCTTCATATATGAATTGAACAAACCTGTGGTGGCCCTCATTTGTACAACTGTCATGTATTTAGTAAATGTTTGTAGGAGGAAATATGATTGTATCATCTATTTCCTAGGCCTTTGACTAAAGATCTGAAAAGAATCTACCCATAGTCAAATGGGAATGTGTAGGTAGTGTGCAAGTAATCAAGGACCATATCTTTTGTTGAGTTCCCAATTACAAGGAAAGAGCCAACATAGATATCGTTTCAATGTGTGTAGGTTCATTTACACATCTGAAGAATTCCGGAGTGGGAGCAGGTGTAAATCCACTCCACACCCACCAGCTACACATCCAATAAAGATGTGAAAAGGCCTGTAATGAATGGGGTTATATCAAAGAGTTGTATAGTTTATTAAATCTGGCAACATGATAAAATCACTGAGGTAAGTGACGACACTATAAATGAAAAAGCTGGTATTTTTGCAAGGAGTACCCCTAAATCAAAAGATGGCATTTTCAGCCCTGTGGATTTATCTAAATGAAGTCTTGGTATTAGGTTGGGTTTAGGTTATACCTTTGTATAGAATTAGGTCTATAGAAGGTCCTCTGTTAGGAAGACAGGATTAGAGAACTCCACCCAGGCCAATAATATACAGTTAATCTAGATTCAATTCATAAATTATGAAGAAATTTATTTTATTTACCTAGGAGCCAAGGCAAAACTGGTGAAGGGGAACTGAAACAGGATAACGTATGGCTGCTGGAATTTTTCTAGGTAAGATGTGATCAGAATTTCTGGTTATGGTTCTGTAGTTATGAGATCATAACCTGGACATACAATCTCATATCTGCCTTTGCAGTCTGACAGAATCCCAACCAAAGTGGTTCTAAAGTGCTGCAAAAAGGGATGCTGGGAAATAACTTTTGCAGCACTTCCCAGTGACAGGATACATTGAGACACACAGTTATGAAAGAACCCTGAGGGGTCTCTCCAGATGCCTGTTTTGACTGCCTGCCAAAAGCTTAACAGATGGGGTCAGCCTAACTTTCTTGGGTAGGGAGTTTTATAGTCAAGAAATAGCTATAGACACAGCGGTGGTAGATGTACTTTCCAAGCTAACTTCACAAAGCATTGGGACATTTTATAGGGTCTCCTTTTAAGTTCTGAAATTTCTGGCAGGCTCATATGGGAGGAGGTGGTCTTTCAGATATTCTGGCCCCAAGATATGTATAGCTTTGTAGATCAACACCAGCACCATAAACTGAGCTTGGAATAATAATAATAATAATAATAATAATAATAATAATAATAATAATAATAATAATCTTTATTTATACTCTGCCACCATCTCCCCAATGGAGACTCGGGGTGGCTAACATGAGGCCGAGCCCAAAAACAATACAACAAAATAATATGCAAAACAATAGAAAATTAAACACAATAAAATACATAATGCAACAAAATAAAATAGACAATGCAAAATAACATCATAAAATCAATCACAAAGGGCGGGCCAAATGTGCAAGATAAAATGTTAAAAACATAAAAACCCTGGGTAAGATAGGAAGTAGAAAAAGTGTATTTGTAAAGGAGGAGCCCGGGAAGGGGGAGCAGTGGGATTTGGTCTTCATTAAGGGTAGGGGAAAGTGCATCGTGTGAACAAACTGTAGATGGAAACTAACAAAAAATGGGTTGGATGGTCAATCTCCAAAGTTACATCGGAAAAGCCATTTTTTATCTCTTTCTTAAAAGCTGCAAGGGTGGGGGCTTGCCTAATATTACCTGGTAATGAGTTCCAAAGTCTGGAGGCCACAGCGGAGAAGGATCTCTCAAGTGGCCCCTGGACAAGTGGTTCCTGGTCAAAAAAAGGTTGTGGATTACTGTAGAATATTGGAAGCTAAGCAGTTCTTGCAAGAGTGGAATGATATAGGCCCCTGCCACACAGCTGAATAAAATCCCACATTATCTGTTTTGAACTGGGATATAAGGCAGTGTGGATTCAGATAAGCCACTTCAAAGCAGATATTGTGGGATTTTCTGCCTTGATAGTCTGGGTTATATGGCTGTGTGGAAGGGCCCATAGTCTCAGCTTGGAACTGATTATTTTAGAAATCTTTCATTCTAGGAAGCCTGGAATTGTATTGCCACTCATCATTCGAGGACCTTACTTCAAAAAGGGAGATTAGGGGAGATAGGGGACAATGAAGGTTTTTTTCAACGAAGGTTTCTTTGCTTTCCTTACTGCTGCAAAGTAGGTTCTAAAGTGAGCCTGATTCACATTGAATCTTGCCCCAACATTGCTCTAGTCATCTATCCAAGCATTTCATTTCTCTCAGCTGTTCAGAAAACTAAGGAGCACATACCTTGTACCTAAGTAAATGATCCTTGGGAGCAATTGTATTAATTGCCTGGGTCATTTCCATATTATACAGATCACCTATAGCCCATTCACCCCTCTGAAGCTTCTTTGATTCCTGATGATGATAGTAAATGAAGGGAGTTTCTGTCATTTTGGGGTTTCTGTGGAGAAGGATGGAAGTACCATTCCATCTTCCTGGGCTGCCCGAGCTTGGATAGTGTGGGATGGCTGTGAGGACATGAGTTCTGGATCTGGGATGACTGTCCCTACTGCTCCAGCACCAGGAACGGTCCAGATCTTGCTGCAGGAATTAGACTTTTGACAGTGTTTTTAAAGCCTGCATCATGTCGCAGCTATCAAACTGGGATACCAAACATTCAGCCTTTTCTGAGGAAGTTGCGCCCTTCATCCAAAGCGGAAAAACCCAACAAAAACAAACTGTCTTTTAGCAATGAAAGATTTATATGAAGGTATTTACAAATAAAGCAGAGTCCTTGGAATATCCAGCTGCTTCCACACAATGGTTTGTAAACACAAAGTCCTTATCTCCGGATAAGATGCCACAGTCTTGCTCTTCAGACGTTGTAATGATAATACACCTCCGGCAACTCCAGCTCCAACCTTGGGCTCCAAACTCTCCCTCCAATCTTCAACCTTTCCATCCTTGAATAACACAATGTACTTAGTCTCTATTAGTAGTACTTCAACTCCCACAGGTGGCTTGATTGTTTCTGACCATACAATGATTGGAACTGATTCTTACAATCACTTACCCATTTTTCACTTTAGAAATGACATAAACAATATAAAACTCTGACCCATCAAGCCCAATTAAGTGACTTACCCCAGGTTTAAGTGCATTAGCCTGTGTGCATTGTGAAAGAGACAAAAAAGGCCACCCAGTCCAAACTCCTGCCTTGCAGAATACACAATCAAAGCACTCCTGACACATGATCATTGAGTCTCTGCTTAATAACATCCCAAGAAGGAGACTTCACCACTCAACTTACTTGGGCAAAGCTAGTTTCATAGAATTCTATCCAACATGTACTCCTTTTCTTAGAAAACAAATATACTACTATATAATAGCTTATTTTACTTTACTGTCCATTTCATCTGGATTTAGCAAGGAAATCAGGTCTCCACTGCACCCCAGGCCGTGGGCCATAGGGCAAGAAACTTTATGCTCATGCCAAAAATACCCGCAGAGTCTTGGGAAGTCAGGTGTCTCCAATTTCAACTTCTTCCACAACAACTGAACTTCTCTGTCCCCAGGCATGAGGCCTGCTTTAACCAAACCTCCTTACCAATATGTGAGTTGTGGATATGATGGATTGAATTACAACTAATTGATGGCTTTAAAGAGACTCAACAATGGGGATCTATTCATATTGTTTCATATGTGAGCATGGATGTGCCACATGGCAGCTGTGAGATAAAAAACCAGTCTAAATAATTAAATGTCACAGAACTAAATAAACTTAGCATGGAGACTACCACCAAAGATGAAAGTTCTCATTCTCAAATTAATAATTTTGTAATATTTAGGAGTGAAATTGAGGACACATCTAAACCAATGAAATAAAATAGTTTTAAATTCCTCCTATCCATTGTGAGACAGCATAATATAGTGGTTTGAGAACTGGTATATAACTCTGGAGAGCAGAGTTTGAATTCGTGCTCTACCATGGAAACCTACTGCTTGGGTAAGTCATGCTCTCTCAGACTCAGAGGAAGATAAAACAAGGCACCTCTGAAGAAATCTCACCGAGAAAAACGAATGACGAGTTCCGAAATGACAACAAACTCCTACCTATTATGCAAACAATTTACTGGACAATCTAGTACTGTACTATAATCATACATTTGATATATTTGTTCAACGCTATATATTTTTTAAAAAGCAGTTAGGGCACTATTCATCCACATTTAAAGACCTGGAACAAAACAGATGGAATGTTTAACTTACTTATTAATGTCTCACCTTTCTCCTTGGAGAGGATCCAAACTTCTCTACTAGCTCAATGTAGGATCTTTGCCTTAGATTGTTTCTCCTTGTGTAGGCGTAGGAGAAGGTTGAAAGACTCAACAGCTCCTTAACATAGGTGTCCAAACTATATAAAATTTCAACTGAGACATAGCAATCTTCCATAAATTGTCATTAGTTGTTAAAAGGATGGGATATGTTTTCCCCAGCATTGCACTACCAATGTTTTTGTTGCTGTTGTTGTTGTTGTGGCTGCTGCTGCTGTTGTAAGTAAATGGTAAAGATCATCATAAGTATTTGGTTACAGCTATGTCTACAATAATTATGAGCAATGTCATATTTGACTCCCTTTCAGGAGAGGCTGGCAGACCCTGACATCATGTTCACAGGGGAAGCTTCTGTTCAGTTATTTCCTGTATGATTTATTTAAAAGACTGTTATCTCCATCTTGACAGTTAATTTCTCTCTCCAGAAAGGTGCCTACATAACTTGTAAATTTAATTTTGCAGTTGGATATAGCTGGACTTTGGATTTTGGAATAAAAAGCTGTACTGCCACTGCCTTCCTTTTAACATGTCCCAAACAGAAGTGAGGCACAAGTGGCCATGCAAAATGAGAATTGATTAATGAGGAAGAACACAAAGGCTGGGAGAGGCTACACCAGTTTGCTTTTGGCAGAGCCTATTGGGAAAGTCAAGATTCCACTCCTTCCTTTGTTTTCTCCTGTCTTCTGGAGAAAACAAAGACTTGAGTACAAACTTTTTTTTTAAAAAAAAAAACCCAAACAACTTCATTTGCAGAAGTCAAAATAAGCTGAGGAAAAAAAAGAGGAGGGTGGGAAGAGAAAAAAAGTTCAAGATTTAAAATACTGCTGAAAAAGTGGGAGAGCAGAGGATAAATTGGGACTGTCCTTGCAAAACCAGAAGAGTTGGAGAGTATGCCATTGCCTTAAGTAGAAAACAAGCTGTGTACAGAAACTTCCTTTGGTTCTATACTATCTATTCCCTACCTGTGTCGTAAGGCACAATAAGAGTTATCATACTCATAGGGTATTATTTAAACAGATCCTTATTTTTATAGAGACCTGTTTTAAGGAATTTATATTATAATTTCACCCCTGAACTATAGTGCATGAGAGACATGGGAGAAGCCTTCCACAGGGTGATAAAACATCTGGGCATCCCATGGGCAACATCCTTGCAGATAGCCAATTCTCTCACACCAGAAGTGACTTGCAGTTTCTCAAGTTACTCCTGACATGAAAAAACAAACTATAGTGCATTCAGCTTATGAATAAATTCCTGGCCTGGTCTGTACTTGTACATGCATATATGTTGCCTAACAATATGCATTTACAAGCAACTTGTACATGAATATACGTGTTCTAACAATTGTGTCCGAAACATGGGATCAGATGCAGTAATCGTGGCTGAATTGAGTAGGAGCATGTAGAAAGCAGGTCATACTGCTGGGATTACCCAGCAATGAAGCTTTAGTTTACATATCTGAAATGTGTCAGGATAGAAGTGGCAAGGTATTCTTTCAAAAGTAGGAATTTCTAAGAATTTTCCGACACGAAGCTGCTATCACATGACATTCCCACAAATTTGGATAGTGGCTACTTATTGGTATCATCGCCCTCTTCCTCACACCACTGCTGGCATCATTGTGATGCCTTGTCAGTGCGAGGTCACACTTCTGATTGGGTAGGGCAAGTCCTCCCTCCCACTGTGCTGCTTACCCCTTCTTTAAAGCATGCAAAGTGTAAGATTTTTTTTAAAAAAAAGCATTTTAAAAAAATAAGCAGAAAGGACAATCCCATCCCCTGACTTCACCAGAATGCCACCACAGAAATACTCAGACCTCATCACACCAGGTAAGTCCCAGGACTGATGTACGATTCAGGAACTATTGACATGCTTTTCCTATCAATAGCTGGAGACAACTTCATAGAGGGAAGGTAGAGAACTAGCAATGAATATTACATGACTTTGTGTGATAGGGACTATCACCAAAGGTGATGGTCCTGCTTCTATGCTAGTTTGCTGCTTCTGAAATAAAGTTCTAAAACTAACTTGGATTATTATGTCAATTGGAGAAGAATTTCTAGCTAATTTAAAAATATGCCTTACTATTCCCATTTTATCATGGATTGCCATATTTCTGATGCTGATGTAAACATCAAAGAAAGAATAATCTGGAACGAACTATTCACACTTCAGTATCATTAAGTATCATGTATCTTAATGAGACATGCCACATTATCACGGGGTATCTGCACCCTACACCACTAGAGAAATTACACTGTATTGCACTACCTGACATCTGCTGGGAACTAGCAACCAACAGTGAAAGGACCAAGGCAGTGACAACTCTGGCCCATTCCTTGTTTGGATGTCAGCCAGCACACCAATGACTTAAATCAATAACTAGTTTTCTAAGATCTACAGAGACACTCGCTGGAACACCTCAGCAAGCGAGAGTTCAAAATTGGCAGGCTAAAACCCAGAACCTCAATCAATGGCTGATACCAAATGAGAGACTCCCTACTGGGCACACAGAAAACTGGGCGACTTGGAAGGCGCTGAACAGACTGTGCTCTGGCACCACGAGATGCAGAGCCAACCTTAAGAAATGGGGCCACAAAGTGGAATCCACAACATGTGAGTGTGGAAAAGAGCAAACCACAGATCACCTACTACAATGCAGTTTGAGCCCTGCCACATGCACAATTGGGGACCTCCTTATGGAAACACCAGAGGCACTCCACATGGCCAGCTACTGGTCAAGGGCCGTTTAATAGGATCTCAAGTTTTCAAACTTTGTGTGTTTTTTAAAAAAAATACAATACAACTGTTTGATTCACTCCTGACACGATAAATAAATAAAATAATTAAAATCAGTGGGACAAATTAGTTCTGACTTCATTGGATTCCCCATCAATTTTGACTGGATTAAAAGGATAACAGAATTTGGGGAGAAATGGGACTAAGAATTTGTGCAATGATAATAGAAAGTACCATATATTCCGGCATATAAGACGACTGGGTGTATAAGACGACCCCCAACTTTTCCAGTTAAAATATAGAGTTTGGGATATATTCACCGTATAAGACTGCCCCTCTTCCAACGCACACCAAAATTTTTTAAAAGCATCAGATTTGATTTCAATATGGTAATTTTCCTATTACTGTACTTCCTTCTCTGCCTCTCAGATCTCGCACATGCACACCTGCACCAATTCACTGCAGTCTTCAGGAGCGAGATCGGAGAGGCAGAGGAGGAGGTATGGTAATAGGATATAAGGGCGGGCCAGACAGGTAAAAGAGGTGTGTTTGTCTGGGCTCAGAGCCACTCTATCTCTTTTTTCCATACCCCGGGCGCCCCGGAAGCCTGCAGTTTGCTCCGTCCTTCACTTACACCTTCCCAGTGAGGCGCCCCTTCACCTCTCCATCGGGACTGCATTAAGTCCACGAATCCTGATGAATGGATTATCTTCTACTGTACTTGTATAATGTCGCCCTTAATGCTTGCATACAGTCACTGCATACGGCAGGGACACGGCCATTGCCATTTTTGAGCTTCCCCCACCATATGCGGCAACCACAGATTCTCCAATCCAATTGGAAGTTTCAGCACTCGCTCTATAAGACGACTCCCGTGTATAAGATGACTCCCATGTATAAGACTTCTCCCATGTATAAGACTACTCCCGTGTATAAGACTACTCCTGTGTATAAGATGACCCTGCATATAAGACGACCCCTGACTTTCAAGAAGATTTTCTTGGGTTAAAAAGTAGTCTTATACACCAGAATATACAGTAACCATACTGGATGAGGGATTCTAGAAGAAGGGCCTCATCACGCTTGATCATTTATCCACTTTAATCCACTTTAAATGCTGTGACTGCATCCTGCAGAATGTGAAGCTGAGAGATGAGCCTTTAAAGTGCTCATCCAGAGATGCCCTGGGCCTCCCTAAACTATAAAGCCCAGAATTTTACAGGAGGCAGTCACAGCATTTAAAGTGGATTAAAGTGGATAAATGCTCAAGTGTGATAAAGCCTTAGAAAGTAGCCTTTCAGAGTTCTGAATAATGTCTCCTGTGGGCTGGATCCAACTGAAGTTGCAGTTGGGGGAGAAGAAGCCAGTTGTTTGCCAAAAAGAGAACTAAGAAAAATAGTTTCCCATGCCTCCTTTCTCCCTCTGCATTGTCTGCTCAGTTTTATGTGCAGCTTATTAAAATGTGACAGCTGAAACTGACACCAGGAGTTGCTGCCACAGCCTGTTCAGAAGTGCGCTACATGCTTTTTTCCTTCTTTAAGGTGGGACCTTGGGTGGGGTTGGATACACCATTTCTTTTGACCTGATGAACCAGATTAGCTGGGTCTGTTTCAACAGGGCGTAACCTCCTAGGCTGCTAAAGAATCTCAAGGTAAATGCCTCAAGTCATACACTTTGGTGTTCAGTTCCTGACCTGAGGTCAGATGCCTTGCATTGTGCTAACCTCTTTCAAACACACCCTTGTAAACTGGCTTCAGCACCAAACCAGGAAGATCTTTTTAAAGGATAAGGAGTTCACTGAAATAATATCTGATTAATATTCTTCTTTGTGAAATAGTCAATTAGTTGCAAAGACAGTGCTTTGAAATTTTACATTTGGACTTCCAGAATCACAGTGCAAATATATATTTCCCAAACTTTACAACTGTCAGAGTAAAAGTCCAAATAAGTAACTTTTCCATATTCTAATAAGTCTTGCACAATGCATGGTCCAAGGAATACAGCCCCCCTTTAGATGCTTGACCATCTCTTCTGTCCCCAGTGGCAGCAAAACCAGTTCCAAAGCCAACAGCAGAAACAGTTTTACTAAGTTTCTGATATGTGACCATCATATATAGTTTGTGATCCACATTAATCTTAGTGAATCAGAAATTGCCAGGCCTAAGCTGTCTTATTCCTCATTGCCTACTCACATTTAAAATGGCTAATTTTATTTTAGCAAATGCATAAGCATCGCATTTTTTCTCATCAACATATTAGAGATACTATTTATTATGTTCCATTCTAACCTGAGACCGCAAACAGGCTCAGAGTAATGGGAAATGAATGAGTGAATAAATACTTACTTACTTAGGTGGTCCCTCGTTGGCAGAGTAGGATAGTTTTCCAGGATCAGTGTTCTGGTGGGTCCGTAGGTG
>NW_026847549.1:84525372-84557316 GCF_025583915.1 Anolis sagrei ordinatus
GTCCTCAAACACTCTTTGCTTCATTGGGAAAAATGTGAATGAATAAATAAATAAATGTGAATAAAATAAATAATAATAAATAATAAAATAAATAATAATAAAATAAATAAATAATAATAATAAATAAAAGTGTAAATAAATAATTAAATGTGAATGAATAAATAAATGGATAAACATTGTTTTTACTCTATTCACATTTTTGGTGAAAATTGCTGTTGCAATTATTATAATTGAAATATTATCACAGTACAAAATGTTGACTCTGTGATGTACATTCAGAACACTTCAAGAGATGTGCAAATTATATAGTATTGTTGTCGAGCCACCACACACCCCTCCCAAATCAATTTAAGCATTTGAAGGACTTTGCACAAAGCATATGACTTCCTTTTCCTTTTCAAAAGAGCATTTCTGCTCCATTGAAGTTTCTGTATTCCAAAGCCGCTGAAAGCTCCAGGATCTATATCTATCTATCTCCAGGAGGACTCAGCAGCAACTATATCCCAAACTCTATCAAATTAAACCCTTTAATAAATGTACTAAATATCATTTATGTGTAACTCATTTTATTTGTGTTATATTAATTCCTAATTATATAAAGTTAAAATCGAATGTACTGTGAAGACATCCATTCTCTCGGTGTCCTTTATTACTAACATACGCTCTGGGGAATAGAGATTGCTGAGCCATCAGAAAATATCTCTCCAGTGATCTTGCAGACCTGATAATATAATCTATCTATCTATCTATCTATCTATCTATCTATCTATCCATCCATCCATCCATCCATCCATCCATCCATCCATCCATCCATCCATCTATCTATCTATCTATCTATCTATCTATCTATCATCTATTGTGTGTGTGTGTGTGTGTGTGTGAAAGACAGATAACCCCTTTATCATCAGAGTTGTGTTTTATACTGTTTATTTGGCTAGGTAGCCCAGAGGTTTATTGTTCCCACAGAAGAGAAGGTGAATAAATTAAAGATGAATAAATTAATTTAAATTTGAAAAGACAACCAAGCCTCTGGATACCCAGCTTTACACCTTTATCTTTTCAGAACTGGACACTTAAGTTAATCCAGGAATCATCTGCATATACATGTCATCATCCTCTTCGGTATTGTATTTTTTTGTGAAGGTGTGCTTGTACATTTTGAAGTGGTGACTATGAAGATCCTTGACTGGGCATGGACTCTTTAACCATGGTCCTAGCTGAAAGTACTACAGTATGATGTGCAAATTAAAAACACAGCAATTACTCTGTTGGAAAAAGAAATGTTACACGTACTTTAGAATTTCTTTTTTGCATGTTATGCTTTGGAAATGTGCTCAATAGGTAGCCAAAGGCAACCTTGATTTTTTTATACAGAGACAGGTAATGTTCATTCCATAGGTCATATGCTGGGTCTCACTTTTGCTGTCTCCTAGAACTACAAGAGACCTCCAACTTCCCTGACTCCCCTCTATTAAAAAATTCAGGACGAATGAACTTGTGGTGCTCCAGCTATTGCTGGATTCCCATTCCTATTTCTAGTCACCTAGGCTAGAAAAGATGGGAGCTGCAGTCAATTTCTGAGAGATCATAGGTAGTTCACCTCTCCTTTGAGAGCTTGTCATATAGGATCTCCTCCAACTATTGTTTTCAATCAGTGTGGTATACATGCCACCATTGGGACACAATTTTTAATATTCTTTATATCTCTTGGTTACTGCACCACTAAAATTTATGCTCAGAAGTATTAGTTTTCTTTTATTAGAGCTTCCATTATTGTTATGTTTGCTCTACAGCTGTTCTGTAACTATTTATGTCCTTAAACCTTTCCCAACAGTGAGAAACCTATCAATGTCTTTCCTTGAAAATGGAGCTCCTTTTTCTATCATGGAGAAACCCAAGTTCTTTGGTAAAGAAGACAGCTGGACTTTGATTGAGAAATACTATCACATAGAATTTATATTTTTCATGTTCAGTTCCAGTATTATAAAATCCAGTTTGGGCCATTTCTGCTCTGGGCCATCTATGTTTTTAAGACAGGGTGAGACAGCTCAACATTGCAAATGGCCTTCAACAGACTCTGTAAATTTGTTTATCTGGTACTACATTGGAGCGTATTTTTAGACACTTGTCAAGTGAGTAAAGTATAAAGGGAAGATTTACATCTAGAACCCATCTGTTGGGGACACGTGTCTAGGATCCTCAGTGTAGATGTTCCTAATAGCATGTATGCCTGCATCCAAACAAAGGTGATATTTTGGTGCATCACTGATGTTAATACAGGTGTGTACCAACTTTGTTGTTTATGGTTTAATTGATGTGCATTTAACCTGATGGAGATGCAACCTCCCAACCACAGTCACTAGTTGACTCCAAAGGAAAATGCAATGGACATTTTGTGCACTTATTGCAATAACTACAGGTGGAGTCACATAGCAGCGATAATTATGTGAGCATTGATAAATAAACCTAAAGCTTTTGAAATGACTTCAAATGTTGTCTCTATGCCTTTTGACTCCATGGCACACCCTATCTCCCCAAGATCAGTCTGCTGGTTGTGATAACTGCAAAGGAGAGTCTATGCAGCTATACATACATAGTCAGTGTATCACACAGGCAGAAATGCTACACAAAAGGGATTCAGGAATAAATTCTGATTCTACACTATAGAGGTTTCACTGAATGCATGAATATCAAAGAGGTGAAGATGGCAGGGCAATTAACAAACTGAATAACAGACTGAATACATTTGTGAAGGAAATCGTTGACGTCTTGTTAGTGACATATGCTTAAGTCCATCTTACACTTCTGTGTGTCTTCTTTTGGTTGTAGTAGATTGTGGGGATGACCAGTGAAGTGTCTCCACAGCAAGATGCAGAAAGATGATAACATCCAGAGACTTCTGGGGTCAGATACTTTTCGGCACCCCTTACATCAGTTACTGAATGACTGTGAAATGGTGGCTGTATCTAAACCAGGCCTGCATAACTGGTGAGTAATAAGGGACTGAAAGTAAACAGGCTAAGCCTCTTGAAGCCTCAAATCGGTTTTTAGCACCTTACTTTCCAGGTAAGGTATAATTAATGATTAAAGTATAATTAATGATTAATTGTTGTTGTGTTCTTCTTGTTTTTGTGTGCCTTCAAGTTGTTTCAGACTTAGAGTGAACCGATCAAGATTTATTCAAAGATAGGAAATGAAATTTTGGACAGATGATATATAAAAGCAGTTACTCAGGGGGGAGGGGAACATGGTGATGAGGGATAGAAAATATGTATAAGCGTAAAAATAACATCAAATGCCAAAAGTTAATGTACGGTAGATTGCATTGAATATTATGTGTCTGCTGTAAAACAAGTGATGCATAACAAATGTATTGAATTATGATAAAATAATAAAATATTTTTAAAAGATTTATTCAAAGGGGATTTGCCTTTGTCTTCATCTGAGGCTGAGAGAATGTGACTTGCCCAAAGTCACCCAGTGGGTACAGAGCCATAGTCCAAGGTTCAAACCACTACACCATGTTTTCTAAATTTTGAATTCTTCCACTCTCTGTTTCCTTCCTCCTTTTCTATCCTTTTTCTTTCTTTCCTCCTCTCTTCTCTTTTTATTACCCCCTTCCTTCCTTTGCTCTCCCTCCCTCCCTCCCTAGGGGCTGATGGAGAGATGGTGGTGGCAGGAGTGAAGGAAAACAAGGGAGAAGTAGCAAAGGAACAAAGGAAAGCAGCGGGAGCTAGGAAAGCAGAGGGCGGAAACTTGGTGGGTTGCAACAATGACTTGTGTAGGCCGCATGTGGCCCGCAGGCAGTATGTTGTACAGGCCTGATCTAAATGGTGGGTGTTTGAGGACTGAATGGGAGCTGTAGTGTAGTTCTTCTAGCAGAAGCTTTATTCTATGCTCTAGATCTAGAGCATAGAAACATGACCTGATCTGCAAGAGAATATGATCGATTGCTGTTTGAGAGATGAAGCAAATACAGATCAGGACATGAACTTAAATGAGTCATATTCCCAGAATGGAATTAGTAGATCAGCAATCTATGTCTCCCATAACCTACATGGGGAAAGTCATGCAAGTAGCCAGTGAAGACCTAGGCTCTTTATTCACCATCTTTTCTATTATCGTCTCTGACTGCAATATCTTGTCTCTCTTTTAGTAGAGCACCTTCCTCTTTCATATCACCTTTAATTTCCAATCCACTTTGGCGTCTGTCACAGAATTTCTCCACCACCTCACTGTTGACCTGGATTCACACTCACAGTTTATCCACCCTTTCTACTTCCCTATCCACTTGATCCTATCCCATAGCCCAAGCCACCCACACCCTTTTTCCTTTTTACACAACTCTGGTGTGGCGGGAAGCCACTGAAGCAGCACCTGCTGAATTTCCAGTCCTTCTAGCATTAGGACCAGAGGCTCGCCCTATAGGGCACATCCAGCCACACCTAGCTCAAATGCCATGCAGCAATGATTAGCACTTCAAGCAGGGAGTTACAGGGAAAGCTATCCAGTGTGACTGACTGCAGTATAATTGTCCTCACACCAAACAAAATAACTTGTGCCCTTGGCTCTAAGAACATTGTGATCGCCCTGAAATGGTAGGGACAACTGTGCTGTAATTAAATTACACATACAGAAGAATGAAGTAGTAGTTAGCACTACCTTGTTGTAGGTGTGCTGGGCATCTTCCATATGTGTTAATGGCTCACAATAAAAACACTCCTGGATTTAGTAATGCATCAGAAAGAGAGAGACCATGCATTCCCCCTTTCTCCCCAATTAACTAAATTATAAGTTCACACATATTATCCTGTTGTCAGCCAACAAAAAAGAAAAAAAACTTATTTAATATCAATCATTCATATTTCTTGTCCTTCTTGTCCAAACGTAGGCTATAAATCAGGATGGCAATTAATATATATTTTTTCCAGATGCTTTCAATTAGTTTCCATAAACCAATATCACTAGCCATAATGATTGGGCATTTGGAAACGGAAGTTCAAAATGTCTGAAAGATTCAAGGAAGACCCCTGATTTAAATATTCTCAACAATATTTCCACAGAGTTCAAAGTATTATAAAATCAAATGTCATCCGGTACCATATGGCAATCAGTGAATGCGGTAGGTTCTACTTTAGCATTAAAATGTTTACATGGTTGAGCATGGTTAGGTATCTTTTCTACGCATTTTCTAATTCCTCCAGCACAACTCTATGGTAACTTTGAGGTAGGTAGTCAGACCATAGAATCACATAGTAGTTTTAAAGCTGTAATTATCAGAAAGCAGAGTTCTCTCCTTAAAAACACCTTCTTGGCTGTGGACTCTTATTGCTTATTGACATTGTGGGAAAAAAATGACTATATGAGTTTGAATGATGAGCCACAAATATTCTATGTAAATAAAGCATTGTCACCTCATTACTAAGAATCCTGTTTTGCTCAGTTCTTGTGGGTTTTTTCGGGCTATATGGCCATGTTCTAGAGGCATTTCTCCTGACGTTTCGCCTGCATCTATGGCAAGCATCCTCAGAGGTGAGGTTGATTCCCAACACTAACTGACAGAACAAGCATTTCTCATGGGACACCTTCTCTCTTCTTAGATGTCCCATGAGACACCTTCTCTTTCTTGCCACTTCCGTTTCTCTTAAAGATGCCCTTCTCTCACTTGCCACACCTTATCTTACTCCAGGTGCTCTGCAACACAGCTATCTAATTCCTATCCTCCTTGCTTGACTGTTTCAAAGAAACACACCCTTATTTGTTTATTTTGCATGGACAGGAAGAGAAGCTGGCTGGCAAAATTGACTGTTCTGACCCACATTTCCCCAGGGCTGTGTCTAGAGGCTGGTGGTTGGGGAAAAGATGAATGGGGCATTAAGACACTCTGGATCACTTCCTTACTTGAGCTTCATTTTGGCAGAGCACAGAGAACTTTGAACACAGAAGGCCCAGTTTCAGCCCCTGGCATTCCCCAGTCGAAAGAATCACTTTGTGGGAAAGATTCCTGCCTTGAGATGTTAAGAGAGCCAATGCCAGCCAAGAGCAGACAATGCTCAGCTAGCTAAGGTTCTTTTATAAGGCATCTTCCTGTGTTCCTATTGGGAGCCACAAGAAAATATTGGACCACAAGTAATCTGTCTTTTAATTACATTTTTTATTCATCTCAGTACAATTTACGGATGGGAATGAATTCCTGCAGCTCCAGCTGAGTTACGCAGCTTTGACCTGCATGCATATCCATGAACTGGTATATACCATGCAGCTGTGGACAAGTCTACATAGGGACCACCAAACACAGCATTGCCCAAACACGAATCAAGGAACATGAAAGGCACTGCAGACTACTTCAACCAGAGAAGTCAGCCATAGCAGAGCACCTGATGAACCAACCTGGACACAGCATATTATTTGAGAACACAGAAATGCTGGACCACTCTCACAACCACCTTGTCAGACTACACAGAGAAGCCATTGAAATCCACAAGCATGTGGACAATTTCAACAGAAAGGAGGAAACCATGAAAATGAACAAAATCTGGCTACCAGTATTAAAAAAACTCTAAAATTACAACAGCACAACAGCAGAGAGGAAACAAACAAGGACATCTAATCACCTCTCAACAAAAGTTTGCTCCAGGCACTGTCAGGCCATTATATGTTAATCAAGGTGGTCAGTTGGAACATTCACACCTAGCTCCAGCAGACAAGAGTCCTTTGTCCCACCCTGGTCATTCCACAGATATATAAACCCATTTTCCTAGTTCCAACAGACCTCACTACCTCTGAGGATGCTTGCCATAGATGCAGGCGAAACGTCAGGAGAAAATGCCTCTAGAACATGGCCATGTAGCCCAAAAAAACCTACAACAACCCAGTGATTCCGGCCATGAAAGCCTTCACAACAACAACAACAACCTTATCTCATCAGCCAAAAGCAGGCCCACACTTCCCACTGAAATACTAAAACGTTTATATTTGTTAAAATTGTTCTTCATTTTAATTATTGTATTGTTTTTAAGTGTTTTTGCACTACAAATAAGATATGTGCAGTGTGCATAGGAATTTGTTCATGCTTTTTTCAAATTTTAATCCGGCCCTCCAACGGTTTGAGGGACCGTGACCTGGCCCTCTGTTTAAAAAGTTTGAGGACCCATGGTTTAAAGGATTTACATTGTTATTAGTATTGCACCCTCAACCTAGTGAGTTTAGTCAGTCCCAGAAAGGACATTAGAGACATGATGTTAAATGTTTATTTACACGTCAGGAAGAAGAGTCCCAGATGAGTTGCACAATCTTTCCAAAAACTGTTTACAATAGAGGAACTCCACATCGCCCTGTTGTAGGCCAAAGGCTAAACTTCAAAATTCTTTGAAATAACTGAAAATTCCCCAGTTCACAGTGTTACCTTCCATGTACACTTGGGCATTAGGGGCAGGGAAATAGCTTTCAGAAGAAGACACAGCAAGACCATTACGCATAGTCACTATTTTGAAGGTCCTTAAATGAAACAAAAACAAAAGTCTGAAGATTAATTTCTGATTAATAATTCAAATTCCTCTAAAATGTAGACCTTCTAAACAAGTGTTCAACGGTCTTGGTTAATCTTGAACATTGGTAAAAGCAAACTGGAACTTCTGTCATAATATTGTCAACAATGGCATACCCTTTTGTGTCTTAAGTAGATACATACATGTTTTTGTTATTTTGATTTAACCAAGTATGTATTCCCACCCCACCCCACCCCCCAAAAACCACTCGCTCTGATCATTTGAATACATGTTTTAAAAGTTCATGTTTCAATGCATTAAAATGTATCCAAGATGAGAGGTGCATTACAAAGTCAACTGAAAAATCTCAAGGAGGTATGGATAAGATCATTTCATATCATGAAGACTGAATCTCTCAAGCATTCCGGTATTATGATCAATTTATTAAACAAAATTTATGTTTGCTATCCTAACTACCTTTGAGAAGACAGGAAAGCTTAGAGAAGACAATGATGCTTGAGAAAATGGAAGGAAAAAGGAAGAGGGGCCAACCAAGGGCAAGATGGATGGTATCCTTGAAGTGACTGGCTTGACTCTGAAGGAGCTGGGGGTGGTGATGGCCGACAGGGAGCTCTGGTGTGGGCTGGTTCATGAGGTCATGAAGAGTCAGAAGCAACTGAATGAATAAACAACAACAATCCTAACTACACTTTGTCTAAAAAGCTAGGACACCTATAATAATAATAATACTTTATTTATATCCCACCCTATCTCCCCATGGGGACTCAGGATGGTGTAAACTAATTGAACACCACTATTTCTAAGCTCTGGTTCAGATCATCCATTTTTGAAGAATCATAGAATCATAGAATCAAAGAGTTGGAAGAGACCTCATGGGCCATCCAGTCCAACCCCCTGCCAAGAAGCAGGAATATTGCATTCAAATCACCCCTGACAGATGGCCATCCAGCCTCTGTTTAAAAGCTTCCAAAGAAGGAAGCCTCCACCACACTCCGGGGCAGAGAGTTTCACTGCTGAACGGCTCTCACAGTCAGGAAGTTCTTCCTCATGTTCAGATGGAATCTCCTCTCTTGTAGTTTGAAGCCATTGTTCCGCGTCCTAGTCTCCAAGGAAGCAGAAAACAAGCTTGCTCCCTCCTCCCTGTGACTTCCTCTCACATATTTATACATGGCTATCATATCTCCTCTCAGCCTTCTCTTCTTCAGGCTAAACATGCCCAGCTTCCCTAAGCCGCTCCTCATAGGGCTTGTTCTCCAGACCCTTGATCATTTTAGTCGATACAGTACAACCCACCATATTTGCAAGACCAGGTCTCACATTTTCATTTATCCATGGGGAGAAGGCGATCAATTCTTGTGGCAATTGGAGTATATGTAAATGATGTTTACATCAAGGTTCCTTTGGCAGAGGGTCAGACTAGGCAAATACAGGAAATCCTCGAGTTACAAACATCCGACTTACAAATGACTCATAGTTAAGAATGGGGATGAGACAATAGGAACTGAGAGAATCTACCCCAAGGAAGGGAAATTCACTCCTAGAAGAGTTATCATGAGGAAAGGGGGTCTCCGCTGAAGCTTTCCCACCAATTCTTGTTTCCACAACAAGCCAAATTTTTCAAAACCCAATTATCACAGGAAATCCTCCAAACAGGGGCACAGACAACAAAACAAACCCCACCGGATGTTAACCCTTGAAAGTCATAGGTCAGTGTTTTGAATCTTAAGTTTTTAGTGTGGGTGCCCCTCACATTTCTTAATATCTCTTTGTATGTACAAATCTTACAAAATAGATCTGGCAAATTAGGTACAAAGTTTTGCACAGCCCTAGTATTTTATTGCATATGCTATCCAAAGCTAAAGAATGAATATCTATATATCTATCAATCTATTTCAATGAAGATCTGCATAATTAAAGCAATGATATTCCCCATAGTCACCTATGGATGTGAGAGCTGAACCTTAGGGAAGGCTGAGTGAAGGAAGATAGATGCTTTTGAACTGTGGTGTTGGAGGAAAGTTCTGAGAATGCCTTGGACCGCCTGAAGATCCAACCAGTCTATACTTCAGGAAATAAAGCCCAACTGCTCATTGGAGGGAAGGATATTAGCAGCAAAGATGAAGTACTTTGGCCACATCATGAGAAGACAGGAAAGCTTAGAGAAGACAATGATGCTGGGGAAAATGGAAGGAAAAAGGAAGAGGGGATGACCAAGGGCAAGATGGATGGATGGCATCCTTGAAGTGACTGGCTTGACCTTGAAGGAGCTGGGGGTGGTGACAGCGGACAGGGCGCTCTGGCGTGGGCTAGTCCAGGAGGTCATGAAGAGTCGAAAGCAACAGCATAGATAGATATTGGGGATCCTCTAGGATCTGTCTGTCTGTCTGTCTGTCTGTCTGTCTGTCTGTCTGTCTGTCTGTCTATCTATCTATCCTGTCTTCCTTCAGATAGATAGATAGATAGATAGATCCCAGAGGACCCCCAATATTCATTTATCTATCTATCCTGTCTCCGACTTACAAATTAAACTTAAGAACAAACTGACAGATCCTATCTTGTTTGTAACTTGTAAACTGCCTGTATACTTAACACAGGCAGGAAATCCCAGGCCTGGCCCAAAACATCCCACTTCAGACCAGCTCTATATTCTGCAATGGCACTTACATGGCTCTGCTCCAAAACTGAATTCAGTGGTGGAAGTAGAGTCTGGTCCAGCCCATGTGGACAGTCCCCTTTGCAGCTACGGAACTGCAGAGACCTCTAGCTACCACTTATCCCTTTTGCCAATATTAGCAAAGGTACTGTGGAGAGGGAAATGAGGAAAGGGGGGACACATTTTTAAATGTCACACAGCTCTTTTGCTATTGCTGGCAAGGGCAATGAGCAATGGCTAAGACATCTCTGCAGCTCCATAGGCATGGCCATGATGACAGATCATGACAAAGGTAGTGCCAACCCCCTGTCCCTGTGCCACAGAGCATGGGGAAAGTGGGATGACCATATGAGCAGTGGGACTGGTTCTGAATCAGAACTGATCCAACTGTTCACACAAAGTGTGGGGCTACTTCAGAGCTTTCCCTGGTTTTGTCATGTGGACACTACTGCAGCAATTCTTGTTCACCTCAGGGTATTTGACTCATATAGATGCATCCTGATTAACTGTCTGATGTATAAACTGTCCAGGTTTTTCTTAAGGAAGGCATACTCAGAGGTGTAGTCCACAACACTGAGTATTCCCAGCAAAGTGTGCCTCATTTGAAAACCTCCACCTTTTTCTTTAGTAAGAACATTTTGATGATTGGGCCATCGTACACCCATCCATCTTCCTTTCATGGGAAATGTCACATGAGCCATGTTCTATTGTATTAAAAGTTTCATGGAAAACAAACCACACCAAATTCTCTAAAAGAGAGAAAAGCAGGTGTTGTGTCATCCACACCCAACTGTACACTCAACTGTACACCCAACTGTAGCATTAATAAAGCCACAGAATTTGAGAAGCAAACAAACAGATCCCATGTGTGAGTACTGAACTCTTTGACCACACAGCCAATATGGCATTTGTCATCGTTATGAAGATTAAGACCAAGATGCCCAAGATGGGAATGTGTGTAAAGGGTGAAGCTGACACTGCCGCATAATCATGTTATGGGATGTGTACAGTTTATCTATTTGCTCCAGTTTGCTAACAGGAATATGTATTTTTATTACAACTATATGAATCAAGTACTTCTCATGGGAGTTGTTACACAAAATACAAATGCATGACAAAATAGATATAATAATCACAATTTTAATTCAAATAAATTGAGGCTCAGAGTGCCATAGAAGGACCTAGGTTACTAGTCAATGTCAAAAAAACAAACAAACATATGGACTGTAACTGGTATTCATTAATCTACAAGAAAGAAGGCACATAAAAATCAGTGAAGAGGTGAAAAGTATAGGTGTATCTCTTGAAATGAACAAAATAGTTATAATTGATTCATGTTTTGTTCTTGATTTTTAACCTGGACATACATGATTTTGCAGTTGAGAGCTCCTGAAATAACCTTTGAAATGAGTAATACTTCTTACATTATGAAGTAATTTTGTGCAATTGGGCTGGAGGGTATAACAGAGATCAAACGATAATCTTGGCAGGGAGGACAAACAATCCCACCACTACCACCAGTATAACGTAAATTAGCGTTGACCTTTCTGACTTTGGCAGGGGGAAAGACTTTTCAATTCCCACCTCTGCCACTAAAGCAAGAGATGATAAAGTATTATAAATGACCGATGTTATTGGTAGGTATGACTGCCACCACCTCAGGTTTATTGGTCTGAGGAACCAAAGGTGTGAATGTGCTGTAGGTAAGGTGTGTTGGCCCTTGGTTCTTCTATTGCTGCTTTACTGGTTGACTGGACTTTAAAATGGTTTGACAGACTGAAGCTGACACCAGTTAAAAGTGAACTAGAAAAGGTTTATTAAACTTTAAACAAATATCAACTCATAGAATGAGTGGTACAGAAGCGTGATTCAGTTGTAGAGACTTAGTTGGGTTAAACAAGTAGTTCCACTGACAGTAAAGCTGTTATAACTGTGAGTTTCCTTAAACACACTGCTCTATCCTTAGAAACAGTATCACTGGAGAACAGACCCCTATCTGTCTCACACACTGGGCAATAAGCTCCCTTATACTATCCCTAAGTATAAGGGGACAAGTCTTTCTGTTACTGATCCTCTCAATACAGTAACCCTAGCCCTTGTCTGCTTCTTATTCCCTATCCTTAAGGCTCACTTTAAAGCTTTTCTTCCCCTGTCAGAACTCTATCTAGCTTCCTCTCCTAAAAATCCCTTCCTTCTGTGTCTGATGTCAAGACACTTCTCTCTCTGTCAAAAGCTGACAGCCTCTTTCCCTCTCTCAACCGACTCCTCCCCTAATTGCTCCAACCAATCAGGAGTCGGCTTGACTCCTCCTCCTGCTTCTGCCTGTCTTCCAAGATGACAGCTACTGTCTCTCAGGCTCCGGCCTGGTCGCCTTAAAGGTAGATTTCACCACAGAGGGCAATCCCTTTTTGGTATCCAGGTTTTATTGGGTAGCCTCTCAGAAATCAGCTAATGGAAAAAATCTGTTTTTGGCCAGGCAACTGAAAGATCTGGGAAGACCTGGCCCTTTGGTGGGAGTGAGGAACTTATGAGGCTCCTCTTTCCATTCCTGAGACCCTTTCCTATCCTTCTTTCAAGGGAGTCTGGGCTTGAAGAATGAGGTTAAGGAAGCATCCTTCCTGGGACCCTTTCCTATTTTCCTTTGAAAGGAGTCTGGGTTTGAAGAATGAGTTTAAGGAAGCTTCCCTCCTGGGACTCTTTTCTTTCTTCAAGGAAGTCTAGGTTTGAAGAATAGGGTTAAGGAAGCACCCCTTCTGGGACTCTTTTCTTTCTTCCGTTCGAGTAAGTCTGGGATGGAAGAACGAGGTTAAGGAAGCATCCTTCCTGGGACTCTTTTCTTTCTTCTTTTCAAGGAAGTCTGAGCAATGGGGTTAAGGTTCAAGACATTCTTCTATTCTGATTGACCCAACAGGTGGGGCTCACAGGGAAACCCCATGCAAGCAGCACATGGCAGCCTCTCTGCATGCCATGTGGTGCTGAAAAGGGAAGGAAGAGCCATGATCGACTGCCAAGTGGTCCTGTTACAGACAGAAAAACATGACAGCTGAGCCCTTACTGTTATGGCCATCCAACCAAGTAGAACAAGCTAGATTGACCGAAGGGAACTGATCACTCCGAATCCGTGCACAAGCCTATTATGAAGTTCAGTTGGGATATCCAAAGTTTCAAGTTTATTTTCCCTACAGTTTCTTACTACCTCATCAAATGGGGTACTTTCCCTATTGTATGCCACTCGTTCTTCTCTTTCAGAATGGAACCTATTACATGATGCACACATACTTCCGGCCAGGCTCCATTGGGAAAGGGGGGAGGAAGTAGCATATGTCACTGTGGTGGCAACACATGAGGCTTTCAGTGTTGCCTTCAGAACAATGGGAGGAAGACAGGCAGTGACACTCCCCTCCCCCCATTCCATGGTAAGTCATATGATGTGGGGTGTGGATATTTTCCATTCTCTCCACCAAGAGTCCATGGATTCACCACGATGAGTGAATCCAAGGGCTTTTGTGATGAGGTCCTTACTGATTTCTGATGGTTTCTGGATTGTTTAATTTAAATATATTTGTGCATTGTCCCAAATCTTGGAAAGACATTTCATAATCTGTGAAGACAGAAGCTTTGAAAAAGTGTTTTAGAATTCACCAACTATTACAGTTGTTACAAGTTCCATCCCCCCCCCCCCCCAAATGTATGAACAGTGGTCGTGCCGGCTAGGGAACTCAGAAATATGTAATCTGCCATACACAGTCAACAGTATTTGGGCCTCAAGCAATATTGAAGACAGCATTGGGCTAAATGCTTATTGATAATTGAACTTGGGTTAAAGGCAGATGGCCATTGACCAAACAACCAGGTAAACATGTTTTGTGTAAAAACTGTCTAAATTGATGGTCGGTCTGTTCTACCAAGGGTGGAGTACAAAGTCTTAAGCACATCCTTCTACACTTGCTCAGTGGAGGATATCACTGAGATAGGGTGACCATTTTTGATCCAACCATGTGGGGGAGGTAAGGGGAATAATATGAGTTTTGGCAGGCCTGTAGAGGGGGGGGGGGGGTTAGGGGGTCACCCCCCCCCCCCGAAATTTTTCAGGTTATAAATAAACCTGGTTTACTCATGAATTTTAACTGGTTAACCAAATCCCCAAGCTAAGTCTATGAGATGCAAAAAATTAAGAGTCCCTCCAGAACTGCAAGCACTATCTCAAGCATTTATTTATTATTCGAACTTATTACTTGCAGCAATAGCCGATGTAGTCGAAGCAACCAAGTGGGGGGGGGGGATGTTGAATGCTCTCATTAAGGAGGCCAGACTTGGTGGAGGTGGTTGACAGGGGTGGAGCTGCAGGCTATTGAAGGATGCTCTGCCCCCTGCTGTGCTCTTTGCTTCAGCGTGAGCTAGAGGCAGGTTTCAAACCCCCTCCCCAAATTTTCAACCCCCCTGAAATTTTCAAAACTCCCCCCCACCCGAAATTTTCAACCCTCCCCGGAAATTTTTTCTGGCTACAGCCCTGAGTCTTGGTATAATCTCTATCCTACTTCTAGCAGTGACCTGCTTTACACTGTGAATTTTCCTTTTTAGTGCAGCTCTGCAGTTTGGATTCAGAGGTCTCCTTGCTCCTACTCTTAAAGAGCATCTTTTCTTTTAACTTTGCAATCCTGTCTTGTGTGAGCGAAAAAGTATTTTTCCAACACTAACCACACTCCTGTGCAAAGGTGGCATTTTGCAAAGGAACAACATTGCCACCTAGTGTGGAGGTAGGTATGTCATTATAATACCCCACAGGGGAAGACAGATTTGCTAGAGACTATGTGTAGCTATTGGAAATCATTCAGCAAAAAATACATCTTAAGTAGTGTGCTGAAGGCTACCAGTATTAAAAAACTCAAAAATTATAACAGCTAAACAACAGAGAGGAAAAAACCAGGCACAGATTAACACCTCCCAGCAACAGATTTTTCCCAGACTCAGGCAGGCCTTCAAATGCTAATGAAGGTGATCAGCTAAACATTCACACCTAACTGCAGCAGGGAAGAGCTCCTTGCCCCACCCCAGCCATTCCACAGATATATAAACCCATTTTTCCTACTTCCAACAGACCTCACAACCTCTGAGGATGCTTGCCATAGATGCAGGCAAAACGTCAGGAGAAATGCCTCTAGAACATGGCTCTATAGCCCGAAAAAACCCACAAGAACCTAAAATTGACATTGTTGAACTTCAGTTCCTATCATTCCTCACAATGCTGAGGTCCAACATTTGTACAGTCACATAGAACTCTGTCAATGAACATAAATAGGTTGTGAGTCTATTGTGATTTCACATCTAAGTTCGCTTTTCTTAAAAGCAACCAAAAATCCTCTAGATGTCATTTGGTGGTATTAAGGTTGCCCTTGTCCTTTTATGTATTGTGAAAGAAGGTACCCAGTACCTCCTTTGTTAAGGGACCTCCTGTATAAGCAACGTGTCTTTCTATTGTGAACATACTCTCCTCTTGATATTTACTGTGCCTTGTTTCTGTAAGCTGCCCTGAGTCCCCTTCGGGGTGAGAAGGGCGGGGTAAAAGAACCCCAAATAATAATAATAATAATACTGTGGGGTTAGGCAGGCAGTGGCTGGCTGTGTTTCTGCAAACAGATATAAATAGAAGAGGGCTATTCTAACACGTGAATCAGAGTAAAACAGCTTTCCCAGTCATTTCACTTGTGGGGGTGGGAGAGAAAACAATACATAGCATCAACATGTTGACAAATTATATGCTCCAGTCACCAGTATTTCAAAAGTTTTATGAGTAACTAAGTAAAAATGCAGGGGGTCAGGCTGTTAGTCTCATGAAAATTTCAGGGTTGCAAACAGGTTCACACATGAAAAGTTTTGTGCTTTTCTATGTGTGTGTGCATGTGTGTTTTTCAGTGCAATCACGCCTGGAATTGGTCACACATAGGCAGGAGAAGATTCTATTTTTGGAATGCTCTAGGGCCCCAACTATCTCAATCTGACCTTGTGCAACATTAAGAACAGAGAACAAACTGTACATATCATTTCTAGAGCTATGTTTCGGATCTTTCAATATAATCAAGTAAATATAGGAAAGGGAATCTTATCAAGATGTCATTGCCAAGTTGAAATTTCCCAAAGTCCATCACCCCTGGAGATTAGAACATTAGAATGTGGTGATGCGTCTCTTTCTGTGTATCTGTCTGTTTATCTGCTTTTTCTTTTCTTTCCTTAATTTGTACCCTACCTTTCTCCCAAAACCAGGACTCCGAGAGGCTCTCGGCAACACTAAGAAAATGAAACCACAACCACAATAAACTATGGAATTAAATCACAATTACAGCCTGCCCTCTGTTTCCATGGATTCTGTATCCACAAATTTAACCATCCATGTTTTGAAAATATTCCAGAAATAATTCCATTAAGTAAACCTCAGTTTTGCCATTTTATATAAGGGACATCATTTTACTACATCATTGTTTGTAGTAATGCACCGAGGAGCCCCTGGTGGCACAATGGGTTAAACCCTTGTGCCGGCAAGACTGAAGACCGACAGGTCGGGGGTTCGAATACGGGGAGAGCACAGATGAGCTCCCTCTGTCAGCTCCAGCTCCCCATGCGGGGGCATGAGAGAAGCCTCCCACAAGGATGGTAAAAACATCAAAAACATCCGGGCGTCCCCTGGGCAATGTCCTTGCAGACGGCCAATTCTCTCACACCAGAAGTGACTTGCAGTTTCTCAAGTTGCTCCTGACCCCCCCCCCCCCAATTGTCTGTAATCATAGCGAGCATCTATGGGGGTTGGCAGTTGTGTCCTGGAACCAAACTCCAGCTCATAACAAAGGCTCACTGTATACAAATTAGCATATAACACAATCAAGTTGAAAGCAATTTTAGTAGCACATTTGTAAAGCATATCACTTTGCTTAAGTGTGTGTATGGATCAAGTAGGTCATAGGGTTTTTTTGGGAGGGGGGGGATGTTGGTTTTTCTGACTCTGCCCTGATACAATAATTGTGACAAGAACCCTTCACTGCCACACCCTCAATTTCTTCATAAACAGGATGGATTCAGCTGTGTGAGAAAGCAACATAGACACTCCCTTGATTGTTCCTACACCTTGTAGCTGATCAAATTTATTAAACCATTTTCTGTTTTGGGGCAACATGTTTGTCTTTGAAAGAGAAGGGGGAAGATACACTGTTGTCTTTAGATTAAACATTTAGTTTGTAGGAGGCATCTTCTTTTCCACTTCCATATGATCGAGAAATGAGAAGGCAGTCCTACTCTGCCGCAGGGGTGGATTTCTCAGTGTCAGGCTGCTGCTCTCTGCTTGCCTCTGACTCAGATGCTGGGCGAAGAAGCCCTTCATCTTCATCCTCATCACAAGCCCTGATACCTGCACACCATATCTCAAGGATACATTATCCGAATCAGAGTTATTGAGATATTGTATAGCCTATAGTAATTTTAATTATTATTTGTTTTTTTAAGATATATTGTTTTAGTGTTTTAATTTATGGGTATGCCTTTTAAAATGTTTCTATTGCTTTATTGACCTCTATGTGATTTGTTTATATGGTTGAATGTTATATATTATACTTACTTTACTTTTACTTACTTACTTAGGTGATCCCTCATTGGCTGAGTAGGAAAGTCTTCCAGGATCAGAATTCTTGTGAGTCTGTACGTGGCTGTGGAGCCCTATTCTTGATCAGCATCTTCTCCCACAGTGAGGGCATTGGTTTCCAGGTGGAAGGCGGTCCTGGTCGGGGTTGGCTTGACGTGCCTTCCTCTTGGCACGTTTCTCTCTTTCACCCTCCATTCGTGTCTCTTCAAATTCTGCAGCACTGTTGGTCACAGCTGACCTGCAGCTGGAGCGCTCAAGGGCCAGGGCTTCCCAGTTCTCAGTGTCTATGCCAGAGTTTTTAAGGTTGACTTTGAGCCCATCTTTAAATCTCTTTTCCTGTCCACCAACATTCTTCTTTTCTTCTTGAGTTCGGAGTAGAGCAACTGCTTTGGGGGACTGTGGTTGGGCATCCGGACAACGTGGCCGGTCCAGCGGAGTTGATGGCAGAGGAACATCGCTTCAATGCTGGTGGTCTTTGCTTCTTCCAGCACGCTGAAGTTTGTCCACTTGTCTTCCCAAGAGATTTGCAGGATTTTCTGGAGGCAATGCTGATGGAATCGTTACAGGAGTTGCATGTGATGTCTGTAGACAGTCCATGTTTTGCAGGCATAGAGCAGGGTTGGAAGGACAATAGCTTTATAAACAAGCACCTTGGTATCCCTATGGATGTCCCGGTCCTCAAACACTCTCTGCTTCATTCGGAAAATCTGTATTGTTTAATTTATTGTTGTATTTTGTGGCACTGAATGTTTGCCTTAATATGTTCATAAGACTAACAGCCTGGCCCCCTGAATTTTACTTAGTTACTCATAAAACGTATGAAATATTGGTGACTGGAGCATATAATATAATCAACATGTTGATTCTAGGTATTGTCCCACCCCCAAGGAAAGCTCTTTTACTCTGATTCATGTGTTAGAATAGCCCTCTTCTATCTATAACTGTTTGCAGAAACACATCTAGCGACTGCCTGCCTAACTCCACAGCAACTAAATATCAAGAGGAGGGCATGTTTACAATAGAAAGACAAGTTGCTTATACAGGAGGTTCCTTAACAAAGGAGGTACTGGGTACCTTTCTTTCACAATACCATAACAGGTCAGAGGCAACCTTAATACCTGCACATGACCTCTAAAGGATTTTTGCTTGCTTTTTAGAAAAAATGAACTTAGGTGTGAAATTATAATAGACTCACAACATACTTATGTTCATTGGTAGAGTACTATGTAACTGTCCAAATGCTAGACCTCAGCTACATTGCTCAAACACCCATGGTGAGAAATGATAGGAACTGCAGTCCAGCAATGTCAATTTTCTCATCGCCTGCCTTCAGCACACTACTTAAAATGTAATATTTTTTCCCTGAATTATTTCCAACAGCTACACAAAGTCTCTAGCAATCTTAGCCCTTTATGTTATGAGCCGCCTGAGTCCCCACGAGGAGATAGGGTGAGATATAAATAAACTATTACTTACTTACTATTGCATTATAGATTAGAAATATTAATCAGCCAGATACAAGTGTTTAAATAAAAAGATCTTGGTATTATGAGGCATACATTGTCATGCCATCATATTATTTTAAAATAGCTTGTTATGAATCACACAGTTGAACCTTTTAGGTAGCACTTTGGCCACCCCTCCAATCATATGTACAATTTACAAGTCATATTTGAAATGATGCTTCTAAAGAGTTGGACATTGTGATGATGAATTAGGCTATGTATGCTTCCCTGAAATAGATTCCTAAACCATACAAAAATATGTCAAAAGCTAAATATGGAAGTACAGTAGAGTGTCGCTTATCCAACATAAATAGGCTGGCAGAACGTTGGATAAGTGAAAATGTTGTATAATAAGGAGGGATTAAGGAAAAGCCTATTAAATGTCAAATTATGTTATGATTTTACAAATTAAGCACCAAAACATCATGTTTTACAACAGTCAGAAAAAGCAGTTCAGTACACAGTAATGTTATGTAACAATTACCGTATTTACGAATTTAGCACCGTAACAGACAAAGGTTCTTTCTTTCTCCCACCATGGACATTATTCTGGGTGGGAGGCAGACTGTGTTGGATAATACAGAACGTTGGATAAACGAGACTCTACTGTAACTTCTTTGTTACACATTAATCTAGCTATACATTCATTCTTAAACTAAATTTCCTCCTTCCCTATTGTATTATTTTAAGACTTCCTTTAACTAGCACATTTCCTACTTCTTTTTAAAAGCAAAGTCTAACAGCAATTTTCTTCCACTTGGTTAAGCTTTGAACTTCAAAGAAAGATAAAGCAGAGTGGAAACCAGTTCACTTTTCTTCAGAGGGAAGAGAGTGCCTCTCAGTGAGCTATTATGCCATTGACTCACAAAACTATCTTGAACTGATCTGATTTTCTTAAGGTTGGTACTCTTCCCACTTTCAGTTGGTTGTGGGTTTCTTTGAATCTGCAAAACACTTTTAGCTCATAAGGTAATTGTTACATTAATCAACTATGTTCAGTTTAACTCAAGTCTCCATTCGAAATGCTTCTTTTGGGAAGTGGTGAGGGTGATGGTAAGTGGTTGAGTAGACCTATACTTTTAAGAATAAAAGTGAAATGAAGACAACACTCAGGTAATGCCATATTGAGCCCCATCTTTCCACACCAATCTATATCTAATACATTTCATCCACTGTCTTGAATATCTTTAATTTCTTTGTCATTCCCCTTTGGGTCCTCCATGCTTAGAGGAAATGGCGGCAGCAGGAGACAGTCATTTTGTGTTAAAATAATGTCCCATAAACCTTTTTCTTCAGGATGCTGTAGCTACTGTAATTTAAATGAAGGCCCATTACTACCAGCCATCCATTTTGATTTACCACAATGTTCCAGGCAAACAGGGGTGCTTTGAAATGCAATTGCGTGTGCAAGTGCGATACACCTCCCACAGCCAACCCAAGAAGTACACTCACACATGATGTGGGATGAACAATGGCCACAACTCATTTATTGKWAACAGGAACAAGGGTTGGKAGCCAAGCATGGGTRCTYGATCATGATCGGYCAGKCCAATACTGCCCGATCCCGCACACACCAGMGTGCCYCCGGRARAATACCGGGCAAARYCAACTCYGRACCCCTGGGACCACCGGGCYTCCCCCCTAACRYCTAGGGGGGATACCAAACCYGATCCAGGGCCCATGCCCCARYCCCAACAAGGAGTTGTGACMAGAAGCATACAACAAACAYGTKACTGTTAACAGGTAACCYTGACAAGGTGAACATCAACAAAATTAACATCCAATGAAAACATAAACCGCATGCAGGGTGGGTGGGATGGATCAGCTGTTGCAGGCCWAGTGCCTGCTGGGGAGCCTGGGCAGCCTTAAGAAGGCTGACCGGAAAGAGGGAGAGGCCAGCTCAGGCCTCACCTGCGGTGGGCGTGGTCAATTGGCCATTGGCCCCCTTGACCCACCGGCAGGAATCCTTCCCGCAATCATAGGGGGCTTCTGGGAGAAAGAAGCTCCCCCAGGCAAGAATGGCGGTGGGGGACACCCTGCACTGCAACTTCTTTAGCCCGGTAAGTCGGGCCATGCTTTTTTTCCTGCTTCTTGGCAGGTGGGTGGACTGGATGGCCCATTAGGTCTCTTCCAACGCTAGGATTCAATGATTCTATGAACTGTTTATTCTCAACTCTGTTGCTAATTTCAGTTGCCTCCCATCATTTCCAGGCAAGCCAAAAGTCACAGGCCTATTGATGCTAGAGCAAGTCTATCTACCAGAAGACATTCTACCAAGCGCTGCTGCTTATCCACTCCATATCTTTGGTTGTCACTGCCAGAAATGGATGGAAGATAATAAGGAACTTTCTGAACTGCAATGGCATGGTACTGCTAGGTCACTTAATGAGTTCAGGAGAGCGACTAGTGCTAGAAGTAACATATTTTGGGACTGGGGATATCAGACTTGCAGAAACTAGCTCCCAGGTATAGAAGACTCAGAAAGGATACACAAGGTTCAAATGTGTGGACAGAGAGAAAAGAACTGGGCAGAAGCCACTTCCATGTTCCGACATCCCCTGAAAAGGAAGTCCAAACACTGCAGTGCCAGTTTTCTTAACCTAACCCATAATTGTGTGTATTTCTACACTGTGGAATGAATGCCAGTTGACACATCTTTAATTATAATATTATGGCATTTTGGCACTCTTTTGCAGAAAAGGCCAAACAAACTACAGCTCCCAGGATTCCATGGCAATTAAAGTGTTGTCAACTGGCCTAATTCTAATGTAGAGGAACCCTGGGTTTAAGCTTGTTTTGTCATCTTGAGGCATTAGAAGGGACATTAAAATAACTGATACAATATACAATTGTACATATTCATTGGTGAAACTGTTTTCCTTTTTACTACTCATATTACCCTGTATAACATATCAATCAGACTATCAGCGAAATTAAAACAAACAAACAAACAAAAAAAGACCATCACAAGTTCTGACATATCTTGACTTGGAATACAAAAATGTCTCTCTATTCAACACTATTATGTATAGTATAGTATTGTGTGTGTATCCTGGAAAACAGTAATCCCTTGAATGGATTCAAACACAATGCACCTGTGAAGAAGCCCAGGGAACTGACACAACTAGAAAGCTTCCTGTGTTTTACAGATTTAAAAAACCCCTTCAGGGATAATACGCTAAAAAATAAAGTTCGGTGTTAAAAATGTAAGAGAAATAATTTCAAGGTGGCAGTAATAGGAGACATTCATCTTATAATAGCTTATGTAAATAAAGGTGAGGAAATGGGACAAGTCCTGCTGTGTCTGAAAACGAAGGAGGATTCTGGCTGCAAGTTTACTGAACAGGATTCCAAAAACTTTCTGGATGTAGGATGGGATGTGGGGAGCAAGCCAATGTTTTGTTTGTTTATTAGGTGACCTGGCAGGAGGTACTATTTAACTAGTTGGCCAAGGAAACTATGACCAGTAGCTCAAACATTTTGGAAAGGAAAAAAGTAAAGACAGACATCCGCATCAGGAGTTGACTGCTCAGTAACAGTGAAATATGTATTTTCAGAGCCAACATGCCCAATTTTTTTCCTTAGTTGGAATGTGGGAGAAATTGCATCTCATCATCCAAATATTCATCCATGAGGTGATGGTAGGGAAGGACCAAGCAACTGTCACTCCAGAAGTAAGGCAACCTTGTGGTGTTGGGATTTTTTGCCTCTATGTATCTTTACAGTGTGTTAACTTTTTAGGAGGAATGTTTGGCTTCTGTCAGTATGGCACAGTTTGAACTATGTCAACATAATGCCCCCCTGGCATCAGAAGCATGTACCACATCCAAACACATACACAAAGATGTTGTCAGAGCAAGTGTTGCAAGTTGTCTGCCAACTAAATCAACTGAATGCAGGCCCAGAGTGAATGCGTATTGTAGAAAAATACACACACACAATTTGCCATCAGCTTCATCTTGTAGACCTCACCCCTCCTCTTTCTGTATATACACACTTATTTACCATCAGCACCCTCTTGTAGACCTCACCCTTCCATAAAAACTATGGCATGGTTGTCTAAACAGCAACATGAACATGCAAACTCCTTCTGCTCATCTTTTCGTTATTTTAAAATCACGAGCTCTCCAATTATTGCCATTGTGCAAGCAAAATAGGTGGGAATGGATAGAGATATAGAAGCATAATGCACTATTGCCCTTTGGGGCCAAACCAACTCAGTATATTGGCAGATAACTCATTGCTGGGACTGGAGTGAATATCTTCTTTGTTGAAAAGAAGCCTATATGCTAATTGCCTAAATGAAGAGAATAATTTATGCGTGGAACATTCTACACAACTCTACTCTCTAAAATGGAACAGTCACAGAAGGGTTCTATAGTATAAGTATTGTGAAAGTTTAGATGAACCCTACAAAGATAATTGTGATTTCCGGTGTACAGTTCATGTTTATCCCATTAGATCACAAGAGCAGCAGTTTTTTCAAAAAATGGAAATACAAGGCATTTCAATACCAAGTTTTCAGAAACCTGATCTGCGTGCACACACAAATTCAATTTTACTTGCTTTCTTCATAATATAACAGCCGGTTGTTCCAGTTTATTAATGTAATAAACCATCATGATTCCCAGAAGCAAGAGCTTGTAGTTTCTTAACTTCCTTTGGGGTTAGGTTGAAATAAGTTTGTGGTGTTGGATTCCTGCTGCTTCAAATTGTTTAGGAAAAAAAGATTGTTTACAGGCAGCCACACATTTTGGCTATTTCTTCCAATATTAAGTTATATAATGCAAAGATACGATGAGTCTCAAATATTCTCCTAGTGCAACTTCCACATGCCCTTCATAATGAATACCCTGTGAAGAAAGAAGATACTACGAAATCTAGCCTGTGAATGCTTCATCTCTTTCCCAGTTGTCTTTGCTGGTCCCCAGGAGTGCTATTGTCAGACATTTGCTGAAACTCCAACGTTGGTGAAGGGTATGCGATACCCAACCATGTTGCCTGTCTTATTCTGCACATAATACCTTGGGAGGACAGAGGCAGCAGAAGATGTAATATCATCCTAATTATTATACATGTTTCTACCCAGTAAGCCAATGATTGCAACAATATTGGTTCTCTCTTTCAGCTTTATCACACTTGGGTATCCCTAGAGCCAAGAAAACAATCCAGCTGGGACAAAATCTTGCAGAACAGGAAACTAATGCTATCCTGTAACCACCAACCATACCATAAATGCTGTTCAGACTGGTAATTGTGGAAATTTCCAAACATCGCAGAGATTAGCCTGCTTCAATATTTCACCATCATCTTTACTGGAAGAGAGATACTTACAAATTCCTAGATCAACAAGAGCAGGTTGGGCAAATTTTATGAAGACTCACCCTAAGTTTAGTGAATGGGATTTGGTAATGACTTAGAAGCTGACTGTTGAACTGTCATTTACATGTATGTATGTATGTATGTATGTATGTATGTCTGTGTGTGTGTAAACTCCCAATGAAGCAACTACAGTGGAACCTCAACTTAAGAGCATCCCAACTTAAGAGCATTTTGAGTAAAGAACTGTCACTCAATCCCAAGTTTCACTTTGACATAAGAGAAGCATTTTGAGATAAGAGCTAGCACCAGAGGAAGTGCCAGCATGACAGTATAGGCTTTGGGGCTTTATGGGGGCAGCCTCTGTATCTCATGCTCGTCTGATTTGGGACATTGCTGTCTGCTTTTGCTCTTGTCTGCTTTGAGGAACTTTGAGTTAGTTGGTTTTGTATTGTTTTTATTCCTGGTATGTTTGGCTTCATAGAGGGAGAGAGGGACAGAGAGCAAGAGAGGGAGGGAAGCTGGAATGAGTTGTTTGAAGAAAAGGATGCTTCTGCCTCTTTTCTTTGTGCTTCTACCATTGTGCCACAACTTTGTGCTGCTACCATTTTAAAGTTGATCTTACTTTTTTATTGTTCCATTTGAACGTGCATTTATACATTATGTGTTATTAATAATTGAGAAATTTGCTTTGAGACAAGAGCATTTGAGTTAAGAGCTTGGTCAAGGAAAGAATTAAACTCTTAAGAAAGAGTATCACTGTATTTGAAAAAAAAGACAAGAGTTGATTCTCAACGTAAGGTATTTATGAACTATTATTATCAATATTTAAGGATAGAAAAACAGACACAAACTTGTGAAGGGCCATTTTTAAAGGGCGACTGTAAAATATTAGAAGGCTGATAGCTATACTACAGCCAGCTTAACTGCCATGTAGTAACATGCCATCAACTGAGCAGGCTTCTCATTCTGAAATGACAGCGAAAACCTGTCATAACTCAACCAGTGGAATTCAATCCAAGTAGAGTCAGACTTGGAGAAGCTGCTGATTCCAGAGAAGAGCTCCCATCAAGAGACTGAGCAGCTAAGGGAAGTTAACAGCTGATGAAGACCTTCAGCATGATGGGCTCCCACTTCAGTCAGAACTAACGGACATTGTGGAGATGCCCTGTCATTCACAACATGTCAAGAAAAATAGAAGAACCAAAACCACCGATGTCTCTTGCAGAAGATGAAATGGTAAATGCTGGGGAATTAGCCATTCAGTGTGTCCCGTCAAGCCTCTATAAATATCCCAGTGCTGAGGGGGGTTCTTCATCCATGCAGCTGTTCAATTAACTAGATTATTTTGTGCTAACTTTTGATTACTGGAAATTAAATTTTTATATACCATGTTTTTCAATTCTAAGACATCATTGCTTGTAACACACACACAAATTCCATTACCACCACCAGAATTTTTTTTGATTATATAAAAATACATTTCATAGAATATCTTTTAGAATTTCTTCTGCATACACAACAACTTTTTGTCTCAGTGTGGCTTTGTAGTGCAATCTTATTGACAGAATTTGAATATGCAATAAGAAACCAAAATGAATAAAATACTTTTTATGTAGGTAGTTTCGGAGATACAACCAAAACTTCCTAATTGTCACTGAGTTAGCACCAGTATAATGATATAACAGTGGGGAAACACTTGAAAAATGTGCCATTTTATTCTACAATGGAATAGCGAGAGCAAAATGGAGCCATAATGATCCAACTTGGAGGTTTCTGCATAAAAACAAAATGCTGGTGCCATATGTGCAAAAAGAAAATGGAAAAAAGAGTGATTCTAAGACTCAGCTTGTTTTTAGAGATGTTTATATGAGGGAAAGTGTGTCTTAGAAATTGGCATTACCTCTAAACAAGATATATAGAGCAGTGTTTCTCAAACTGTGCTCCTCTAGGTGTTTTGGACTTCAGCTCCCAGAAATCCCAGCGTTTTCAGGCTGTTGGGAATTGTGAGAGCTGAAGTCCAAAACATCTAGAGGAACACAGTTCGAGACACTCTGATATAGAGGACTGTGCTATAAGTATGTCTTTCATTTAACCAGCCAGTCACATTTCTGGATGGGCCCCAGTGTGATTATGATGATGGTCACAAGCACTGGGCTTAATCCACCGCAGTACTCTATTGGTGTCCACATGGTCAGGATGAGAATGCATCATCCTCTGCTGGACCATCACGTTGCTCCTCAGGTCACCACTGCTGCCACTCCTAGCCTGCTATAAAGCTCTCTGCAAGCATCTGGCTGTTGAGTCTGTAATGTTATAATGGGGTGCCTGAGCAACCAGTTAGAAGGTTCTTCTCCTCCTCGCTGGTATGTTATGGCATCATAAATGTGACTATGAGGAACAGTTGTTTGCAGAAACTCTGTGACCAGGTGGGAGTGGCGAGGGCAGTGTCCATTTGGAAAGTGCATCAGGCTGAATAGGATCCAACCTAACTGTCTAGACTGCTATGAAAGTCTCAGGATACCTGAGAATTTCCAGAAAGCTTTGGAAAGTCTTCTGTAGTAGGAAAACCCATAATACTAACTGGTATTCAGCATACATCATGGGGGCAGCCAAATTTAAATTGAATCCAGTTTTTTGCCTGTGTAGACTCACCCTTGGTGGAAGGACCTGTAATACTATTTCATACAGTCTTCATCCTATGTAATTCTGTGTACAGCTGCAGTCCTACATATTATCTCTAAGCAAGGCATAGAAAGGATTGTGCTACAAGTGTGTTTTTCATTTTACCAGCCAAATATATCTCTACAATTTCAAAAGGCAAGGTCAGCAGTTTGATATCCGGAGAGCGAGGTGCCCTTCCGTTGATAGCCCCAGCTTCTGCCAATCTAGCAGTTCAAAAATGTGCAGATGTGAGTAGATCAAGAGGTACTACTTCAATGGGAAGGTAATGGTGTTACATTCAGTCATGCTGGCCACATGAACTTGGAGGTGTCTACGGACAACATCGGCTCTTTGGCTTAGAAACGGAGATGAGCACCACCTTCCAGAGACAGACTTGACTAGACTTCTTGTCAAGGGAAAACCTTTACCTTTACTAATATATGAAAAGATTGCAATCAGGGTGATTTCTGACCAATTAATTCTTAACATTAAAAGATATAGTTATTACATTTTCACTTGGAAGCCAAATGCTTACAAACACACAATGATTTAAAAAAATAAATAAAATAACATTTTAAGGCATGCCACATCATAATGATGTGAGAGTATCAAACCTTGCCAGTATACATTAGAGAGAGGGAGAAAAGTAGTGATGATCTAAGTTTGATCCATTAACCTGTAATGCCAAGATGTTAAATGCCAACCAAATCCCCCTCAATTAAAATACAACATTTCTAACAACAGAAGGCAACCCCAAAAGTTACATAATGAAATTTGGCTTGCTGGAGTTCACTCTGTCAATATCTTCGGGCAATAGGACATTAAAAAAAACTCAGTATGAATATAAGCAGGACACAATTCCACTTCAGGCAAAGAGCAAGAAAAGTATCATAAAAATAAAAATTCAAATTGCATATGAATATTTTGTAGCCTGTTAAACAGGTGTAAGAAATCAGTCCAGGAGCTCCAGTGCTGTAATTCTTTAGCAACTTTGCATTATGTGATAATTTAAGAGGAGTGTTTTGAATGTTCATTGTATAAGCAACATGAAGCCCTTTGGTAGAGAAGAACGTAACAGAGGAGTCTAAAACCAAAAGTGTTTAAAATGGACTGGCAATGTATAAAGAAGAAAGGCAGCAAAATGTTTTTTTCCCCGCTCATTATATTGCATATATATAGATCCATAAAAAATGATTTTTAGAACAAACAGGCATTTCCTCTGCTAGAGACATGCTTATCTTTTGTGCAAAGTCTTTGTTTCATTCAACCAGAGTTAAGGCATGAACAATGTGAATGTTTCCAATAATGATTTCAGATGATTCTTCCCTTTTGGTCACTGTTGACCTTTCTACCTCCACAGTATTTTTCACTGTCAGTTGGAAGCATCTAAATGCTCTTGTCGGGTAAGAAGAGATTTCCCGCTGGGAACCGGTGAGCCCATGCGCAGCTCTGTCACGGTCTCTAGCAGTGTTTTCCTTTCCAGTTCCAGAGTGAGGATTGTCTGCTTCTGCTTGCTTTCATTATTCAGCAATATCTCGATCATGGCCTCTAGGTTTTGGATCTTGTCATTTGCCACCTTAGTGAACAAAACAGGAAATGCAAGGACAATGTTTGTGAAGGAGGAAGGAACATATGCACTGCTCACTCAGCATATTTTCATACTTCAAACTAAACGGAACACATTGAGTAACTGAGTGCTGAAATAAGACCTTTGATCTCATTCATCAATTAACATGTATACAGTCAGTTTGGGAATTCTATCTTGCATGCATAAAAACCCCAAATGAACACTGGGGAACTACAGAAGCTGCAAGCACCCCCCATCCATGCGCAATTCTATGACATAGGAAATAATTGAGCCAAAATCTCTCCACCCCTGGTACCAATTGCTCAAGTTCAAACAAATTACATTCAATATTAAATCTGATTTTCTTTCTAACATATTCTCCCATCCCTCTCAAATCTTGTTTATTTAACATCTAAAACTGTGTTTCTCAACCTGGGGGTCTGGACCTATGGAGGGGGGGTCACAAGGAGGTTTCAGAGGGGTCACCAAAGACCATAACAAAAAAAATTCTTTCTGATGGTCTTAGGAATCCCTTTGGCAGAGAAGGCTGAAGATGTTTCCGCCTGTCCTTCTCTTCCTTCTTGGAAATAGGTGGTGAATCCTCCCACCAAAAGCCCTCCTCCACTGTGATTGGCCAGCCTCTCAAGGGGAAGGCTGTTTCTGAGACTCCAAGCAGGGAGGGGAGAACAGGCATGCTCTATCCATGGCAGTGTTGTGCGCATGTGCAGGCGAGGGAGATTGTCCAAGACTGGAGGGAGGCTTGCGCCTGCGAGTCCCTTCAAGGCATGGGGGTTCTGTGTGGGAAGTTTGGCCCAATTCTATCATTGGTGGGGTTCACAATGCTCTTTGATTGTAGGCGAACTATAAATTACAGCAACTACAACTAGCAAATGTCAAGGTCTATTTTCCCCAAACTCCACCAGTGTCCACCGGCGACTTGGAAGGCGCTGAACAGACTACGCTCTGGCACCACGAGATGCAGAGCCAATCTTAAGAAATGGGGCTACAAAGTTGAATCAACGACATGCGAGTGTGGAGAAGAGCAAACCACTGACCACTTGCTGCAATGCAACCTGAGCCCTGCCACATGCACGATGGAGGACCTTCTTGCGGCAACACCAGAGGCACTCCAAGTGGCCAGATACTGGTCAAAGGACATTTAATCAGCTACCAAGTTTGCAAAAATTGTGGGTTTTTTATCTGTTTGTTTGTTTTGTTCTGTTAGAAATGTAATACAATGTTCTGGTTGCGGATGACACGATAAATAAAATACCAGTGTTCACATTTGGGCATATTGAGTATTCGTGCCAAGTTTGATCCAGATCTATCATTGGTTGGGTCCACAGTGCTCTCTGGATGTAGGTGAACTACAACTCCAAAACTCAAGGTCAATACCGACCAAACCCTTCCAGTATTTTCTATAGTTCATGGGAGTTCTGTGTGCTAAGTCTGGCTCAATTCCATCATTGATGGAGTTCAGAATGCTATTTGGTTGTAGGTGAACTATAAATCCCAGCAACTACAACTCCCAAATATCAAAATCAATCCCACCCCGAAACCCCACCACTATTCAGATTTATGCATATTGGGTATTTGTGCCAAATTTGGTCCAGTGAATGAAAATTCACCCTGCATATCAGATATTTACATTATGATTCATAACAGAAGCAAAATTACCGTTATGAAGTAGCAATGAAAATAATTTTATGGTTGGGGATCATCATAACATGAGGAGCTGTATTAAGGGGTCATGGCATTAGGAAGGTTGAGAACCACTGATCTAAAACAACTTGCACCTATATAACATAGTAGAGTATAAAATCACAAAAACAAATAAATCTATGCCAGGTTGAGTAACAGGCATTTATGTTGTTAGCCAAGACATTTTAATTAAGTGGCGTTATTCACCCAGAACTACATTAAGTATGAACTGTGAGATAAGGACATATGAATCATAACTCAGACGAAACATTATGTCTGAAAGAAACTGAGAAATTTGTTTTCTTGCCTAACATTCTTTACAAGCTTTCACTTTAGAACATTAACCTGCATGATGTGGGGTTTTCCCTATTTTTTTTCCAGTGTTCAGTTATGATCTCAAGGTAGAATACATCCAAAATAGGAAATAACAGACACATAACTGCTTTGCATATACTTTGAGCAGCAATTTGCATGTACTTTGAGCAGTGATTTCAGAGACCTCGACTGATGTCATAACATAAAAACTGTTGACTGAGGGGCTTATAAAAATATTCCCTTAACCTTGGCTTCGTTCTACACATGCTCTGGGCTGGTCAAACACCTATGGGCTCCATTTTTGTTTTAAGTCATTAAAATGTTTTTGAAATTGCATACAGTTTACTGATTTATTTTGGTTCAACGTTGTGTTTTTGACCATTATGCCACTCTGGTTAACCTTTCCCCTTGTCGTGCAGAAGAGAAAACCTTCCTCATCACTACACAGAGAGAAAGCAGCCTTCTCAGAACACCTTGAGTTTCAAGGACCCAACTTATATGTCCTATTGATCTTTACATGTATTGAAGTAATTATAGGTTAATTCAAAAACAAATCAACAGCAACGCCGCAGAAAACTCTGTGATAGGGTCACCTTAGGGTGGCATTAATTCGAAAATGATCTGATGGCACACAGCAACAATGCCAGCATTACTACAGTTGTGACTCTGGATCAGAGTGTCAAAGATTGCATTTACACGGAGACAGTTTTACACCACTGTCATGAGTCAATGCATTGGAATTCCAGTTTTACATGGCCTTTAGTCTTTTCTGCAATGGAGTGCTGGTGTTTCACCAAACAACAACTCCCATGATTCCATAGCACTGAGGCCGGACAGTTAAAGTGGGTGTTAAGCTGTATTAATTCTACCATATTAGTGCACCCTGAGGATAAAACAGCCTGGGAATGCAGTGGCATTTTGAAAAACAGTCCCCTCTCGAGTAACCGAGCTAAACCAGCTCCTTGGTTCACCGAGGAGCTGGCAGCGATGAAGCGAAGGAAGAGGGTTCTAGAGAGCGTGTGGCGCTCAGACCCAAGCGAGCCAAACCGAACACGGTTTGTGTCCTTTCTAAGGGCATATGCCGC
>NW_026847549.1:84558071-84654347 GCF_025583915.1 Anolis sagrei ordinatus
ACAGAATTTAAATTGATATAGGAAATCTTTAATAGTATAGTGTGATTCGAAGCAGAATACATGGTTTTAGCACAGCAGGTTAACTGCCCACTGCAGTAAAATGTTGCCAACCAAAAGGTTGACAGTTCGAAGCCCGGTTTGGGGTGAGCTCCTGGCTTTCAGTCCAGCTTCTGCCTACCTAGCAGATTGAAATCAGCAATTGTGAGCAGATTAATAGGTACTGCTTTAAAGCGGGGAGGTATTTAAGGCACCCATAATGAAATGCCAAAAAAATGCCGGTGATTAGATCAAGGAGGAAGATTACAAACAAAGCTCTTCGGCAGGGAAAATGAAGCGACAGGAGCCCCTGGTGGCCGGAACTGAGCACAGCCTCCAAGATGCTGAAGATGGGTAGGCCTGTATATCTCCATCTATGTACAATTGTCTGTCTTGTCATTGTATAACAGAATTGAATATTTGCCATATATATGTTCTGTGATCTGCTCTGAGTCCCCTTCAGAGTGAGAAGGTCAGAATATAAATACTGTAAATAAATAAATAATAAATAAATGCACAAGATCCCATTTGATCTTGGAAGCTAAGCAGGCTCAGCTGTGGATAATACTTGGATTGGAGACTGCTCTTCTATACCAGATGCTGTCAGCTATATTTCAAAGAAAGGAGCTGGCAAAACCACCTCTTAAGTATTCCTTGCCTTAATAAAACTTATGACATTCATGGGATCATCACAAGTCAGTGGGCAACTTGATGACACATACACACACACTTAGTGATTCTTCAGGAGATAATCCAGCATGATAAACCTTTAATTATTCAAAGTATTTATTAAGAGTTCTGTTTTTAACATAATAACAAATCCAATGGCTATTTTGTTTTTCACTATTTTTTCAAACATAGAAATGTGTCACATCCCATTGAAAGTAAATGTGTCTGAGCAGATAGCACCTGCCTGCTTGCTAATCACATTTAATATACATTCAACAATGTGCAACTGTTACCTGTAAGTCTTCAAGGAGGCGAATATTTTGTTGACGTAAACTGTTGTTTCCTTTTTCTAACTTATCAATCCTCTGATTGTCACTGAGAGAAGAATCTATCAGTTCATCCTGAAGTACATGATATTCAACTTCGTAAGCCTGAAGTTGTTTAGAGATATCCATCTCAAATACCTAGTATGTATGTAAAAGAAGGCAGTTTTGTTAGAAAAAAACATACAGAAAACCATTTTACATTTCTCTTGTTCTCATGTATCCTAAGTTGGCTCATGAGTATTAATCTAATTCTAGTAGGCCCACTGGATCAACAGAACTTACTCATCGTTCAGTAACTGATTCACTGAGCCTGTTTTAATTCTGATTGGTCATTGGATCTAGGTATTCTCCATAAGATACCAAAGCCAGCCTGGCATCATGGTTTGAGCACTGGACTATGATTTTTAAGATCAGGATTTGAATCTCTGTTCAGCCATGGAAACCCACTGGGTGACTTTGGGCAAATCAAATTTGCTCAGCCTCAAAGGAAGGCAAAAGTTAATCTTCTCTGAACAAATCCTATGTTACATTTTTGTTAGTATCACCATAAATTGGAAACTTCTTTTTTTTTTACTTGCATCTTTTGAATTTTATTTTCTCCAAAATATAAAMTCTATTYAACATGWTTAATTTTGATTTGATAAAGATCGGCAAGGGACTATTGCAATGGCAATTTTGTTACTACAGGTAATARAGGGAGAAAATTGTAGACTTTTTTTACAATGGCCTTAAGGCCCATCTACACTGCCATTTCRGATCCCAGACAACTGAATTATATAATAATAATAATAATAATAATAATAATAATAATAATAATYYRAYRAYRAYCAGCAYCAYCAYCAACAACAACTTTATCAACAYCAACAYCAACAGCAACTTTATTTTGGTACRCCYCCTCCATCTCCCCAAAGGGACTCAGGGAGGCTTACATATGTCACAACATYCTGAYACAAAGCATAAAATAAACACACACTACAYTACAATAAAGTAAAACTATYGCATATWAAAACAACATTTTWAAARTCAGAATAACACCCAATGACCCATGGTGACAATTACTGTAAGACWTGATCAAACTGTAAACAAGGCAAGGSCATYGGATGAAAGTGCAGAGCTGTGTCATTAATTATATGGCACTGTAGACTCATATAATCGGGTCCGAAGCAACTAATGTGAGATGAGATACTGTATTATATGACAGTGTAGATCCAGCCTCAGAAACTAGGGATGAGAGAGAATGTAAATACTTTACATAGTAGAATATGTAGGTGTATTTCAGGATACCTGGGTTAGGGTACTACACCGTCACACCACGATTCCCCTTTAATTACTGTGGCAACATTATATGGAATCCTAGGCGAACTTTGGAATACTAAGCCAGAGAGCTTTTGGGCTTCACTAAATGACAAACCTTAGATTTCCTAATGTTGCCATAGTTATTAAATGGAATAAGAGCACTATGATAATGTAGGTCTGGACATTTGATGGCTAACATCCTAATGGTTTTTGAAAAATGGTTAGAGTAGCGGGAATCATCTGAAATGTCGATGTTACACTGAATCACAGAGGATAACAAGCTGTGCCTTCTATATAGTAAGACAGTGCTGTTACACTGATCTTCTACCTTACCTAAACGATAGAACTAAAGTTCTACATTTCAGGTAGTGAGGAGCCTGTGAACTTCCAGATGCACAACCCATTAGTGTTGGCCATGTTTTCTTGGGCTGGTGGGACCTTTTAGTAAAATGGCATCTAGTGAGCCACAGCTTTCTCACTCTACTTATAAAAGGGGAATACTGAAGGAGAAAAAGAAAAGGGGAACATTGAATGGCAAATTCACAAAAAACAGTGAAGTAAAAAACACTCCAATTTTTGTCTCAATCTTCATGAGAAATCTGCTGGGTAGGTGTATAAAAAAAAGGAGACTTTTTACCAACAGTATTGGGGAAATTATTTTGCATAAAATGTATTTTGCATGCACATTTCCCCCTCAAAATGTAATTTTGCAAAAAAAAAAACTCCCCTTAAACAAAAAATAATGATTGAAAAAGATATCCCAAATGTCTCATAAGCCTGCCGAGCTGAATGGGTATTTCACTCTTGCACATGAGAACAAAACAAGCAAAAATGTACATCCTACCAGAAAGCTTGAGGCAAGGAGTTTTAACCTCAGAAGGATGAAAAAAATTAAAAGATGAGATGGAATCCAAATACAACTTGTAAATAGATTTTGGAGAAGTTACATGCCTTCAAGGCAACTCCAACTTATGGTGACCATATCATTGAGTTTTCTTGGCACCATAGGTTTCCCACTGGCATCCTCTAAGGGCCTTTCCAGACGGGCCCTATATCCCAGGATCTGATCCCAGGTTTTCTGCTTTAAAGTGGATGATATGAGTCGACACTGCCAGATAATCTGGGATAAACAGAAAACCTGGGATAGAGGGCTTGTCTGGAAGGGCCCTGAGGCTGACACTATGACTTGTACAAGGCCATGCAACAGGCTTTCATGGCTAAAAGGGGATTTGAACCTTAGTTATAAAGAGTAGTAATCCAATACTCAAACCACTTTGCTATGCTGGATCTTGGAAAGTTAGAGGCCAAAATGATGGGAAGAATTAATTCTGCATGCTGATGTGTGCTAATGATCCCATTATATTTGTATTATATCTTTCTGGCTGCAGTGTCTGCAATGTATTTACCATTATTTTTTATCTTCCATAAATATTTTGCAATAAAGCAAATGCTTTTGAATTGATTTTTAATTTTTTGATGAAGGTATGCCATTTCTGGTTTATAGGAAGTGCTGTGTTGCAATTTTTGGCCAGACTCTCAAAGTGTTGGTTCCTATCCACAGGATACATTGCTCAAGCATCCAAAGCATTTCCATTGTTCAAACAAACAAAACTCACTAGCAAAACACAGTAGGAAATTCAATTAAATTGTTAAACAAAGGCTACATTAGAACAAGCCACTTTCTAAAAATACTTTGCCTCTGCATAAAAAAGCTCCATAGCTGAATTATGGTAAACCAGCTCAACTAAGGGAAAAACCAACTGGTCATAATTTTACATGTCCCCAAACACTAATCAGTTTTATACCTGATTAATAGTCTTTTCCATCTGTACCAAGCCCAGGTTTGGAAGAATACATTTAATAAAGTCAACTATAGTTTCCAGGTTTTCATGCTGCAGAATCAAGGGCTTATGGCTTCCCAGCAGGCTTAAAGCCACTTTAAATATCACTTCCGATCCCTGGAGAAGCAGTATGTCTGAAAAACAGATTGGGGAGAAACAGAAAAATAAGAAATCAAGGAAGTATACATCATATATAATTATACTATTTCACTTGTGTCCTAATTTTTCTCCTAGATGTTGGCTGCAGTGGGTCAGTTCTACAAACTGATTGGGTCTGACTTGACAAACGGTTGTACTTGGGCCATGAACATTCAATGCCAACCATATGGCTTTGGCTTTTTATGTTCTTTCTAATATAAACTTAGTTCAAAGGCTTTCCAAAAGAATAAAATAGGAAGATTACATACATACTGCCCTGAGCTCCTTGGACAAAAACACAGGTGTAAATATGATAATATTCAAAGAGGTAGCCATTAAAAAAGGAGGAAGAGGGTCAGGGTGGGAGGATGTATTTATTTATTTATTTACCGCTTTTCTCACACCTGGGGGACTCAAAGCATTTCACAGCAAAGTAAATGGCAAAATTCAATGCCTCACATAAAATGTAAAATATATCACATATCTAAAATAGCATATAAATATAGATTAAAAAACAGTAAACTATAAAACATTGGACATAGACAAAAACATTAAACATATAATATTAGACATTGCACCAATCCCAAGGTTATAATTTAACTACTTCATCTCACTCCCCGAATGCTTGCTTGAAAAGCCATTTTAGGTTGTTTCCTAAATGCCAGGAGGGAGTTCTCACTGGGGAGGGAGTTCCACATAGCAAGGCTGCTAACTGGTTTTTATTTTAGCATGAGCTTGCCAGAGCAAGTCTCAAGAAAGGCACCCAGAAGGCTGTGATGGAGTATAAGAGGAAGGCTGAGGATCATTTCCACAGTAACAATGCAAGGCAGGTGGGGCAGGGGCTTCAACAAATTACTAACTATAAATCAAACAGTGACATTTCTGCTGGGAAAGACATCTCATTGGCAGAGGAGTTGAATCACTTTTTTGCCCACTTTGAAGTAAGCCCACCAGAAGTAGCTGGAATTCAGCCATGTGCCAGTTACAGCTCCAACCTCACCATGGAGGAACGTGAGGTAAGGCATGTTTTGAGGGTTGTGAATTCTAGGAAGTCTGTTGGACCGGATGGCATTTCTGGTTGGGTGCTTAAAGACTGTGCTGATCAATTGGTCAGTGTTTTTACTGAGATCTTTCACCAATCTTTATCTCAGTCTATCCTCCATCTTGTTTGAAGGCCTCAATCATTGTTCTGGTATCAAAGAAGTTCCCTACTGGGAATTTTCAGGACTACAGACCAGTGGCACTCACTTCAATCATGATGAAGTGCCTTGAAAAACTGGTCTTCAGGCATATCATCTCAGTTTGCATATAGAGCCAACAGATCGACAGAGGATGCTATAGCCATCACACTCCACACTGCTCTGACCCACCTGGAATGATGGGGAAAACTATGTGAAGATGCTTTTTGCAGACTTTAGTTTTGTGTTCAATACAATCATTCCACATAGACTAGTGACTAAGCTCATGGATCTTGGATTGTCATATTCTATCTGTTCCTGGATTATCGACTTTTTGTCTGGATGTTCCCAGAGGGTTAGATTAGGTCAACATACTTCATCAGCTCTCACTCTCAACACTGGGACACCACAGGGCTGTGTGTTGAGTTCTCTGCTTTTCACTCTATACACATTTGACTGTACTCCCATCCAGAATAGCAATACCATTACCAAATTTGCAGATGATACAACCATGGTGGGATTTATCTCTGATGGGGATGAGTCTGTCTATCGGATGAGGTGGATCGGTTGGTCTTGTGGTGCAGGGACAATAATTTGGTTCTTAACGTCAACAAGACCAAGGATCTCATAGTGGATTATAGGAAGAACAGACCTGAAATCCAGCCCTTGATCATAAATGGTGACCAGTTTTAAGTTCCTGGGTGTCACTGTGAAGGAGAATCTTCAGTGTTGGTGAAGAGGGCTCAGTAGAGACTGTACTACCTGAGACTCCTAATGAACCACCAACTGAATCCCCTGAATCTACTAGTGACTTTCTACTGCTGTGTTATACAAAGTGTCCTAATCTACTGCATCTGTGCATGTTTTAGTAGCTGCACAGTGGCAGACAGGAAGGTGCTCCAAAGGGTAACCACTTCTGCACAGCAAATCATTGGCTGCCCTCTCCCCTTGTTGGAAGAACTTTATAATTCCTGCTGCCTTAAGAAAGCTCAGAGCATTCTTGGTTCACCATAAAGAATAGTAGAATAATTCAAATGAGGTGGAATTGAGGCATGTATCAATATAACAATATCTGACATCTTCATGAAGTGGCACAATTGGTGCACTAACTTGAACCCTGCAAATATATTCCTAGCTGCTGCTGAGACCTGAGCTTCTATTGTCCAGCAATATTAACCTGAGATTTCAGGGGCAAGTAACCTCATGAAGCACAAACTGAATCCCCATTTCCTCATCAGCGCGTTGACTCACTAGGACCAGCTCTGTCTTGTTTGGATTAAGTGTCAGTTTGTTCACGCTCATACTACAGACACCAGAGACTGGTTTTTCCCTAATTTTTAAGATTAGTGGAGTTGCTTTGTAAACATTAATGCAAGGCATATTTTAATCTTAATGAATTTAATTTCTCCAGTGGTCTAACTGTTAAGCTATCACTAAATCTTTTCAGAGTCTGAGTGCTAATTGGAAATGTGACCCTGACCTCACGAAAACAAATTTTCCAAAAATAACAGCTATAAATGGAACAAATATAAATGAAAGTTATAGGGTACAAGTTGTGGCTTATCAGGCTGAATGCTGCCCACCAACCGTGTCTGGTAAATCTTTAAAGGCCCAATAAACTTCACCAGTCATGTTTGGTGACATACACTCCCTGCTACACTATGAATCTGGTGGTTTTGCCAGTTGCCTGGGGCTGTAGAAATAGGAGGCAGGCCAGAACATGTGGCTTTTGAGCAATGATATATATGATGCACGACAAATTGCACAGACTTTGTATAGTGCAATGAATATTAAGAAAATATGTGCAACTGTTTTACATGTAATATTTTGCAAAGCTTTGTGAATTTTAAAGAGTTTTTAAAAATAACTATACCTGTCTGTTGTCTAGAAGTACTGATGTAAGATGTTAGTTACTATTTCGAAAACACTTTTCTAACAGCTTAATTTCTTAGTTCAAGAGCTTTATAGTGTCAGGCTCACATCTTCAACACACTAGAGAATGAATCCACTTTAAATCCGGTTGCTGCCTCCTGCAGTATTCTGGGGTTTGTAGTTTAGGGAGGCTGTTAAAGGCTCCGCCCTAAACTACAAACCCCAGAATTCTGCAGGAGGCAGCAACCGGATTTAAAGTGTGATGAGGTCCTTCGCCCATTAGAAGGAACTTCTACCTGTTACATTCTGGTGTTCTCAGTGTTTGAGAAACTCCTTGTTTTTGCAGCTCTCAGAGGCATGAAAAATAATTTGGTTGTTTCTCTATCAATGAGTGATGATAGATAGGTAAGACTAAGGTTGGAGATCACTACTGTAAAAGCTTTCTAACTTTGGGAATCTTACTGTGCACAAAAAGGACATTCAAATGCTTTGTGATTGACAGGACTGGAATATGCCCTTTTCCCAGTTCAGCCAATAGAATTAAATGCAATGTTGGGAGGGATCCATCCAATGAGATATAATGGAATGTTGTTAAGCAAGGTTGGAGTGCAGGGGAAGGAAAAACAGCCTCAGCAGATAAAAATAGTCAGCTGAGAAGAGGGTAGTTGAAGGAGAGCTAAGAGTTCAAGGAAAGGTTACAAAGCATACAAACGGTTCTGTGTGAATTGTAAATGGAAGCCAGCCTGGCAATGTGATGAGTTTAAAGAAACCTTTCAACCAACTCCTTTTCTGCCCTTCACTTACTTATTTTCAGTAAGGATCTCGTTGGGCCGTAGCCACACATCTACAAAGACACTGGGAAACACATTGGTCCCAAGTGAGTTCTCAAGAACGGCTAAAGTGGGACAGGTGCTTCAATATAAGAGGAAAAAAGATAGTCTGGTGACTTATCTACATTGGGGCAGTTTAATGCGGTATAATCTGCCCTAAAGCAGATCCAGATTCATGCTAAATCTGCAAATATTGTCCAGATGGTTCAGGATCACATCTGGCCTACTAGGTTGTCACCTTCTTTGTGTCAAAACTGCTGCTGCTAGCTGGCCATGCTGCTCCATGTGAGCTCTTGGCCACCATAGGAACCTCTGGGGATGTCAAAATGGGATGTCTGTGAAATCAGACCGAAAAAGTCTAGACTGCTTGGAAGTCATGGGATACTCTAAAATTTCCGGCAAACTCTGGATAATCACCTGAATTTGCCAAAAATGAAACAAAGTCAGTTTAAGGCAACCCTTAACTTACTAGAGGCTGTTGTGCAAGGTAGATAATGTCAGCGGTTCATTCGTGGTGAGTACAGGATTTGGGGCCAGTGTAAATAAGACTTGAGGCTCTGAAACACTGCAGTTATGCAGAATCATTCTGACAATGGCCACTTTAGCTGACCTTTCTGATTGATAACAAAATGTTACACCTGGATAAAGTTATTAATTTATGTACCACTACATCAGTGGTCCCCAAATGTTTTGGCCTTCAACTCCCAGAAATCGTAACAGCTGGTAAACTGGCTGGGATTTCTGGGAGTTGTAGGCCAAAACACCTGGGGACTCACAGGCTGAGATCCAGTGTGCTACATGAGATTGTGTACCTCTAAAGAGTGTACACAAGATCATGTAGCAGTTCTATGAACTCTCCAAAATGTAGGTGATATTTCAATGAAACAATGGGTAAAACTGCCATTCATCTGCCTGAGACATTTGATCTTAACTTTCCACCTCTATCATAGGTACTATTTACCAACAATTGGTTCATTTAAGCCTGACATTCTAACCATTTGAGTACTAAAATATTGAAAGGTTCTGATATAGCTTTCTACTTTTAGGCATGAAAAATGTCATTTTTCATCAATATATCAATTTAAGAGAGTAAAAACTTATGAGAATACCAGACATTTGTATTATGCAAGAACTAGGCAAAATAAGGTTGACAGAATAGCCAAGGGAAGCTAATGTACATCTGAAACCAAGGGCAGTACATATGAAAGACAGGAGATCAATTCAAGCCAAAGTAAAGTTTGTAACATTTTTTGCTTCTACATAACATCAGGGTTATGTATTCCAATTGCCCACCATAGTGGCAACTGAAATAAGCCCAATGCTTCTTTTGTCTCATTTGTCTTCATTTCTCTTTCCAATTCCAAACATAGAACACCCCACCTTTTAAAGCACTGGGGAAACAGGGTGAAAGCAAAGAGTAGAAGAAACAATCTTCACTTTCTTTTTTTGACCTGAGCTATTATGGAGGATGCTTTGACTTTCCTTTGCATGTGCTAAAAGCTTGAGGCTTCATCTGTCTGATGAACGGCCTGCACAGCTCTCTTGCCTACTTTATTGCACTAGCGATCTGAAGCTCTAAGCCAATGCTTCCCAACCTGTGGTCCGTGGACCACCAGTGGTCCCCAAGAATGAAAATATGGTCTGCAGACCCATAATTACTACACCATTGCCTTGAAAAAAACCAAAAACAAAACATTTATTTCGGTCATTGACCAGCACAGGAAATAGTGTCACATTTCCATACAAACCTGGCATGTTTGGTACATTAAAAATATAAATACAACTACTAAAAACACAGTATGGGTGAGGGAGCAGAAGGGGAAACAGGGTAAAAACATACAATGCCCAGATCCATCACCAAATTGTAGATTCAGGGAAGAAGATTACTGGACACACAGTTGACTTTTGGAACTAGTCATTCCCTGGCGGATTTTGTATGCTGCTGCACAGAACTTTGCGACATTGTAGGTTGTAGCTGAATTAGTATCCGCAAGTAGCAGGGAGGTAAATTGCCTTGAAACTATGTGACATCGAGAGCAACTGGTCTCGCAAAACCCTCTTATAGTGCCGAGGCAACGGGGATGTCAGGAGGGGAGAGGCTGACTACACATGAAAGATTACTACTACCACATCAGCTCTAGATGATTACATATGGTTTTCTGTGGGTAAGCAGATGGCGACTGCTGGATGACATGTGTTTTGTATCAGAAAGTAGAGCTGATGTGGTCTATCCAATGCAATTTTCTAAATCAGCACCCCAAATAACAAAACTGAATCTAAAGTTCACCATAAACTGATTCGTAACCCTTTTGGTACTAATGTTGGAGTGTGGTCCACACTGTTATCATTTTAAACACTGAAACAGAAGAGCAATTGTTTCAAGAACAGATCTTGTTCAACAGCCTGCTGCAACTCAGAGGTGAGCCAACAACTGTACAGTATAGATATCCAGAAGAATGTCAGTGTTACTCAAATACCAAGTTATGTACAATGTTGGAACAGAGCAAACACTGTTTTTCCCAATTCCCTTTACAAATGAGAAAATAAGAGAACGTACAGGACCCTCATATAATGGTGTTTGTGTGCAACACAGTCCTCTTGCCAACATAAACCATTTTTAATTCAGTATTTAATAATCTTAAATACAGGCTTTCCGGGAAATCTCTGTAGCACAGCAGCCAAGATACTGATCTATACAGTAGGGAGACCTGTGTGCAGTTCTTGACTTAACTTTGAACTCGTTCCACCATTATTTGTTCATCTCTATTTCTACCAATGACTCTGAAAAGGCACAGAGTAATTAATTCTAATAATGGCTCTGAGCATTTCTTCTTTTTAATTTTTTATGACTGCTTTTATGAACACTGAATATCTACTAAGAAGTCTCCTTCTAGGACCCAGTATCTATCAAGAAGGCACTATATATGTACTTTTCAGGGTTACTGAGAAAATATATAATGTTAAAGCACTATATAGAGCCATTATATATGGCAACTATTACTACTACAAAGCAGGGGATTCATATATGTACTTAAGATGCAGCATATCTGTCAGGCTTATATAAACACATTTTATTTTGATGATGTAAAAAAACAAACCCTTCATAGGTGGATGACAGAATGTTTTTGTGTTTATTGATTTATTAGTCTGGAGAGGAATGCTTCTACCCTGTCTTCAAGAAACAGTATTTCAGTGAAAACAGCAAATTATCTCATGATACCTTAATAGTTATAGTCAGGCCCGTAGTCAGGATTTCGATTCGGGGGGGGGGGGGGGGGGTTTTTCGGGGGGGGGGGGGGGCGGAGTCTGAGTGAAAGAGGGTCTACCCTAGCAAACCTTTTGTATCATTACCCCAATACCCCCATGCATATGGGATATATTGAGTATGGTGATCAGATCATGATATGAATAAACATAACAGTTTAAATAATGCATCAGTAAGGCCTTTTCGTGAACCACCATGAGAATTTCGGGTCAAAATTCTCTATACTATAAGCAGGCATGTACCTTAATACATGCCTGCTTATAGTATTAAGGGGTTTTCTGTGGGCAAACACTGAAACTAATGTGATTAATGTGGCTATTTCTGCAATTCATCTTTTGGAGGAGAGAACCTTCTTTATACAAAGTTATATGAGAAATAGAACTGTTGCAAAGCTGTTTTTTTTTAAAATCCTATTTCCTATCTAATCTCTGTTCTTCATGTGTCTACTTGTTTATGTTTTAAGTTCATAAACACAGTTTCTTTCAAATGTATATTTAGAAAGTATGCATTCCTTCAAGAAATAAGGGGAAAACAAAATGTGTTTTAATTAAAAACAAGTCTATATTCAGAAACATATAGCGTGGATAATATACAGAGTACACATGTTTTAGCTTACTCACATTCAACCAAGACATTGATGAGCAAAGCAAAAGCTCATACATTTTTATTATGCATGACTATGAGGGAAAATGTTGAATTATAATCATTTGCACTTGGAACATCAATTTCATACTAAAGTGTGTCAGATCAAAAGATTAAGAGATATTAGGACTTCCTCCAAATGTTTGTTAGACATGAAACATAAGTCAAAGCATTCAGCCCTATAAACTGGATGAGGGCTAATAAGATGCAGGTAAATCCAGACAAAACAGAGGTACTACTGGTCAGTTGGAAGGTGGATTGGGGTGTGAGATTATAGCCTGAAGACACAAGTTCGCAGTCTGGGAGTGATCCTGGATTCATTGCTGACCCTGGAACCCAGGTGTCGGCGGTGGCTAGGACTGCTTTTGCCCAGTTAAAAATTGAGTGCCAGCTGCACCATATCTTGAGATGCCAGACTTGGCCATGGTAGCCCACACTTTGGTTACTTCCAAAATGGACTACTGCAATGCTCTCTACGTGGGGCTGTCTTTGAAGATAGTTTGGAAGCTGCAATTAGTGCAGAGATCGGCAACCAGGTTACTAACTGGAGCATCATATTGTGAAAGGACAACTCTCATGCTGTGGCAGCTCCACTGGCTGCAGATCTGCTTCCGGGCTAAATACAAAGTGCTGGTCATTACCTATAAAGCCCTAAATGGTTCAGGTCCAGACTATTTGTAGAATGATATGTCTGTTTACAAACCGGCTCGAGCACTGCAATCAGCAGAGGAGGTCCTGTTCTTGGTACCACCCTTGTCTCAAGCATGGCTGGTGGGAACAAGAGAGGGGAGCTTTTCTGTGATCACTCCTTGCCTCTGGAACTCTCTCCCAAAAATAACTAAAAACTGACCCTTCTCTCCTCACCTTTAAAAGTTGCTAAAATACACCTATGCACTCTGGCATATGGAGAAGAAGACGACTAATATGACTCAACATATATCATCATTTAGATACATTAAATTCTGTCTTTACTGGAATTGATCTCAGCCTATCAGTTGGTGGAAACCATCCTACCTCTTAATATGGGTCCAGTTGTTTTAAGTGTTTAATTTTGTGTAAATTTATACGATGCAATTATGTCTGCTAGGTATTAGTTTGATTTTTTTGGTATATTCTTATTCAGAATGATGTTTACAGTTAGGCTGTTTTATATTGTTTGATGTATCTTGTTTTGATGTAATTGTTAATATGTTTTTTTGTTGGCATTCAATGCTTCCCATATGTGTTGGAAACCACCCTGAGTCCCCTTGGGGAGATAGGGCAGTCTATAAATAAAGTTGTTGTTGTTATTATTATTATTATTATTATTATTATTATTATAAACTAGAATATTATTCCAACTGATAGACAGCTTTCCTAAAATCCAAATTGTGTTTCTCAAATCTATGTACATTGACTATACAATACATAGAAGATAATTTTATTCCATTTTATCTAAACTACTATCAGAATATGTCAGAATATGATCACATTTTTTAAAAAAATGGTTTGGAATGAGGAAAGATAATTGTTTCACTTATATCTGTAATGGTGAAACAACAACAACAACAACAACAACATTCTTACCACTTGAGAGTTTGAGCATGTTTGAGCATGTTTATTATTTGAGGTTTCTGTGCTCTCTACTCAAAACTGTTTGCACCAAAATGTATTTTGTGCAAATTCAACTTTTTTTTTGTTATCAGTTTTTCTTTTGGAAAAAATGCTCTTTTTCAAAGGATTTATTGGGGGAAATCCGCCAAAACATCACACTAGTAAGTTTTATATACTATGTCAAAAAGTACTCTGACAGCTTTTCTTATTAAAGATGAAAAAAATCAGATGTTCTTCAGTTAGTTTATTCCTCAAGATATCTCCTAAATGTGGCTGAAGGGTCACTAAAGAGAATTTAGTTAAAACAGCAAGATAATTCAGTCAACACAGATAAAGGGTCTGATTGTATTTAATGTAATCTGTTTCTATTTTCAGTCTTTATGAAAATAAGTTGAGTACAGCTGTGTGCTGTACTCAGTAGAATTTCACACAATAGAAAGATAGGAACATGTCTTTAGTTGGAAACAAGCTATATTCTTGATGGCAATTGGCAAATCGATATCAAACACAATATCAATTTAACTAGGAGAACAACAGCAACTTACCAAATACTCTAGCCACAAATCCCAGGGGAAACTGAGAGGCAAACATGGTAAGAAACCAGGGGGCGGCATATAAACTGGGCCCAATTTCATGGGCTTCAAAGTGATTGTAGAGGTCTCGGTGGTAATCATGAAGAAGTCGAGAAAGTTGATACATTTGGATCTTGAAGAAAAAAATTACAAATCAATTAATAAAATGTATGTGAAATAGGAACTCTGAATTAAATACAATTTTGCGGTTTGAACGGTTACACCAGCAAAACCACACAAAAGAGACACATAAATGACAAGGCAGTGTCGAAATATAGCTCCGTCTAACATTTCTTGTATACTGAATCTTACTGTTGTGAAAGGGGAAATGTGAGGCATCGGATAGTAGTTGTTAAACTAGTATAGGTTTGGTATCATCCAGACAAGGAAAACAACATTGAGACATAGCATGTCTGGGCCAATTCTTCCTTTCTTCCTATTTATAAATGTGAGACGAATTATTCCACCAGATAATTTTAACTGTCCTTGAGGAAAACCTCATGAATCCCTATTGAGCAGTAGCTACGGTAACCTGTTAATGATCATAAGGTGAATATTAATTGAACTAAAAGAAACAGTATTTTAATATCACTATAACAAAAATTTAAATTAAATACAAGATGGCATTCCAACCTGTAAAATTGTCATGTCAGGTCGATACTGCTTCCTAAGGCCCATATCAAACATAAGGAACTTGAGCATCTTGAAAGCCTCTTCTTCACTCATGTGAAGCAACAGCACACCTGCTACAAAGCTAAGGCCCTGGCAATAGCCTACTTCCTGATCCAGGAGGGAGTACGCCTTCAAGATGTTGTACAGGGACAGTTGCCCAGCCCCAAGCTGTGCAGAGAAATATGGATGTGTTGGAAAGGTGCGTCCTGTGGAAACAGAAATAAAGTTAGCAATTCAGTTATAAAAGAACGCAAATGTGCCATGTTGATCAACAAAGCAGAGAGAAATAAATGTGCTGTCTTATTTAGAAATCCATTACAATCAAATCCTGTAAACAAATCCTTTGTTACAATTGATCGTGCCATTTAAACTCAATATAGTCACTCTAGAATAAAAACAAATAACACAAACAAAATGCTACAGCCTTCTTAGGCAGAAGGGGCCTTTAGAGACCTGCCTTAGAGGAAGGCGACAGCAAATCTTATCTGAATAAAACTTGCCAAGAAACCCTTAGGGTAGGGTTGCTATGGGCTGGATTCAACTTGAAAGCACACAAAAGCACAACCTGTGTGTCTTGGAAGGGGCAGAATAATTGAAACTGTTGGGCACATTTGGGTAATTTTTGCCTAATGCCTGTGGCAAGTTAGGAAAGGAAATTTGGACACTTTTCACCTCTTTTAGACCTGAATTTTTTTTACTTAACCCTGGGTATATAAAAGGGATATAAAAATCAAAAATTTACTGATAACAAACCAGCATTTGCAAGGCATGTTCAATAGGCTGATTTCCTTTTTGTGGAGTACAGCTGAATCATCTTCTACTGTAAACTCTGCACAACAGATTCATTTAAGTATCTAAAACAGCTTTTAGGAGATGTTCAGAAAAGCTTTATTGATGGCAACTTTTTGTGATCCTAACAATAAGCTAAGGTGACCTTATTTGGGGTCAGGATCCACAATTTAAAAAGAAATGGTGTAAGACAGGATCATACGAATCTAATCCAGTTTTTTCAGCTTTGACTAGAAGCAGCTTTCCAGGGTTCCATATAGGATTTTCTCCTGTCCATTACAAGATCCTAGATCAGTTGTTCTCAACCTGTGGGTCCCCAGGTGTTTTGTCCTACAACTCTCAGAAATCCCAGCCAGTTTACCAGCTGTTTGGATTTCTGGGAGCTGAAGGCCAAAACATCTGGGGACCCACAGGTTGAGAACAACTGTCCTAGATGGTTTCCCATGCATTAGCTAAAAAAACTGCTTGGCTGCTGGAATCACATGATATTAGTTGCATTCAGGATGGTATAATGACTTGGACAACAATATAAACAAAAGCAGATGATGTACAACAACATCTGGATAACAAAATGGTCCTTATCTGTTGCTGAGATTCCTAATGTCATAAATTATGCTAAAGTTATACAATAACTGCATATATTTTAGGAACAATTTTTACCATTCTGGAAGCAGCCTCTGTGAGCAGAAAAAGAACAAGTTCTTCTCCTCTAAAACTTAACAATATGCAAGAAAGGTTTACTTCTGCTTTCCTATTTCTGAAGAATTGTAATGATGATGATGATGATGATGATGATGAAGATAATAATAATAATAATAATAATAATAATAATAAATTATATATATTCTTATATATATATAAAGAATATATATATTCTGCCACATCTCCCTGTGGGGACTCAGGATGGCTAACAAACATGGAAAGGCAAACATTCAATGCCACCACAGTGCATACATGAATTAATAAAACATAGTATAGCACTCAATAATATAAATAAAATATAATAAAACAATAAAACACAATTACACATTAAACAATACAAAAAGAGTTTAAAGCCATGCCCATATATATCATTCCTTGTTCTTAGGCCGAAGTTTAACCATTTTCCTCTCTATATGCTTGGGTGAATAGAAAGGTTTTTAATCGCTTTTTGAAGGAGGGCAACAAAGGAGCCATTCTGATTTTGTTGCAGTTTTCTACCTGTTAAAGCTCACCCCACCCTTTAATTTCTCAATTGTTGCGTCTAGAGTCAATGTGCTGCTTTGTGTGATACTATCAGATGTCTTACTTGAAGAGGACAAAGCCTGAAACAAGAAGTCTTCCTGCATATAGATTATTGTTTTATGCACTGTGTGTACTACAAAGCAAGGCTGTGTCTGATTTCTGGCTGCTGGTTGCACACTTTCTAGACTGGCAGGAAACTGAGTCCTACTATAGATATAGTGTGCTCTGCTTACTAACTGCAAGAGGAGTTTGTATTGCTGTGCAAATTACCTTCCTGCCCAAAGTAGGAGTTGTTCCAACACATGCTGAAAAGGCCTATTCAGTGTCTCCTGTTTGGCAGACAGTTCCACGCAGCAAAAAGTTACTCTGAAAGCATAAACTAATGAGGATTGGTTATGGTAGTGGAGTTCCAGAAGGCAAAAGGTGTAATCAGGAGGATGAAAGAAGTTTTTTTTAAATCTGATGACAAGACTCAGGCATTTCTGGACATTACCACTCAGCCAAATGTCGAGGAATAAGAATTCAAATATCAGGAAGGCTGCAATTTCTTGTGATGGGTCTTAAATTTCACATGCATGTCAGCTGTACAGATTCAGTTTTGAAAGTTGCTTCAAACCTTTTAACTTATTCGTTAAACTTGATAGTAACATGAATTAAGAGTACTATTATAATATAAAAATAACATGTTTAACATGCATCAATGTGATTTTTGAGCTTGCATCTTCTTTATAAGTTGGGTAATTCTGAGACTAATAGTATTGCTCAAAGCTGCACGCATATCATCACTTACTTCAAACTGATTCCTGGACTTGTTTTTAATTACCACCAAAGCAGAAAGCCCTTGTTTGCATATATAAGTTGTGGAGAAGAGCATAAGATAGTGCAAGGCGATTCTTCAAATTATAGTATAAAATTGCTTTTTTACACCAAAACTCCTCAAGAGAACCAGATTCAAACATGTCCTTGCAGTTTCTATCACTTTGAAATTCAATGAGCTCTCCCTGGATTTCTTCTGCAACCTCTCCAATTTCAATCATCATTAAATAAGTCAAAAATTAATACGAATATTGAGGACTCACTGTCAATAAAACTAGTGAAGCCATCGAATCAGTAAACAGCAAAACAGAATAACTGACACAGCCAAGCAAGACAAAAGAATGTGTGCAACTGACTGATCCTGGGTGGCATGAGTACATGACACATGACATCAATCGCTTGCCCTCCTCACAGTCTCCTGTGCTTGCCTGACATCCTACTCACTGGTGCTGCCCACATAGCAACAGATTCATTAAAATGAATAAAGGTTTAAAAAATTTTAATGTTTCACGGACCATATTTTTATTCTTGCGGACCAGATGACTGGTTGGGAACCACTGACTTAAATCAAGAAAGAAAACAACCTCAAACATTAAATACACCATATTATTCATCATATATTATACAGAATCTGAACAACTCAAAATCGTTCCCAATCAAGGTAATTCATCAACACACATAGACTGCAACAGACTAACAATTTTAGAAGAAAACTAATTTTCAGGCTGGACTTCTGCAGAACATAAAGTATCATTTTACTGAGAAAAGAAACCCTTACCTAGGTCAATAAGTATTGCATGCTGCTGGGAGGTTAACTGTTTTAAGAGTTCTTTATAAGGTGTATCCTTTGGTTGTTGTTTGCTGGTAAACTGGTGGTTAAGCTGGTGTTGTTCTGCCAAAAACTTCCAGATCTCACCTCGGTGATGCTTAGGGACTCCTTTGAAAATTATATGAATAACAAGATGAAATAGAATGGAATGGAGGCGGAAATACACTTCAGACCCTTTGGCAGTGTGCACACAAATGTTTCAAGCAGCATTATCCAGGAATCAGTGAATAAATTACTAAAGCCAAATTTCAACCTTTGTTGAAACCTATGACAGGGCTTCATAGGACAGGACTTTGGAGGGATGGCATAAAGTTCCAGGCAGGGTGAGGATTGGAAGACTAGCAAAACCTCCTCCTTCAACAAATCTAGGATATTTGGGATTGAATATCCCTTAACAGAAAATGTAAACCATTCCTAGGAAAAATGGTGGTTCCTGGACCAGGAACAGCTCACAAACCATTAACTGCTGATTCATGTAGATTTTCTAGAAAAAAATGTAGTTAACACGTACGAATATGGTTTTTCTCTGTGTAGAGTGTCAAAGATTTTTATGAATTCCCGTGTGGGAAAATGTTGCTTATAGAAGCTAGGGATGAATGATTCTTGACTTTTCCAAGGGTCATATAAAAATCCGTAATTTTGGGCCCAAAACCTGCCCTCGGTTTATGGATAACCTTAACTTATACACAAGTATAGATGGTAGTTAACATGTTTTAAATGTGTTGCTCCCTGATTTAATCAGGTTTTAAAAATATTGTTGCCATTTCTTTTTTAATTTTTGAAAAATAAAAATTAAGCTTGTTTTAAATTCCTGTAAGCTGCCTTGGATCCCATCCTGGGAAAAGGCAGGGTATACATTCCATCAATCAGTTAGTTTCTCAGCTACTTTACCATCTCTGTTATAATCCTTTGTGAATGGATTTAACTCTTCCATACCTTTTCCATTAAAACTTTCATACCTTTAAGGTCTATTCCACTAACATACTATGTACATCTCAAGCAACTGTATATGACCAAAGATAAAAGGTCTTATTGACAATCAATTATCCCCTATTATTTCAATATATATTTTCATAGCTCACTTTACGAAGAGATGTTTATGCATTTGTATCCCGTAATAATTATATAAACATACTCACCTTTCCCAACAGCAGAATGTATTTTGTCTATGTCAAACTTCATTTTTGATCTTCCTGGTGTCCCTAACATTTTTTCCCAAATCAAAGTTACTTCTTTGAGGCATGGGGTGATTTCCTCATAGTCGAGCTTCAAACGTTTGTTTAAGAGATTGTTTTCAGAAGCTACAAATTAAGACACACATTACACTTATTTGATGAGAAACTACTCTTAAGGCAGTTACTTAACATACCTACTGAAAACATCAGCCCAATGAACCATGACAATAAAAAAGGACAAACATGTTTCAGCAGCTTTGAAAAAGTAAGAAAATAATACAGAACATGACATGACTGATTGGCATTCAACATTCCTATCTCACAGGAATGCCTCACTTTGGGCATTTCAAAAGATGGCATTATAGGGCTTGTCCTTACTTGCACTAAAAGTATTCATCTTATATTCATCATCTCCCATGTATATATATAGAAAATAATACAGCTATGATATTAGAGGCAAAGATGAAGTACTTTGGCCACATAATGAGAGGCAGGAAAGCATAGAGAAGACAATGATGCTTGGGAAAAAGGAAGGAAAAAGGAAGAGAGGCTGACCAAGGGCAAGATGGATGGATGGTATCCTTGAAGTGACTGGCTTGACTCTGAAGGAGTTGGGGGGTGGTGATGGCCGACAGGGCCATGAGGTCACGAAGAGTCGGAATTGACTGAACGAATAAACAACAACAGTTATGATATAGGGTGTTACCAAGAGCTGAAAACTGTTCATCCAGAAAATGGACTGGGATGGAGCCTTGTTGGCAGTTGACTATATTTTTCAGTGTTCCCGAGAAAGTATTATGGGAAAGATTTTCAGATGAAGGAATAAAAAATAAACATTATTTGCAAAAGCCTGCCAGCTTAGGAAGGAGATGCTCAAGTGGGTAGCTATGCTGAAGGTAAATTAACTCCAAGGACAGAAATGATTCCATCTTTGGAGATGAAAAAATATGGAGAATTGCTACACTGCAAGGGAAACTTTACCGAGAGTATGAGAACACCAGAACCAAGGAAAAAGGAGATGTAAAGAAGACAAAAAAGTTTATTTTTTTCTTCAAACTCAGCATTAAAACAATTGTTCAGACTTTAACTTATAATCTTATTTAAAATGAACACATAATATCATATGTTTACTTTGATATATGGACCACAAGCCTTTGCTGTAATCATATATTACTAGCCCACTGTCATGAGCTTCTAGTATATCATAAGAACATTGCCATGTTGATGATTTAATAGGATCATGTATCATCAAAACAGCATTCCCATTTATTACAGGGATGAGAAATTATAAAGGAAAGTGAATTCTTCTATTAAGCTTAGTCCTCCAAATGATGCTAGTTTATGGAAGTTCTGCCAAAAGCATACAAGAGCAAGAGTTTGATTGCCCAAGATGTCTTCTGGTTTTCAGTTATGACAATTTGGGGGTAAAAGCAAAATTCACAAGGTCAGTATAGCTTTTAAAATGTCTTACCTAAAATATTTAGGACTCCTTATGTTACTTTGGGGGCGTATGACATGCCACAGTACTACATATGGGGAGAATCCATACTACAGTTCTTCAATATGCCAGTTTACCATACTATTTTTAAAAGATTTTGTTTGTTCATTCTATTAATTATTTTTGTCCCCAACATTCTTCATAGGTTTTTTGTACACTTCAGTGGACAACCTATTTGTTACTCTAGTTTCATTAATTACTATTTATTTATTTCAGATATTTCTACCCCTCCCTTCTCAATGCCTCCCAGAGGGGGAGGGTTTGAGTCTTTTCATTGCTTGCCTTTAGACTGTGGAATGACAGGAAGAGATTCAACAGTTAAATAAGCTATTTAAAACATAATTAAATATATCTTTCAGGAGGCCTATCCAATTTTAAATAATGCCTTTAAATTTACAATTTATTAATACTGGTGTTTTTTCTTTTTTTCTTTGTTTTTAATATGTGTATTTTTACAGTTCTTTGTTTCACCTACATATTTTATCTATGTACACCACCTCAATCCATGAAGAGAGGCAAGAAACAAAATTGGATGGTGATTATGCACTGTAACATTGCAACACATCACAGACTGACCCCCATATTGCCTGAGGAACATGCCATCTTTTCCTGTACTATGCAGCAGTGTAATAGAACAGCAAGAGAACATAAAGAGATCCACCTATTTGGTAAGACTATCATCACCTGAATCCTGTTTTCATATGTTTGAAGATGACTAATATGAGAGCAATGTGGTGTAGCTGTTTGAGTGCTAGACTCTGGAGAACGGGGTTCAAATTCCAGTTTGGTAACGGAAACCCACTGAGTGATGTTGAGCGAGCAATGCTCTTTCAATCTCGGAGGAAGACAATGGCAAAAACCTCTCTCAACAAACTATGTCAAGAAAACCCTATTAGGTATATTACAGGCTTGTCTTAGGGTCACTATTAGCTTGAAGCAACTTGAAGGCACACAACTACAATAATGTCAACATACATATTACCTCTCAATCTTCTCCTCACTCTGCTGTCTATGCCATTCCTCACTGGGCTTTGTTTCCAGAAGGTTTATTATCTTGTTAGTCCTTCTCCACATAATTGTGACATTATGTAGGTAGCCCCATGTTTCTCAAACTCTGCTCCTCCAGGTGTTTTGGACTTCAGCTCCCAGAAATCCCAGCCAGCTTACCAGCTGCTAGGAACTGTGGGAGCTGAAGTCCAAAACATCTGGAGGAGCACAGTTTGGGAAACTCTGATGTAGTCTATTTTGATGGCCAACAAATACATATGACATCATTTTCTTCCTTTCATAGTCTTGGCTGGTTGAATAAGTTTCCTCCGTGAAGTGGAAGAAAAGAAGAAATTATACTGAAGAGCAGAAAAGAGGAAGGATAACATGGCTATAAATAATTACAAAAGATGGGGAAATGATACTTTTGAAAGGGAAGCTCCAGGATTGCTTGTTCCATCAATCTGCCATGCTATCTTTTAAATGAATTCTAAGTTTGTCCTTGTCACATTCATACAAAAGAAAAAAAAACCATTTTGGATGCACAAGTTTCTCGTGGAGTTTCATATTCATAAGGCAATAAGCAGTTACTACCAATTAATCTAGTTAAAATCACTGGATTAAAATGCAAGGAACATTATTGAGAAAGACTGGATAGGACGCTAAGAGATACGAAGATGACCATTACTTTAAACGGAAGCAGGTGGATCCAAAGATACCAAGGACACATTTCAAAGGAGAAAGAATTCAAGTACCTTATCAGCATTTCCAGGAACTAGGCTGAGAGCCCCCATCGATAAAACAAGCAAAGAGGCTCTTAAGATAAAGTAAACAAGTCATGGGTAAAGTACAGCAAGAGAGGGAAAGCAAACATCACAGTTATTGAGGACAGGGGATTCTGAATAAACACAAGGCAAATATTATCTCTTATTCCCACAGCCAAAGGCCTAAGATCCTCACTCTCTACCCAATCAAGTTTTTGTACTTGCCTTGCAACTTCTGGTTTTCCTTTTCCATCCTAAGTAGTAGTATCTGCTGTAAAATGGCTTTTTGCCATAGTTCCCGGAGCTCTTTGGATGACCTTTTCCTCTCTTCTTTGATTGTCCTAAAGGGGCCATCTTCACAAAGTGGTTGCAGTGGTGACCTGGGTGGAAGTTCTCCCAATTCAGAATAGTCTTCGTTATGTAATGAAACAAGAAAGAAACGTTCAGAAACCACTTACATATGCATACACAATTATTATTTTTTGCACATATCCATGACCAGCCCGCTCCCTCTCTAGTTTGATCATGTCTATTATACTCCTGGTCACTGGTTGCCTAGTTGATTTGATATAATTTAAATGCTGTTTTAATTGTGTTACAATTGACTGCGATATGTTATTATGCTTAAAACTGTTTTCTTTTTTATTTTTGTTGGGGAATTTTGTTGTATGTTTTGGTCCTGCTTGTAAGCTGCCCCAAGTCCCTTCCGGGAGATAGTGGTGGGGTATAAAAATAAAGTTGTTGTTGTTGTTGAGATTAAAGTGCAATCACAATTCAACTTTCAGAATAAATTTATTTTAAGTGTCAGCTTCCCAAATAGGTTGAGAAGAAAAAAAATCTGAAAATGAAGTGACTTCTATGGTGTCAATCAACACATTAAGGCTATTATATGTCTCTGCAAAATGCCGCTTTATGGTGACTTTCCTGACACAATGAGGCACTGCACACAAATACCTCACTGTTAGGATGAAGCTTTCCTCATATTATGGAGCATTTAAGCATTTATGTAACACTTAAGCACAATGTCTTCCCAGGCGGACTTAACAATGTTTGCAAGTTTTCAACCATTTCTTTTTGTTTGCTTAAAGCTAGAGAAAAAAAATTCAATCCATAAGAAGGATATGCACTTGAACAGTTCTCTTTTCACAGTGGATACATAAGAAACTCGCACTCCATAGCTACTCCTAGTTATATTTGTATACTAAGTACATATATGCATATTCTGCAATTCTGAGAAGGCCACAGAATCCAATACTGATCACAAAAAGCAGCTTCAGTTTGGGTTTAAACTGAGAAGCTTTTTGTTTAATAGGACTAGATTCCCAGAGTCATAACTTGAATCTACTAATTTTGAAGTGCTTAAAAAAACAAAAACAAAAAATCCTCTGTGGTAACTTTGTCAACATTTTGCAAAGTTTTCAAAGTGATGTCAGAAAACACACAGAATCCTGCTGGAAAAATAACACCCATTCCAGAAACCTCTCTACTCTGTAAAAAGGTCAAGCTATCCAGCACGTTCCATACAGGACGTCTGAGTTCATGAAGCCTAAGGTGCATAGTACAAAGAAAGCAGACGTTTACCAAGTTAGACTAGATACTACTACTTTGTTTTAGTCATTTTTAGTTTATGACATGTTCTCTGTATCCATGGAACAGATACTTGTGTTCTCACTTACCCATGTCTGAAAAAATGTTTTCTCTAGGCATTTTCTAGGTCTTCCAGTACAATTCTATGGAATGCTTCCATTCGAAAGCAGACATTTCTGCTTTGCCGTTGTGTGAGCGTCTTCTGCAGAATTCTGGGAAATGTAGTTAAGGGAATTATCAGCTAGAGAATACCTTGGCTTTCCAAAACTACATTTCCCAGAATTCTGCAGGAGACAGCCACACCACAGGAAAGCGAGAGCACCCATTTTAGAACAGTAATGTGATATTGGCATAGATATTAGAAAAGTCTTCTTTCTAGGAATTTTCTAAATCTTCCAACATGTTTCTATGATTTGATTCTGTCAGAAGCTGTCCATTTCAATAGGATTTACTATTATTTGCAGTTTTACATTTCCATGAGATGTCCAGGAATGCCTCACTTGCAGATACAGAGGTTTTCTTTGTCTGGACCATGATTTTAGGTAATATTTTCCATCACCTGCTCTTCAGTCCTTAGTGTTGCACTACAGACCAGGAAAAGCCCTCTGACTTTAAACACCACACAGTTGAGTAGAAATGCAATTTGTTTATTGAAGATAATTAAAAAGAACTAAAGTAAAAAGTACTTTAAAGGAATAGGTAAATCCAATTAGGTAGGAAGATAAGCCGGAACAAAATAGTTCAGGGAATTAGTCATCAAAGTTCATGAAAAACCAAGGCAGAAACTTCCATAACAAAATCCAAGAAACCAGAAAACATGAATCCAAGGCAAGTAAATACAAAATCATAGAATCCAAGAATCAAAACCATGAAACGAAGGCACTTTAAACATTAATCTTTTACAAGCAAAGCTTCCAAGAATCAGGAATGAGATCATGACTTGATTCCAAATGATGCTTCATCTGACTACAGATCCTGTACTTGGGACTTTTATCTCCTTGTTAGCTATGTCCCCAGCGTTCAGAAATTGGTTTTGCTTTAGCTTTTAATCTCTTATCTTTCTTTCTCTGAGCCTGGCAGAATGCCGAAGCCACTGCTCCACTCTTCTGTTTTGACTAATCACCTCCCATTTACCTATTTGCTCATTAATTTCTGCAGCTGGGCCAGGTGCTGAGCTGTTCTCAAGCTCCAAATCATGGGAATTCTCTGGTAGCAATTCGGGGAGCACACCATCATCCCCACACCCTTCAGGGACATTCTTATGAGAAACTACACTTTGAACAGGAATCTCCTGGTCATTCTCTGCATCAATATCATTGACCAGACCATTACCTTCTTGAAACTCATTGTCATCACTCCCCATATCTAAAGCACACTGGTCCTTAAACACAATCACAGGCTGAGCTCCAACACTTAGTATGGAAGATGCTAAGGTTTCAACCTGGGATTTTCTGCATGCAAAGCCTACACTGTAAAGATTAGATAATAGTTATAGTCCTCCTCCATCTCAATGATTTTGCAGAAATAATCCATTTGAAGATCTAGATCAGTGGTTCTCAACTTGGGGTCCCCAGATGTTTTTGGTCTGCAATTCCAAGAAATCCCAGCCAGTTTACCAGCTGTTAGGATTTCTGGGAGTTGAAGGCCAAAAGCATCTGGGGACCCCAGGTTGAGAACCACTGATCTAGATTCAAATCCATGAATGAATCAATGGGATGTTTTTTGAGGGAGATTTTTTTCCATGTCAGGAGTGAGAAACTGCAAGTCTCTTCTGGTGTAAGAGAAATGGCTGTCTGTAGAACGTTGCCCAGCGAACACCCAGATGTTTGTTATTTTACCATCCTTATGGGAAGCTTCTCTCATGTCATGCATGGGGAGCTGTAGCCAACAGAGGGAGCTCATCCGCACTCTCCCTGGATTAGAGCCTCCGACCTGTCGGTCTTCAGTCCTGCCAGCACAATGTTTACCCATTGCACTACCAGGGACATAGAAAGCAAGTGTGTCATTTGATTCTTTGGCATATTGAGGTATTTGATGTTTCAGGCATATTCAATCGCATTTTTTTAAAGTTTAAAAACCCAGATGATTTTTTAATAAAACTGTTTTATTGGTTTCAAAAGTGGTTTGCCGTCAGGATACTGGAGGAATGGGATGGACACAACCCTTCTCATGTCCACAGAGCAAGTGGTGTAGTTTTTGACTTTGAATCAGAAAAGTCTTCATTTTTTTCTTTAAAAATTATTATGTATTTTCTCAAGCGATAAAAAGCCCTGAAGTCAAATTCTGTTGTGATGAAATGCTTACCCTTCTTGTTCTAAAGTATATCACTTCTTACCTTTTTACTTCTAAAAATGAATACAGCCAAGTCTTATCTGCTATCTTGTTATTGAACTTGCAGAATTATACAGACTGGCATACAGATTCCCCACAGCTGATACTGGGGATACATCACACCCCAATCTTCCAAGTTAATGCTGAAAGTCTGCATGAGATGCATCTAACAGATGCAATTATGACTAACACTGGGAATTCTGGAGGGATTCCCTCTTTGTAAATTACTGCATGAACTACTTTCACTGGAATTCCCCCACCCCACAAATATTTGAAAACAGATGTGGGTATCAGAAAGTTTCAAAGAGTGGAAGCTTTCTACAGACAGATTCTGCAATATAAAATAAGTATCTGCTTGTATGAAATAGAACTTTAAAAAAATATAAATAGATATTTAGGTATTGACTTTCAAACACAGTAAGAAATTCCGATGTTCCATGTATTGTTGAAGGCTTTCATGGCTGGAATCACTGGGTTGCTGTGTTTTCCGGGCTATATGGCCATGTTCCAGAAGCATGCTCTCCTGACGTTTCACCCACATTTATGGCAGGCATCCTCAGAGGTTGTTAGGTCTGTTAGAAACTAGGCAAGTGAGGTTTATATATCTGTGGAATGTCCAAGATGGGAGAAAGAACTCTTTTCTGCTTGAGGTAAGTTTGAATGTTGCAATCGGCCACCTTGATTAGCATTGAATGGCCTTGCAGCTTCAAAGCCTAGCTGCTTCTTGCTTGAGGGGATCCTTTGTTGGAAGGTGTTAGCTGGTCCTGATTGTTTCCTGTCTGGAATTCCCGTTTTCAAGATTGCCAACTGCAACATTCATACTTGCTTCAAACAGACAAGAGTTCCTTTTCCCAACCTGGACATTCCACAGATATATAAGCCCCACTTGCTTGGTTTCCAACAGACCTCACAACCTCTTAGGATGCCTGCCATAGATGTGGGCGAAACATCAGGAGAGAATGCTTCTGGAACATGGCAATACAGCCCAGAAAACTCACAGTAACCTAATTCTGATGTTCTTACCTTCTACGCTCTGCACTGAACTACATAGTGTTTAAAATAGTTGTCCGTCAACAACTTACTAAAATTACTTTCATTATTTTAAAGATTAATTTAATTAATTTAATTTTATTATTATTATTATAATGCATTCTAACCATGTGCACAGGCATTTTTTGGTAATTTCTCTCTGTGGCAGCCCCTATCCATACAACCCCTCCATAATTCTCCAAAATCAGTTAACTCCAAAAATTCACTCCAAAATGAACTCTCCAAAATCAGAACTACATCTGATTTTGGATCTCTGAAACAAACACGTAAGTTAAACAACAAGATCTTGTGTATCTAAATTTCTCAATGCAAACAGCATTTTACAATTTCACAGCCTGAAAGAAAAAAACCCCTAAAAATCTTGCACTGGAAAAAGTACCAAATGTGTGACATTTGACCTAAATACCCCACAAGTATATCAATTTAAACAACTTCAGGCTTCTAGAATTCCAAGCAAGAGAAACAGTGCCACCTAAAGTACAAGATAAAAACTGAAAAAGCAGTTCAGATTGAAGAGTGACTCTCATTTTCTTTCAGGCTGTGAAATTGTAGTGAAGGAGCGGGAAATTTGCTGGATTGTATATGTCGTTCATTCTCCAAATCCCATTATACCATAAAAATTGACTACGGTGGCTAGGGTTGATGGGAGTTATTTTCCAAAATATCTGGAAAGTCATAAACTATCAGACTGTTTTAATGTCAGTACTGGTAGCTGGTTAAGTAATACAACTCAAGGTGTAGCTAAAAGCTTTCATGGCTAGAATCACTGGGTTGCTGTGAGTTTTCTGGTCTGTATGGCCATGTTCCAGTAGCATTCACTCCTGACGTTTCACCCACATCTATGGCAGGCATCCGCAAAAAACTAAGCAAGTGAGGTTTATATATCTGTAGAATGTCCAGAATGGGAGAAAGAACTTTTGTCTGTTGGAAGGAAGTGTGAATGTTACAATTGGCCACCTTGATTAGCATGGAGTAGCCTTGCAGCTTCAAAGCTTTGCTGCTTCCTCCCTGGGGAGCTGTTACCTGGCCCCGATTGTTTCCTGTCTGGAATCCCCTTGCTTTTTGAGTATTGCTCTTTCTTTACTTTCCTGGTTTTAGAATTTTTTAAAATACTGATAGCCAGATTTTGTTCACACTTGCCTCCAACAGACAAGAGTGCTTTCTCCCACCCGGGACATTCCACAGATATATAAACCTCACTTGCCTGGTTTCCAACTGACCTCACAACCTCTGAGGATGCCTGCCATAGATGTGGGTGAAATGTCAGGAGAGAATGCTTCTGAAACATGGCCATACAGCCCGGTAAACTCACAGTGATTCTGGCCACGAAAGCATTCAACAACACATTGAGTTGTATTTCTTAACCATATATGCCTACTGACATTAAAACAGTCTGATAGGATGCTTCTGGAACATGGTCATACGGCCTGGAAAATGCACAGCAACCCAGTAATACAACTCAGATTATTTACAGCAAGTGGTGCCTGGTAATGGTGACTTCTGCTGCTGATGGCAATGCGTGCCTCAAGTGAAACTAGTAAAATGAGATTTATAAAATTGTTTGAAAACTTTTTACTCTCTCTTTTTAACAAACATAGCTTTTTGTTATGGGGGAAAATCTTCGATAATTTTCTTTGTTGGAGAGAGTTACTGCAAGCTTTGCCAAATGCTTGTATGAAACTCTGCAAGGCGATTCATACTTTGATTGAAATACCAGGCGATTTCCATCCTCTACTCCAGGCTTTTTATTCTTAACTGAAACTGCTAAATGCTTTAGCCTTTACTCATGGGAAGGTACTCCAATACACTCTTCAGTTTTGAAGCCATTTTTTCCAGTTGTACTGCAGAGGCAATGTGGTAATTTTATTCTGACCCTCTTTTTTATAAACACTGACATGTTTTTGTCTTTTTCTGTGCTACTACAACTAAAGTTGCTGTGTTTATGGAGCTGTCACCATGATTTCATAGGAGTCCCCGGTTGTAGTTCACCTACATCCAGATAAACGGTGACCCGCATCAACAATGGACCTAGCCCAAACTTAGCACACAGAACCACAATGATCAACTGAATATACTGAAGGGGTTTGGAAGGAACTGACCTTGATTTCTAGGACTTGTAGTTCACTTAAAATTGGAGACACTGTGATCCTCACTGACAATAGACTGGGACCAAACTTGGAACACAGAACCTCCACGACCAACTGAACCTACTGGAGGGGTTTGAGGGTACCGACCCACTATGGTGGGATTTCTGGGAGTTGCAGTTCACCTACATCCAGAGACATGGTGACCCTTACTGACAATAGACTGGGGCCAAACTTGGCACACAGAACCCCCACGACCAACTGAATCTACTGAAGGGGTTTGAGATGACTAACCCACCATGGTAGGATTTCTGGGAGTTGTAATTCTCCTACATCTGGAGACACTGTGACCCTTACTGACAATAGACTGGGGCCAAACTTGGCACACAAAACCCCCACGATCAACTGAATCTACTGGAGGGGTTTGAGGGGACTGACCCACCATGGTGGGATTTCTGAAAGTTGTTGTTCACCTACATCTGGAGACACTGTGACCCTCACTGACAATAAGACTGGAACCAAACTTGGCACACAGAACCCCCATGACCAACCAAACCTACTGGAGAGGTTTGAGGGGACTGACCCACCATGGTGGGAGTTGCAGTTCATCCTGCAGCCAGAGAGCACACTGAACCCCACTGAGAATGCATCTGGAGCAAACTTGCCACACATGCCCAACATGACCATCTTTAAATGCTGATGGCATTTGAGGGGGTTAACCTGCCATGATGCGAGCTGTAGTTCACCTACAACCTTATGCATGTTCTTAATGTAACAATTCATAATTTTTTTAAAAAAATTCTTCAAATAACTTGAGCAATGCTGGATACCCAAGCTAGTATTACATAAAAGATGGGAGAAAGTGCTGATACCAACAGGTGTGAAACACTGCTGACAATGAAAAGCAGCCACCTCCATCATGACAAAAGAATAAGCAGGATTGATGCATAGTAACTACATATATATCTTCTATAAGCACAAGATTTTGCCACTCATCTGAGCAGTAAAACTAAAAGCTATACCAGTATTTCATGCACAACAGAGGTTAGGACATTTCTTTAGTATATAAAATTAGTCTTTACCATCATGCCAGCTGGTAGAATCACATCCTTTTTGTGGTGTTGCTACTCTTAGAAATATCTGCTGTCTCCATGAATGTCGACGAGTTCTTACAGGACTTTCGTGGAAAGAATCTGCTTCACTTGACGTGGGCTTGTAGTCACTAGTATCAGAAGTGGGGGAAATTTTCCGCTCAGTCAAAGACAAGGAATAAACAAACTCTTCAAGTATGCATACTAACAGACTGAATATATATATATATATATATGTGTGTGTGTGTGTGTGTGTGTATGTATGCGCATTCTTTAACTAATCAACAAGTGTCATGAGAGATGCTGCTGCTGTTGTGCGTGCTTTCAAGTTGATGCCAATGTAGTACCCGTGTGAAATTCACTGACTAGTAATGTTCTGTTACTTTTGACCCTTCACCCAGATTACACTATGTAAAATGATTTTTGTCCTTGGGTTATACATGTCATTTCCTAATTGGTTATATCATAAAAACATGGGAAAACTACAACAACTTTGTTTTTATGGGACATTCTGCAGCACATTTTGCTATAATTTTTCAATAGATATCTCAACCAATTCAACATAGTTTGTGGCAGCCACAAAAATGATGGTTTTGGAGTATAACAGCTACTTTCAAGGTAAGCACCACACAATCATACTGGAAATAACACTTTCAGACCAGGAGCAGGAACATTTCCAAATTATGTTACATAGTGTTATTTATACTACTATACCCCACCCATATTCTCATTGACAGAAAACCAAGGCCGGGGAACAAGAAGCAATATGAGCCTTTTAGAAAAGATGGTGGGCTTTTCTTTGAATTTTATCCTCTTGAAGGATCATTTTACAGAGAAGTCATATCTCAATTGTTATGTGGAAACAGCTACCAGGTAACCTACCTCTCTGTTATTTGGTCTTCAAAAAAAGTAAGATCATATTACAAAGCCATGAGAACCTTCCCAGATGGTGAAACTTGGCCACAAGTATATTTACCCATATTACAAACAGTTAATAACAGCATGTATTTCCCGTCCCCAGCTTCCAGTGACAGCTTAGTACTATTTCTTGGTCACATTCTGAGCCAAACTACATGCTAAGTTAATCACTGTTTTTTCCCCCTCAAACACAAGCTTGTGCCATCATTTTAACTCTGAAGCAAAAGTAGCCACCGGATCCTAACTTGGGACTTTGCTTCTATTTCAAATGAGAACTTCACACTTGTTTCCTGTTTCAAATCCGCAGGGAATATTTGTCAACAGAGATACCATAAAGTCTCGCTTATCCAACCTTCACTCATCTAACATTCTGTATTATCCAACACAGTCTGCCTCCTGCCCGGATCCACAGCTCTTTCAATATATTGTGATGTTTTGGTGCTAAATTAGTAAATACAGTAATTACTACATAACGTTACCATGTATTGAACTGCTTTTCCTGTTGATTTGTTGTAAAACATAATAGTTTTGGTGCTTAATTTGTAAAACCATAATGTAATTTGATGTTTAATAGGGTTTTCCTTAATCCCTTCTTATTACCCAACATTTTTGCTTATCCAACGTTCTTCTGGCCTGTTTATGTTGGATAAGTGAGACTCTACTGTATTTTCTGAAAGCAGCACATTCAAAATCAAACAGCAAAAGGATGTGCATGTGAGATTTTCAGTAGGCAATCTGAGAGCCTGACGAAGGATCCTGGGCTGCTGTTCCTTCAAAATAAAAGCAGCAACATTCATCTTGTTTGCTTTGTTTTCCAAATAACGATCAATGAAACGTAGTTTTGGTCCTTTGAAAGATTCTCAGAACCTACAACAGATAAGCTAATTTCTATTCACATACTGTGCTAACACAAACCTGTTAAGTAATGTCTTTCACACATATAATCACCATCACCATCACTACGCCACCATAACCACATCACCAAAACCATCACTACATAACCATAGAAGCTGAATGATTCATGGTTTCCACATTGTCAATATTATTTACTGACATAAATATGGTAAACTTGAAGTGCAGGAGCTCTGTCTTTAATAAAATCCCCACCTTCATCTCACTAGTAATAATGATTCCAACTTTAGACTATTTTATCATATCATGAGACAATGTTTCAAACCATAGATTTTTCAGCTGCAGGAAGAGTGCCCTACCTTTTCATGTTCCTAAAGTCAGAGGTGTTATTTTCATCTACAGGAGCCAGAAATTTTAAGAAGTTTGGCACAGAAGAGGAAGAGTGAAGTTTTTTCCGTAGAGTAGAACGGTAGGAGGTGCTGAGTGTAGTTGAAAGGGGGTAGTTCAGAATGAGGGAGTATAGGGATGCCAGGTAAAATTAAAAACACAAAACACAAAAGAGTCAGTTTAAAATTAAGGAAGGAAATCATACTTGTAGGAGGTAAAACAAATAACAAAAACAAAACAAAAGAGAGAGAGAAAAAACAAAGACCAGCACTGCAAGGCATTCTGTGAATATGTATATTTGTAGGTTGACTCTCAGAGGTGTGTTTGAAATTCATGAAGAACACAACACCGATCACTCTGGTCTTTGAAGTGTAACTGAGGGAATGATAATAAGAAACTAGGACAAAAATTTGGGTCTTCATCACTTGGAACAGAATGAGGCAGGGCTCTTTTCTTTTCTTTTTCTATGCAGTTATGATTTTTTTAAAACAACAGACATCTCTACAAATCTCTTTTGTGGTATAATTGCCTTTTTGTATTAGCAACATCAAATTTAATGATGTTGTTGGATTCAAATAATTGACTGGATTCAAATAGTTATTTTAAGTAGAAAGATGGGCACTGAATAAATTCATTTTAAGTTTTTTTTCCTCTTTCTAGTTCCATGGTGAAATCATAGAATCATAGAATCAAAGAGTTGGAAGAGACCTCATGGGCCATCCAGTCCAACCCCCTGCCAAGAAGCAAGAATATTGCATTCAAATCACCCCTGACAGATGGCCATCCAGCCCCTGTTTAAAAGCTTCCAAAGAAGGAGCCTCCACCACACTCCGGGGCAGAGAGTTCCACTGCTGAACGGCTCTCACAGTCAGGAAGTTCTTCCTCATGTTCAGATGGAATCTCCATTTTTTAATAATTAAAAATGTAGTGAACTGGAATGTTTAGGGGTCATACTTTGGATCCTAAGGGCCACATGTAGCCAATGATTTGAACTGTGCCCATCCCACCCACTTCGCTTTAAGATTTGATTCTTTCTTCTACAGAAACAAGAATAGCTTCATATGATAACACATGTAGTAGTGGAAAGTATGATGACAACAACTCATTAGTACATTTCATATAAGTACATTTCATTGCATGTACACATAACAATATGTGCAGGCAAGTGTATTCCATGTAGTTCATGGATGCAAGTTTCATAATGTAGTAACAAAATAAAGAAAACATTGCTTTACTCAGGCATCATTCTCTTTGTTTCTCCAAAAAAACACTGCTTAAGAGGAACTTTGGTTTGCTTGTCATGGGAAACTGGTTTGATGAACCAGTATTAATCAAATACTGTATTTCACCAATTCTAATATGCACTTTTTTCAAAAGGTTCAAAAAAGAGAGTGTGTTTTAGACTTAGAATCGATAGCAGCACTGAATCACATGGATCTTTAAAAAAAAGATCAGGAGAAGTGGCTGAGAAAGTGGGAGCCAAGCAAGCTGTTCTGGGCAGCCCCCATAAGGCTGCTGCTGCTCCCCCAACCTCCACACCTTTTGAGCTGCCACAGGCTTGGAAGATGGGGGTCCTCTGCTCTGGGCTGATACTGCTGGCCTGATTGCTGCCATTCCCCTGTCTTCCTGGGTTTGCCTTGAAGGAAGATGATCAGAGGCTGTGGGAGTAAGAGTGTCATGGGCGCTTTCTCTCTCTCTAGTAGAAGCAGCAGTGAGGCAAGAGGAAGTCCTATATACCAGGAGAATGAGGTGGCATGCCTCCACTGCTCCTTGCACACAAGGCTTCTTCCTCTCCTCTCCTCTCCTGGCTCCAGAGAAAGAGAGGGAGAAAGAGAGAGAAAGAAGCCAGATCTGAAGTGCAGGCCTTTTAGCTGATTTCTCTGTCTCTCTCCCTCTAGAGCAGTGGTTCTCAACCTTTGGGTTCCCAGGTGTTTTGGCCTACAACTCCCAGAAATCCCAGCCAGTTTACCAGCTGTTAGGATTTCTGGGAGTTGAAGGACAAAACATCTGGGGACCCACAGGTTGAGAACCACTGCTCTAGAGGAAAGAGATGAGAGGAAGAAACCCTGTGTACTAGGAGCAATGGAGACCTACTGCTTCACATTCCAGGCATGCAAGGGTTCCTCTTGCCTCATCGCTGCCACCTCCAGAGAGTAAGACGGACCACCATGCAGCTCCCCCTCTCTCTGCCACTGCCATCACACAGATCCTCTCCTTCCAAGACAAACTCAGCAACACTGGGGCGACAGCAATGACAAGACAAGCTGCAAGAGCCCAGAACAGAGAAGCTCCATGCTCCAAGCTGGCAGCAGGATGAAAGGTTGGGGAGGCAGTAGCAGCATCAGGAGCAGAGTGGGAGGCTTTCCAGGGCTGCCCAGGACAGCTGGGCATCAAGACAAACAATTTGGGTCTTAGGGGGGAAAAGCCAAGGCTCAATTAAAAGGGATGTGTCATAGAATTGAAAATACATTTTCTCTAAAATTGAACTTCAAAAATCAGGCTGCATCTTGCAATTGTTGAAATATGGTATGAAAGGTGAGAAAGGAGGAGAAAATAGGTATATCATAATTCATTCCTAATTCTCCATGCCATGGGTTGGAGAACATGGAATACTTTCAATTAGTTATTCCCCAGTCACATTCATGAAATGTTATTGGAGGCTCAGATAATACTGTAGCTTTCTAACAGGCATTTCATTACTTTTTCCAAATTTTCTCTTGGCTCACACATACATATAGATCAACAGGGGCAAAAAGGACTAGCTGTATAATGTATTTTTACTGACATTATTAGGAAGTGCCCAGAACATCTTTCTGGAATTATCCAGAACATCTAAACAAGGTCAAAATTATGGTGGAAATTTGTGAATTAGAATCATTGGAAGAACTAATTTATTTATTCAGTTGTGAAGTATATATATCCAATAAGTCACAATGATTAGGTAATACAGGAAGTGAATAAAAACAAATTCATAAGCAAAGCTACGCCTTATATTAAAAGTGTCCTGGAACTAGTTTGGGAGTGGGGTGAAGGAGATGGGAAAATAACTATTTAAATATAAGTGGGAGAGGGAACGTGAACTGCATAGTTCATTCTTCCCCTTCCTGCAATTTTTCTTCTTCTTTGCTATTTCTTTTTATTTGGCAAAGGGTACCTTAAATTTTTGAACAGCTTTGTAAAGATGCCTAATAAATCATAGTAAAGACTTAACACAATTGGCACTTTTACACAACATAAGATATAATGCCAGTGTGCTTTTTTCTGTGGATTAACTTTTTTTTTGTTTTACCTTCCTTTACCTTTATATTGTATAATGTTAAATTCCTAGGGATATAAGCTTACAAGTTGATACATTGCCAAGCAAAGACAAATGCCATTCATCTCGTCTCTCACCTCTTTGGCATAGTACGCCTGGTTTGTTCTCCACTTGAATTAGGCCTAAGATGTTTTAAGAAATTGGGTGAGGAGGCCGAGGGTTTAAGATGAGCTGGAGGAGGAGGAGAAAGAGGACGAGCTGGCATTGACTTATCAGCAGAAGTGTTAGAGCTGCTGGAAGATGTGTTCATATTTTATGCAGAGGAATCCAACAGAGATTGTTAAAAGAAAGGGAAGGGAGTGAAAAAAGACACGTGAAAAACCAACTAAAAGGGCACAGTAAACATAAGATAAACATAAGATAAAAAAGATTCCTTTGTATTCAGAGTGCCACATAAAAGATTAGCAACACCACAACTATAAAGACCATAGGAACAGACGAGTACAATTTCTCTAAAATCTGGCCTCCTGCTTAAACCTGACTTATCCCAAGAAGATCTTCTTGGTATCTTGGTTTGTTATACATTTTTGTTGTTGTGTAATTCGGAGTCATTTCTGAATCTGATGTTTTGAGACTCACGCTCACGCATTCCAGTATGATGCAATATATTAACAAAAAAATATGCCAAAAATGGAGCAAAATACGATCAACAAACAGGAGCAAGTCCAAAGTTATGATGCTAAAGATATATAGGAATCGACAAGATTCAAAGAAAGAGCAAGAAAAGCTAGGTTATTCAACCTTTCTTTCACTCAATCCTCTTTCTTAAGCATTAATTTTAGGAATATTTTTCCTCCATACTATTCACTAGGGCATGTAAAACAGTACTGACTTCATACCAACTGCAGTTACCCATTCTGTGGGTTGCATAAAAAGTATCAGCAGTGAAACATTAAGAGGTAGGCAACGTATTATTAATAACTTGAAAATATAAAGGGAATAATTCCAGTAGATTAGCAATAATTCTTGAAGGAGCTGAGGGTGGCGACAGCTGACAGGGAGCTCTGGCATGGGCTGGTCCATGAGCTCACAAAGAGTCAGAACTGACTGAACAAATAAACAACAACAAAAGCAATAATCCAAGGTTGCACACATACACAAATACTTAGAAATGAACATATGAAGAAAAAGATGAAATGGTAGAATATAAAAATTGGTTCCAATATAAACCTACATGTTCCAATTGTATTGTGTCATGAAGCCCACAAAGCAGAACAGGGTGGTGTGTTCAATCTTTCTTAGTGGGCAAAACAGTTAAGATTCTAACTTTTTGACAATTTTTCAAACCCGTTCACGATTTAGTCTTCTTTTTTGTGGGTGTTAGTAGAACTAATTACCCATTCAGTTTTTGTACACATTTTGGTCACATACATCTCTGCTCCACTCCAACCCCAGCAACAACATAACAACAGCAGCAAGTATGGTAATCTGTGTATTTATTTCCAGCCTTTTGATAATGGACCATTGCATAAGTACTTCTCTAGTCTGAGAACTTACTTTATAGTTTGCATTAAGTGAGGGAACTATAGTCAGTCCTCCACATCTACAGGTTTCGCTTTTGTGAATTTGATTATTCATAAATCTGATTAATATGTTCTCTCTGGGAATTTCTAGGTCCTCTAGTGTGACTATGATCACTGTCCACTAGAAGTTGACCACAGAGGTGCATTAGATCAGGGTTTCTTAAACTTTTTCCATGCATGATCCCTTTCCTCCCAAGGAATTTTTATGTGATCCCAAGTATATACCCAAACTTATTCAAGTATTATGCACAATTGAATGTAATGCACACCTCAATTTTGAAGGTGCATAAATTACAAAGACAAAACAACAAAACAAAAATTGATTTGCATTTGGAATGTAATGAACTCAACAGTGTGCAGGCATAGCATGTGAGGGAGACAAGCATCATGAATGAAGTCATTTGAGAAGCCACAACCCCCCATCAGGCCAGGGCTGGCTAACTTGCCAGCGTCGTATGATCTCCAGCTGGCCTCATTCATGAGGCCTTCAAAACTGAGGGAGATGTTTTGAAGGCCTTGTGAATGAGGCCAGTTTGGAACCACAAGGGACAGAGCTTAGGGCGGGCATGCAAGTTCCTGCCTCCTGAGGGCCACCCAGGAGGAATGATCTGTGGTTGTGGCAGGAATGACTGGGTCACTAGTTGGACCCTCCATCTCCTTCTCCAGGCTCCATGGAGCCTTGAGGTGGCCATCACCACCGGGAACAGTCTCTTTGTGCCCCCACCTTCCTGTCTTGCCCTCGGGGTTCTAGGTCACTCTGGGGCTTTTCATGCAGGTGGGGTTATGTACACGATTCAAATGCACCATCGAATTTAATACACACCTCAATTTTAACAATGTAATGTAGTCCAAAAAAAAAAAAGACGTGAGCATTAGATTTGAGTAAATATGGTGGGTATATAAAATAGTATAACAATAAAATGTTTACTGATAATAAATCACCATTTGTAAAGCTTGCTAAAGAGTCTGATTTACCTTTCTGTGAATTACAGTTCAAGCATTTTCTGCAGAGTCTATTATAAACACTGCAGGTTGTTGATAACAGACTTGTATAAATGGGTGCTGTTCAGAAGCATTTTAGTGTTGCCAAACTTTTGTAATCCCAACATTGATCTAAAGGGCTCAATTTGGAATTGGGACCCACAGACTAAGAAGCAGGGCATCAGAGAACCTAGAAATCCCTAATGCTTCTCTCAGGATTGGTGGCTTCTCCAGTGTGATTCTGTAGTTACTGTCTGACTGCAGTTGGCTGTAGAGTTGCACAGGAGGGCTTAGAGATTCCTAGAAAAGTGTTTTCTCAGATAAAAAAGTGGTTTTTATTTGTGCTATTTTCATGGGGGACCTACCCCTTAAACCCAGTAAATGTGGAGGAATACTATAAATGGCTAGGCACTTGTCCACTTCCCCAGTCAAATGTCAGATGTTTGATTCAAAAACAATGCTGACATGAGAAAGATACTTTGTGATACTGTCTGAGAATTGTAAAATTTAAGCCATACTATAGTTAGTTATATTTATACTTATTAAAAGAGAACATTACTTTCCCTATAATTGACATAACTTAAATCATTTTCCCCAACCTTCTCCCAGACAGTATCCTGCTTTAAACTTAGCCTTACGTTTGCTGGTGAGGAGTCTCTGTGCCCACAGAATGATACCTCATAAGTTTCCTTTGAGGAACAGGTGGAGATGCTTCTGTAGGTTCTGAACAATCTTGGTTTTCTGTTGGAACGTGGGTCAGGGTATTTGCTCGCCGTCTAAAACCCTGGTAAGCTGCTTTTGCAGACTGCTCAGTGCACGCACTTTCTGACTCAATAAGGACATTGTTTACAGATCCATTTGCCTTCACAGGACTCTCTATGGGAAGGAGGTCCTCTCCTTCACACACAGATGCTTCCTGTTAATGTGAGAGAGAAAACACACATGATATATATCTTAACAAAACATACATGATGCATAAGTTGTAACCTCAAACTTCAAAAAAAAAAAAAAGAATTCACTCCTGAAGAAAACATTTTATTTAGTGATCTACTGGTGCATTTATAGTTTCATTCATTTCAACTACTGTGTTACAACATTTTCCCTAGATTCCCAACAGAGAACGTAACAAAAATGGTGTAGTTCTCTTGCCCTGAGCCAGAATCTAATATCTAGGCTGCATGTGAAAGCAAAATACTACCTAATGTTTGCTTGGAAAGCCAAGAATTAATTTTTGTCCCATATCCATTATTTTTTAAAAGTATATTGTTGTTCTTGTACTGATCTCACCATAAAATCATAAACTTATGTGACACATCAACTGTCATGAATAGTATCATGATTTGAGGGGGTGGGGTTGTTGCAACTGTTTTATAAATTAGAAAAGTGTTACTTTCAGAAAACTAAAAAGCAATAGCAGCCATAAGTTTCCCTGGGCTGCTCCCCAGGACTGTTAACAAGTATGGACTACAACCAAGCCAAATCTTGGAATAATCAATGATTAACTGACATTGAGCACCAATCAGACTTAGCCAATGCCCCATCCTTTATTATTGATGGAATCAGTAGGTTTTTGTACCTCTTCTATGAAATATCTAACCATGCTGGGGGTTTCCAGCCATCGGAGGACCTTCACTCTGGCATGCCGCCATGCCCTCCCATCTGCTGTATGAGAAGGCCGTCACCAAAAGGCCCCATACTCTGAGAGACTATGCCCCTGTGACTCAGGACACAGAGAACAGGTACTGTTTCTTCAGTACCTGTTCTATAGAGATATTTTATCCCATCTCATTACACCTTGGCTATACAAATATCCAGGACACTGTGGACAATGTTCTATCTTCCTGCTGCTTTTAGCTACTAATTGGGCTATAACTTATAATGTCTCCAAGTTCTGAAAAGCAACAACGAAAATCCAGCAGTTGATGACTAATAGCACAAGCTAGTACAAGCCAGGACTTCATACTAGCAGAAAATTGGGATTGCAGTCTTTAAATTAGAGTATGGATGTTGCTCCCTCCTTTGTTTGACTGGACTTCCCTCCCCTGTGCCACATGAGCACCCCTATTCCCTCCCTTTAGATTCCCTTCCCTATAATTCCATAAATTGTGTTGAGGTCACAGCCTCTGAGGATGCCTGCCATAGATGCAGGTGAAATGTCAGGAGGGAATGCTTCTAGAACATGGGCATATAGCCCGAAAAACCTACAACAACCCAGTGATTCTGGCCATGAAAGCCTGCGACAATACATCCTGTATATCCCTTTTAGCTTAGATACTTAAGTTAATTACCATAATGTCCTAACAATGATGCACTTATTTTAAAGTTTTAAATTTCTCAACCCTTAATTCTGATACGCTTGAATGGGACTATGTCCTTCTCTCAAATCAGTCATTGACCGTAATAAAGTGAACTTGATAAGAAGGAATTTACAAAAGTTATTTGTGCATAGCAGGTGGACTACTTAAAACAGTTTATGGGCTACAAATGTCTTTGGGTTTATTAGCAAGTTTATGATAAGTCAATACAACCTCTTTAATAATTTAGTGACTTCAATAAAGACCAAGAATTCAAGGAAATAATATGTTATCAAATATAATACAAAAAGAGGGCAAAATATACTATTTCTTTTTGTCTTTGTCCTTTACTTTGTACTTACTTTGCTTGTTGTGCTTATTGTGCTTGATAAAGAGCTGTCCAAGTCAATACTTTCAGAACTTTCAAGCTGATTTTTACTTTTATTACCCTAGCAGAAAAAAATGTTAGAAAAACATGTATTTAAAAAATTTGAAAACATTCACACTTCCATTTGCCACAGTAATGCTAAAGAAATAATTAAATCCCCCAAAGTCTCATTTTACTGGAGGCATCTTTTAATTTAATTTCCTAAATGAACTAACAATAGTTACTCAGCATGAGAAACTATGATATCCTTTAGAAAGGTCATCCACACTGACTTTTGGAAGCAACTTAGACATTAACAAAACATGTCTCTCTCATATTGATTTAAGTTCTCCTTTTGCAGATACAAACGATACATAGATTCTTTCTTATACTGAGAAATTTTAAATAAGTGACTGGGCACTTGTAGTATTGTAAGTTAAAATTATTTAACTTACAATCATTGCACTACATGAAACCAGGAAGTAAAAACATTCAGATATGCTGAAAACACCTTTCCTACAAATTCTCATATATCAGAATTAGGGGAAAGCTCAAACAAGTTCTCATGGTGCTTCAAAGAGAACATGTTTATAGGGTACAGCTTCACACAGTCAAATACCAAAACACTTGGCCTAGAACACTTACATTATAGATAATTGGTAATTAGAGCTTATCTTTCTGAAGACTTACAAGACAGAAGTTTTGTCTGCCATTTAAAACATTTATATAGACTGAATTAAATGTCATTAAATACTCGTGAACAGAAAAGTGTTTAGTTCTAAATTTTGAAAATATAAATGCCACATAAATCTGAACAAGAAAAGTATTCCAACACCTAGGAACCACCACTGAAAAGGATCTGTCCTCAAAAGTGGTCCATCTCTGAATGTAGAGGTACCCAGACCAGGGTAAACAATCTTAGGCAGATTGGTGTTGGAAAAGTCATATTGACAACCACTTCTTTTGCTAATATTTAGTTCTATTCACAGCATCACAGTTCTATTCGTTGAACATTACATCTTACATTTAATTGGGCTAATTGTAATATGTAAGATGTTAAGTAGCGGGTGTCTTCTGACAGTCTTTTCTGCAATACAAAAAGGTTGTGTACATGCCTTCACTTTTCTTCTTTAACACATAACACCTAACTGCAAATGTTTATATTAATACTACAATAGCTAATATGCACTTGGTGCCAACTGTTTAAAGGGCAAAATATGAGACTTGAGTTATATTTACAGAGAGGATAATGTGTACCGATAAAGATATTTCAAATACTTTATACCGCTTGACTATCGTATAAAGCTAATGTAAGTTCTAACATAGAAAATTTTGATATTTCTCTAAGCACTACATCTGAAATTAAGAAGAGAAAATAGCACCATTAAACATGTGGTACCACAAATATAGATACTTACTCGAGATAAAATACTTTCTAATGACTCTGTTAGTGATCTTTTAGCTTTGCTTTTCAACATATCTAGTCGGAAACGGGGTGTGTTGCTTGGCATTTCATTTCCCATGGCCTCTACTGAAGACTGTGAGGTCTAGAAAGTAATAAAAAACACTTTAAAAAAAGAACATAAACAGAACAAAATTCCATAGAAAAGATAACCGGGCCTATTAATACCCTAAAGCAGTGGTTCCCAACTTGTGGGCCATGAGACCTAAAAGAAGTCATGGCTCTAGATAATTAAATATAGTTTTCTATGGGTGAGCAGGTGGCGACTACTGAATGGCATAGGCTCTGTATCAGAAACTAGAGCTGATGTGGTCTATTCAATGCAATTTTCTGAATTAGCACCCAAATAACCAACCAAATCTAAAATTTACCAAAAACTGATTGGCACTAATGTTGGAGAGTGGTCCCTGGTCAAATTGGCCCTTGGTCAAAGTGGTCCCTCATCAGAAAAAGATTGAGAACTACTGCCCTAAAGGTACTAAATCACATCTGATCTCAAAAGCTAAGCATGGTCAGCCATGGCTGGTATTTTGATGACGACTACCAATAAATACCAGGTACTGTATGCTACATTTCAGTGGAAGTGTCACAACCCTACCCAGAGAGTCTCTTGAAAATCAACCAAGCCCACAAATGTAGTCCAGAGACAGTCCTAGGTCAACACATTCAGTAGTCAGCCAAGTAAGGATGAGGGAAGAGGATAAACTGTAAGTCTGTTCCAATATTCTGAAGCCAGGATATCTCACCAATACAGTTTCCAAGTATAATTCACAATGCACAATCCAATATCCAAGGTACAGTCCATCTTTCAAGATAAAAGAATCTACACATAGAACTTCAGGCTGCAGCTCCCAACACCAACGTTGCTACTAGCAACTAGCTACCAGCAACTAGCTATGACACTAGGGCTACTTAGCCTGGTTCAGTTATGTCATTATAAAAGTTATCAGCTTCATACTTTCAGAAAGATATTTCTTGTTGGTAGCACTCATGATTCTCAAGAAATCAAGTATTATATCTTGAGTTGTGTTCTTTGAAATGGAAGAGACCAGAATGTCCTTTGTTGGGTTAACAAAGTGTTCAGCAATCTCCACAAAAACTTTCATAACTGTTGAAGTATTTCTGATATTTAACAAAAACATTTTGTCCTTCATAATTAGCTAACAAACATTAAATAAGTTGGCTAAAAGAGTAATCTCACCAGTTGAATGTTAACTTGCACATGCGTGATTTCTATGTTAAGGGTGAGTATGTGGAGCGATGTGTAAACATGTGATTCTATTAAGAGGACTGTATTATTACATATTTTAAGAGGGAAGTACAGATCATCAATTACTTTTAAAATAATATACATTTTTCAGGAAAAAAGGAAAAGGATTCATAACTGCATACCTGCTTGGATTCACTAAGATGAACGTGATCCTTTTGTTTATCTTCATACATACTTCTCAAGACTGAGATTATTAACTCATTCTCTTTCTGTTCATTTCTTGGCCTTATTTTCTACAATGGAAAAGAGGACAGCGATCTAAATTGTGCTTTGAAGAGAATTATGATTCAATTGTTTTTAGTACACTATGTACGAAAATGTGTTTGTTTACTAAAATGACACTATATACTATATACTAAACAATATGTACAACTGGCTAGCAAAAAAGAAAGCTAAGATCATGGAAGAGGGAGTTTCAAAGGTCCAAAACACCTATGGTTTACCACATTGGAAAAGACTATATTACGTACGTTATAGAATATAATTGTAAATTTCTAAGAAATTTAGAAAGAAAATCTCAAAGCAAAGGCATTGTTGCAAGTTTTTTTACAATCACATAAATGTACATAAGTTATATAAGTTAAAAGTTCAAATGAAGAAACATCGTATTTTTATCTGTTCATATTTTGTAGTGTTAAGGTTCTGCCAGTGATCCCTGAATGAAATTATAACCAAGTAGGCCAAGGTTTGCTATTTTATATTGGGCATAAGAGAAAATTGTGGCTGCTTTGGTGAGGATTATTATGGAAGGGATGCTGCAAGGTAACATGAGTAAAAATGACTAAAATGAAGATGTTGGCTTATCTATGAGTAAATAGAGTCATTTTTCAATAATGAGCCAGCTGCTTTTTCCCCAGCGTTATCCATCAGTTACACCTTATTGCCTTTTTACTGTACCACAGCAAGTAGTGATGCATTTTGACAAAGATTTTTTATTCATAATACTACACTGCATGCATTATATAAAGAAGAAAAAACACACCAATAGTAAAACATGGGATTATTAAGCCTTTACAGATTTGTCATTTCATGATATAAAACCAAATACATTAATTTAGTGCACATGTTCCTCCTACACAAAAATTAAACAGAGATAAAAAAATAAACAACTGTATGACTTCCCTAGAGAGACACCAGTACGCATATTACCTGAACTTCCTCGAAGACTGAAACCTGCTCTTCATTATTCAGTGTTGTTAGATGCTTTTGGAGTTCTAGTTTAGTCTTAGAAGGATGCATCCCTAGGAAGTAAGCAAGTAAATGTATAGTAAAGAGAGAGAAAAACAGATAAAAAATTAAATGAGAGCAAGTAGGGCACATTTTGGTATCCAAATTGCCTTGTCAATCTATAAATTGACAGGTATTATACTCAGTGCACATTTGATCAAAAGAGAGCACAGTGGGGGAGTTTCTTCTGTTATCAGCCTCATGAAGCTAAGATGCAAAAATGTCCTGGTAGCTGTGACTTATCATAATGATGGAGCAGCCATGGTCTTGGAGGCTTAGCTTAGTTTATGGAACCTAAGAAGACTCTTTTTCCTGATGAGTTTGTGGAGTCAGAAGTCAAGAGTACCCAATAAGATCATTTTAGCCGTGTTAACACAGGCTCAATGAAAATAGTTCTCCACTCAATCCTTTAAGTCCAATGGTTCCCACCAGAGGTCCACAAGAACTAAAAGATGGTTTGTGGCCGCACCTGTACTACACCGTTGCACCGATCCAATGATGTACACCGTTACACCGTTGGATCTTGGTTCTAACGCCATGTTAATTGAATGTTGAATGTTAAATGTATTTATTGATGACTTTTATAATGTTTTATTTGAGCCTATTGTTTTAATTGAATGTATATGTTGACAGCATCACAGATGCTTATGTAAAGCTGCCCTGAGTCCCCTTGTGGGAGAAGGACGGGGTAAATGAACCAGAACAACTGGTCTCACGAAACTTTCTTATTGTGCTGAGGCTTATTAAATATGGTTTTCTGTGGGCGAGCAGATGGCGACTACTGGATGACATATGTTTTGTCAGAAACTAGAGCTGATGTAGTCTATTCAATGCAATTTTCTGCATCAGCACCCCAAATAACCAAACCCAATCTAAAGTTGACCAAAAATCAATTTGTAACCTTTTTGGTACTAAAGTTGGAGAGTGGTCCCTGGTCAAAGTGGCTCTTGGTCAAGTGGTCTCCGGTAAAAAAAAAAAGGTTGGGAACCACTGTTCAAAGCAGACACCCTTACCCAATGACTTTACAGCAAAAAAAAATTTTCTTCATGCATAAGGTTTCTTACTATGCAGAGCCCACTCCTGGTCTATTTCTTCTTACAGTTTCCCCACTCACCATGTATATGCACACAGGGAGAAGAACTATATCCAATCTACTTTCCTCAATATTTTGCACCTTAAATGTATTCATGCTTTACAGTTAGGACTACTCTCTAAACTTCAATAAGCTTTCTTCCAGTTTTGACCTTTGATCAAATTTTGACCTCACCACTTTGAGTCCCACTCTGGGAGAAAAGCGGGGTAGAAATAAATAAATAAATAAATAATCATGCTTGTCCAGTTAGGACTTTCCTCTGAATTTCCAATGTTTTTCAAGTAGCAGAACTGTTTTAAATAGAAATGGTTTAATAAAGGGCTTTATCCCTCACCTGTACACTTAACAATATCATATTTATTTCTCTTTTTAAAAAAGAAACATGTGTCATACTATATACTTCCTACCTTCTATTTTTTCACAGAGTTTATGAAGGCTCTGCATGGGACACTTGTCACAGAACTGGAGTTGTGCTTTGGGGTTTTGTTGGATAGCAGCTACTGTAAATGCCTGCTTCAAAGTCATCATGATTTCATCAACCTGGAGGAAAGAAAGTTTAGGTTGGCGACACAAGCCAAGATTGAAAGCAAATATATAGTTTTCTGGTATAGACCAGTAGTGAGGAAGTAAGGAGTTATTTCCTCTCACATGTTCTCTCCCTGGGCTGTATTGCTGTTCAAAACCAAAACTAAAAGCGATGTTGACATCAGTTCTGGTTTACTATTCAGACAATTTTGTAATTTGGGTAGGGTGTCAGCTGCAGCAGTTTTGATAAGTTTTGCACCATTCATGCATGTGTATGTGAAAAATCACATGAAAACAATAAAATTTTTGGAGGCTGGGGAACTCCAGAGGCTACAAAAATGAACTGTAATAGTTTAAGAGTTGTATTTTCCTCACTACTTTCCATGACCTGGTTTGTAGGGTTCATGAGATATTGTGGGGATCAAGCATCATTCAATTATCTCCACAATCTTGGAGCAAAGTCTGTAACAATGACAACTATCATGTCTAGATTACATCATAAAAAGTAATATCATTTAATGTTTTAGTCCAACATTCCCATACTAGTGACAGTTTTAGAATAATAAAATGCAAGAATAAATCTCAATTTAAATGTGGCTTCCATATACTTCAATAATTCAATAATGAAAATATATCCAGGAATGTCAGGATGTTTTCCCCATGCTTCTTCTATTTCCCCTTCTGTCATAACTTTCAATGGCACTGCAGGGAAAGAATTGTCTAAATGCCTATTACCCCAATTTTGAGGACTTTCCTAGGAGAATTTGTGCATGAGTTTCACAGTTTGGGAACACTAACGCATGCTTCCATCACAGATGGAAGTGGGTAATACTGCAGTTGACACCCTGTAACTGCCATTCTGTTATTTTAAAACAGGTTGGCAAGAGGAAGGATGTCTTTGGGTGGCTTGTGGAATATCTGGTATCAAGGGCTGTCCTGTATCCAACAGCTGTTGCTCCATTTTCCTCCCAACAATACGTGTACTGTGGGGGAGTAGGCAGATGGCATTGATAATGTTTTACGTTGCTGTACGTTGCCCTTGTTTCATAATTTGGCTTCCCAAAGCACATTAGATAATGACTTCAATGTCATGCTGAAAGGGTTCTTTCACATTGTTATGAATATTCATGGACCATCTTAGGAACATGACAAATGGACTCCTGAGTGAGTGCTAAATCTACTGTCAGTCCAAAAACATTATGGCGGGATCAACTTGCTGATTTGCTTTGTCGTTTTTATCTGTTTGTTTTGATGGAATATATCATATCACTTCTTTTATTGTGCTTGCTCTTGCTGTTCCCTATTTGCAAACCTTAGTGATACATTGTGGTTAGTAATAATAAAAGTGCTCTGTTTAAACATGGTTAGGGAGTCTGATTGAGCCAAAGAAAAAAAGATCCCCTTTCTCTCATGATGGAAGCCCTTTTAAATCATATTCTCTCTGGGGAATGAAAGCCAAAAGTTGGTAAATTCATCACTCCTTCTTTGGTTTTCATCCCCTTCCCCCTGAATTCTCTCTTTCCCATCCATACCTCCCTACTCTCTTTGCCAGTCTGAAGAAAGGATAAATCACTCTTACAGAAGACTTCTGAGATTAGGCTAAAAGCTACATTTTATATGTCAGAAGCAACTAGAGAAAGTGCAAGTCGCTTCTGGTGTGAGAGAATTTACTTTTCTGCAGAGAAGTTACCCAGGGGATGCCCGGATGTGTTCCCATTCTGTATGAAGCTTCTCTCATGTCTCCACATGGGAAGCTGGAGTTGACAGCTCACCCCATCTTGTGGATTTGAATCACCGACCTTCAAGTCAGCAGTTCAGCCAGCACAGGGGTTTAACCCACTGCACCACTGTGGCTCCTATAGGCTACATCATTCTAAGGATTACACGAAAGCATAGGGCTACATATTACTGACCAAAATTGCCTAGTAATAGAAATCTCACCATGCCAAATTTATCATTTGGGTTGGTTTAATTTTCATTTAAACATAACATAAGATCATTTTTCATCAGTAGGAACAATGCTTCATTATTGTTACACACTATTATAAGAAGTTTTACACCCATTACTGCCTATGGGGCTTATACTTTATGTAAGTGTGTGGGCTAGTAAAATCTTATCATAATTTGCATGCATGTTCTCTTACCAGGGCTTCATCTGTACACTGAAACACGTAACAGACAAAATGGAACCCTCTATTTTCTGATGACTCCCTGCAGATAAAACCAAAGTGGTCCACATGCCTGATTCCCTGCAAGAAATGTATACATTCATAAATGATTTGAAACTTTTTCAAAATGGTCAACAAATCTGGAATCAGTAGTAAGAGACAAATATTAACGACTAAACAGGTTTAATAAACTCATCTATCTATTTTAATATTCAGTAAAGTTGTTAGTCAGAGTTCATTTTTTACCTGCAATGCAAGAGTTCTTACAATGCACACAGATGTATGTTGAATGTAAGACCGTTTTAGAGAAATCTGGTTTTAAGATTCATGTCTCCACCGGGAAAAAGAAGAGGAAAGCAAATGAGAATGAATATCTCATAGTGCTGCCAATATTCACGATGGAAACAGATTTGTGGCTTCTCTCTGAAGAAAGATGTAGAGTGGATGGCCTTCTTTTTCAAGAGACATTGAATGACAACATATGTCCTGTTTTCTTCTAGTGGCTATATCACTAGTTAAGCAATTAAATTGACTGAGAGAGGGAGTTGGGTCATTACATTTGGAATTTGTTTCCTGTTGGTCTGAGAAAGACAGAATTTGACCTTAAGGGCAAGTTGCTAAGTGCTGACTCAGAGAGTTTGTTGACAATGGAAGAGGTTTTAAAGAAGGTACATTTTACTGGCTGAGAAATTTTCTTGAGAAAATATATTTCTGACATTTTTCTGACATTTACAGTCCCATTTATAATCCCAGGTTGCTTTCCTTCAAATTATATTGGGATTTCTACAGACCATGATTATCTACTCCCACCATTTGAACATCCTGAGGGAAAAAAAAAATCTAGATTGCTGAAAGCTTGTTCTCATAAAATTCACTCCACATTGAACTTTGCACAGAAATGGTATTTAATCCTGCCATATACTGACCATGTGATAGGGTGTGGATTGTTTCTGGAATCTACCTGGAGGTATATGTGTTTAAACATTATGAAAACAGTTCGTTTCAGTCTGAAATTAAACAGTAAAGGATGCAGTTTCTTAAAATGAATACACTATGCCCAAACCCTGGAGGCCACAGATTTTCTTCACCTCTTTATTTTTGCTTTCACTTCATCAAATATTTTATTTTACATTACATTAGATAAAACCATGACAGTGTAACAAAGATGACATAAAAATATTGGTACCTGAGAACAAAAGGAAATTTCCTTAAAGCTTTTCTCAATAACAACTTTTTTGGTGTCAGGACTAATGATGTAAACTTCAGACTGGCCAATCTGAAAAGAACAAAGAGACAATTAATCAACGGCGTTCCAAAATAGTCTAAAGACAAGAAATACAAATAAATATTATGGCTCAAATTTTGAGATTTTGTACAGAAGTGTTTTTCTAATTGGTGGTCTTAGATGCTGGTCACTCGACTATCCATTGCCAGTCATGACGTGTTTGGAGGAAAGAAATAAACCACGGTAGTTAATGAATACAAATATGGTACTAGTCCTTGGGCTCCTCCAGGGCAGTTGGTGCTTATCATCTAGAAATGGACCTTCTAGCCAAAGCGTACCATAGAATTGTGCTAGAGGACTTACAGATGCCTAAAGAGTGCAATTCTATGTTCAACCACTTCTGGAACATCCAATGAAAGTTCCAGTGGACACTGACTATAGAGACATGTTAAATGCAAGGCCCATGGGTCAAATCCGATCTACCACATCTTTTTGTGTGGCCCATGAGGCTTACAATGCCAGAGCAACATAGTTACATTTATACAGTCTTACAATTGCAACCAGCCCTTTTCAGGAAACCATAAGGCTCATATCTTTCGACAGGATCATAATAATCCGAATGCTAGTGTCTGCATAAAAAGCATTTGCTCTGCAACTAAATTGGGGGGGGGGGGGGGGGGAGGCAAATCATGCAGGTCTCCAGGTGCTATTGGATTAGCACTCTCAGCAGCACAGCTAATGATGAAGACTACTGGGAGTTGGAGGGCAACACTACTGGGAGGCTACAATCCCAACCTCTACAACAGGGGTCCTCAAACTTTTTAAACAGAGGGCCAGGTCACGGTCCCTCAAACTGTTGGAGGGCCAGATTATAATTTGAAAAAAACACAAATGAATTCCTATGCACACTGCACATATCTTATTTGTAGTGCAAAAAAAACCCCTCTTTAAAAAAATACAATAATTAAAATGAAGAAAAATTTTAATAAATATAAACTTATTAATATTTCAATGGGAAGTGTGGGCCTGGATTTGGCTGATGAGATAGGATTGTTGTTGTTATTGTGTGCTTCCAAGACTTAGGTTGACCCTGAGCAAGGGTCAAGTAAATGACCCTGAAGGTCCGTATCTGGCCCTCAGGCCTTAGTCTGAGGACCCCTACTCTACCACAACCTATGACTCTCTTTTTCTATACAATCACTCCTTGATCACTTCATAGGAGAAGGAACTCTGAATGGTTATCTTTTTGCATGTGTACATCATTAGAAAATTGATTGAGCTATGGAGTCAAGCCACAGTATTTATAATGAGCAATAAAGCAATGATAGTATTTCTTACAAAGATTAATACTAATCAGTATCATTTAGTATTACAGGGAGTATATGACTGAGGCTTCTCTGTACACCATGCTTTTTAGTTATGCAGACAGGTTTAAGTATGATCTTAATTTATCTTTTAATAATGCAATGACTGAGTGAAACAGATATCTGTCTTGATATATGTCATACATGTGCTACCCAGCACCATTTATCCAGGAACTTTGGCCTGGAACAGCAGATTAAGGCTATAATTCTGAAACTGTTTAGTTCAAGGTAGCCCCAAAAGAAGCCAAGCTACAGTGGAAGGAGGTAGTTTGAAGAAGGCTGTTGGATCTTTAGATATTACCACATTGTCAAAGCAGAACTTTATGGAGGAAGCCCAATGAGTCTTCTCCTGTGCCACATGAATTTAATTGAAGTGTCTTGGTAAGTATTAACTACATTAAGGATTCAGCCTTGAGTAGGGCCAACTATTTTCAAGACTGCCACATTACCAGAATGTTGGAGAATGTATAAATGATTTGTCTGTTTCACCAATGGGTCTATGGACAATAATAAATGTTGTCGTTGTTGTGCATGTTGGAACCTTAAATTGGCATCCTAAGCTCTTCTACACAGGAAACGGCTTGCACATGGTAGAGTCAGAGTAGAATTAAAACATGCTATAGTGAGGTACAGAATAGTGTGGCATCACAGTTTGAGGATTAAACTATAATCCTAAAGACCAGGGTTAAAATCTCCGCTTGAACATAGAAATGCATTGAATGACCTTGGGTGAGTCACAAACTCACAGCCCCCCAAACCCATGATGGAGTAGCTTTAGGGATGCCATAAGTCATAAATGACTTGAAATCATGCAACAATACAAAGCACCAGCATAAGAATTAGGGGTCATATAGGAATACTCATATGGGTTGCAGACTTTAAACATTTTCATAGAAAATGTGACCTGGAGTAACCCAGTATTTGTTTTCTAAACACAAAGGGTGACAGGGTACAGGCTGCCTTGCCAGTTGCCCCCTGATTTTAAGGCCGTAGTAGTGAGGAAAGTACCAGAAAAGGAAGTACTTTTTAAAATTACATCATATCAATTTCCTTAAAGAAAAAGGAACACATCACTGATGGAAAGTTGCTAAATGTGAAGACTAAGGGCAGTATACAGTGGACATGTCTGGATGGTCAAATGATATGTGGGAGATGATACTCTACACACACACACACATATATTACCACAATAATATGCATACATATTACCACAAGGAGCAGCCTTCTAGCTACTGGTGGGATTTTAATCAAACCACTGTCAAAAGATGGCTTGCACTGATACATCATAGCCCCAGAGAAAATGGAACTCATTGGAGGAAAGTAGTGCAGAACTGAAGTGTGAATTTTTATGTGCTCATAAATTGTGTTACTTTTGTGCTTTCTTTATGTATATATTTCTATTATATATTTATTTACTGAATATCCTGCTTTCTTCCTGGCATGGAGAAGTAAAAATTAACCAAACTAGTATAAAAACCTGACGGAATTAACTAACACACCTTCCATCATCCATTTTTAAAACCTTAATTTGAATGATATTAACAAGGCTTGTAGATCCATAACACTTTACAACAGGAGCAAACAAACCAGAAATGCTTCCATTAACTACCACTCCCCATTTTGTCCAGAGAGGAAAAGCATGACTGTCAAGGCAGTGCCATGGTTTTAAATCCTACTTTGTTCCACAACCAGTGGTCATGATGAATAGGTAAGGTAAAATGAAACATCATCATAGGTTATCACTCATGGTCGAGTATGATTGCCTTTCCAAGTGTAGAGTTTTGGTGGTAGGTCTGTAGATGGCGGCCGAGACCTATGAATCGGCTGATTATGAAAGTTTTAAGATTAAATTAAATAAATCTACTCTGACTTTGTGCTCTATGGTATAAAGGTTTCCCACTGACATTAAGTCTAGTCGTGTCCAACTCTGGGGGGTTGTGCTCATCTCAATTTTTAAGCTGAAGAGCCGGTGTTGTCCATAGATGACTCCAAGGTCATGTGGACGGCATGACTGTATGGAGTGCCATTACATTCCCACCAGAGCAGTACCTATTGATCTACTCACATGTGCATGTTTTTGAAATGCTAGGTTGGCAGAAGCTGGGGCTCACCCCACTCCTCAGATTCGAACTGCCAACTTTTCGGTCAACAAGTTCAGCAGCTCAGCAGTTTAACCCACTGCACCACCAGGGGTTTTATGGTACAGAAGGTTATTATTAATGGTTACATATTAATTTATTGCAAGTGTCCCAGAAACATGAAAATATATAGGACATAAATGTTTTGAAATAAATATTGCATTTCTACAATTCTAAGACACACTTTTTCCTATATAAACATCTTTAAAAATGGAATCCATCTTAAAATCGCAGGTGTATCTTATGTATTTTTGTTGGTGGTGGCGGCTGAAATGTGGATATGTCTTACAATGGAAGAAATAGGTAAAAGAGAGACAATTAAGAGCAGACTTCCTAATTCATTCAGTTGTACAAAATGAATAAGAAAAGGTTCTATACAAATGACCAAAAGTATGATTGTCTAAATGTGGCCAGCATACACTTATGTTAATTAGTTGCAATAGTTTAGCTGGTAGTGAAACCCAGACATTTTAGATATGCATTTCTATACATCTGCAGGTAGTGTTGAAAACTGCTAGCAAAAACAATTGTTTTACCGTGAACAACATAATCCGGTTCCCCGCAATATCTGTAGGCTGCACATTTTGCCCTTTGATAAATTGACTTTTTAAGTTCAGTGCAACATCATCATCAAAGGATCTGACAAAGCTGTGACTCCTTGGGTTTGCAGCCTGCAAATCTTTTTTGAAAGCAAGAGAACGCAATCCAGGCTGAGAGTAGGATTTCCTCATTGGCCTCTTCTCCTGTTCTTCATTAACCAAGGGTTGGAAGACAGATCGGAATTTATCACTTATGGAAAATCCTCCAGAGTGGTTGGCACTAGTTTCATGTTGTTGGGAAAATGAATCCGAGTCCACATTTTTGGTGTCACTAACATCATTAAATTTTTCAATACATTCATCTATGAGTGCTGGGGGTGCATTTTTGTGTGCTACTGTTACTCGGCCGCAGAACAGCACTTCAAACTTTTTGCTGAAAGGATCTTCAACATCTGAAAGGTTATTCTGAAAGTCTTCTTGACGTGCAATCTTCCCAGCTTGTCTGATGGTGCTTATAATCTCAGGCACCTATTAAAAGAGAATGATAACAATCAGCTTGTACAAGGAAGAAGAAAGATGAAGATTCAGAGAATTGATAGAGTAAAATGTTGTCTGAATTCTCAAACTCTTCAGAATGTCAGATATGTGATTCCACAAGCCTTTGATCACAAACATCAAGCAATGAAGATATGTGTAACCTGACGGCATATATTACAGTCAGAAATTTCATATTATAATAACTTTCCATGAGGTTGCATCATATATTCCATTGTCAGTTCAACCAATAAAAAAACGAAGTTACTTGTACTTTTGGTCTGCTTCTTCATGTTAGAACTAGAACATGAATCCTGGGATATGAAAGTCATCCAAAAAAATTGATGGAGTAGTAATGAGGGGACCCTTTTGGCCACCATTTGATGTGAAGCAAAGTTCTTTGTGCATATGTAAGGTCCTCCTGTGATTACTCACACACACACACACACACACAAATCCTGACCAGAGTGTTTATGTGCCATTCAAGGTATCCATGAGATAAAAGCATTATCTTTAAGGGAAAAGGAAATGCAAAAAAGTGCCATGCAGAAGTATACACACATCCTTTTGACTTTTCCACATTGTGCATCCTTGAATAGAAATGGATTTAGTGGGGATGTTACATGTACAAACGATGCTCAACACATGCCAAATACTTTGGAAAAAGCATTTCAGGAGCCAGGTTTCTTTTTTTGGAGCAGAAAAAAGGAATCCCAAAAAGCACTCTTTGGATAAACCTTGTTTCTCCACAGGTGCATTTATTTCCTTTTTCAAAATAATAAAAAAGCAGGTGCCAGGTTTATCCTTAATAGTAACCGAAAAAATGTATTTTATGTTTTCAGTAAAATCATTTTAATAATGGACACTATATCAGTAGCATTAGTCAGAGGATTGCAATAAGGAAGTGGAATGATCTCAACATTAGACAGGAAGCATGACTTCACTCTCTAAGCGCAGCATATGACTCAGGTTGCCACGCTTTGGTTTGGTTGCACTTTGATCCAATGCTAAGTAACTTCAAAAAGAAGAAAAAGAAAAGAATCTGTCCTCTTTTACTCCATAAATGGCCATGCACACTAGAAGCTCAGGGGAGATTATAAAACTATTGGAAAAACTATATTGCTTACACTTGTTTCAATGTGGCAGTAATTTTTTTTACCTATAGTTAGTACTGTCAGCACTGCCGAATGATCTAGCATTTATCTTAGCTAAGTATAGCTTTTTTTAAAAAATACATTAATATTTCACACCTCTGCTTTTAATTCCCCCAAATGTCTATGCTTCTGAATTTCTACTAATCACCAGAACTTCTATTAAATTAAAATTAGTTTTGGATGCACTTAAAATCGAAAAAGGGTGTTAGATGTCTTATGAATCCAAATCATAAATAGAATCTCATTCTTAATATTACAATAGTCTTTACTTTAGGTAAATAATTGTAAATTTAAAGTTACTTCCAGATTCAATAGAGGAGCAGGGGGAGGATTTTATCATTGTGGCCAAACATAATGGAATACAGGAAAGACAAGGGGAAACCACGATACAATTTTACCTGGGTTAATGGAAAAATCTAGTCACAAGCAGTGTCCATAATGGTTGGACGGTAATGTTTTTTTTTATTCCAGACTTTAAAAGAGCTATCCAAGGTACTGATGTGTATTCCTATAATAGGTTCAACACCTTGGCTAGCTCTTTATAGTTCAGACAAAAAGCTGCATCAATAACCCACTGATATGGAAACCACCATTTGTCTCTGCCTAAAATGTTCCACACACCCTTTTATTTCCTTCCTTTCTCATCCCACCACACTTTTGAGGCCTCACTTCCTCACTCCCTGTCCCCTGGACCTATGGGATAATACAGGGAATTATGCATTGTGCAGTGGTTTGAGTTTGTACTACAGCCTAGAAGATGAGTGTTCAAATCCTTGCTTGGCCAAGGAACCCCACTAGGTGAACTTGGCAAGTTGATGACCCTCAACCTCAGAGGAAAAGCAATGGCAATCCCATGCAGAATAAATCTTGCCAAGGAAATTTCATGATAGGGTTGCTGTAGCATTACTCTAAGTCAGAAATTACTTGAAGGCTCACACACAGAGAATTATCTTGTTCTCACAGTTTTGTAAAATGTAAAAGAAGCTGTTAGAAGTGGTTATTAGAGGATACAGGCAAAGATGATGCACTATGCAGATAGCAGACTGTTCATGCTCTACATCCATGCCAAGATACAGCTCTGAGCTGGATGCTGAGGGTTAAACTAAAAGCACAAACTTATAAAGATAGTTCCCAAGTCCTAGAATTGTTGTGCTTATCTGTTTTAGATGGGGTTTTACTCCTTCAAAAGTATATGCATCTATTTTTGGAGGAGTTTCTCCTGAATCTGCCTCTATCACTGGATTTCCAAATGACCTTAGACAATCTTGGATGTTTTCCCATCACAGAATGGGGCTATCATCTGCCAGTCATCCAAGTTGCTCCTGTAGAATTCTGGGAAATGTAGTCAGGTTGCAGACTTTGGAATTCTCAGCTAGAGAGGTCCTTGGCTTCCCTAAATTACATTTCCCAGAATTCTACAGGAGCAGAGTGGACAAAAAGCCTCTGGTCTATATTACTGGGCCATGGTGGCGCAACAGGTTAAACTGCTGAGATGCAGAACTTGCTGATTGGAAGGTCAGCGGATCGAATCCACGAATGGGATGAGCTCCTGTCATTAGCCCCAGCTTCTGCCAAACTAGCAGTTTGAAAACATGCAAATATGAGTAGATCAATAGGTACCGCTTCAGCGGGAAGGTAATAGCCCTCCATGCAATCATGCTGGCCACATGACCTAGATGGTGTTTATAGACTTTATAGACTTTGAAATAGAGATGAGCATCAGAGTCAGAAAAGACTACACTTAATGTGAAGGGAAAACCTTGACATTTTCCTATATTACTGGTGGGAAAATGTACCTTGAGTGTCCACTAAGAGCTTCAGTTAATGCACTACAATTTTTCCAGGGTGCAGGAATAGTTTTTCTCTATTCATGCACTGCTAGCTACCAATTAGTTCAAAGTATTGGTGTGAACATGAAAAGTCCCCAGGACTTCAAAGACAAAATACTTAACAAACCGCCTGCTCTTATATGCACCGTTTTGACCCAAGATGCTCAACAGGGGCTTTATTTGGTTGTCTCATGATCCATGGCACCTATTTATGCAACAGTGAAAGCACACCTTGATTAGTTGCATATTCCTTCTGGAACACCCATTCCCAAAAGGTCTAGAGATGGGTACAATATTCAGTTTGAAATACCTACTCAAAACATACCTGTTTATGCTGGCTTTCTTCATTTAATGGTAAGTATTCCTTTTTCCTGTGTTATTGTTGTAAAACTATTAATTATTTATTGTTTTAAAATGTTTTAATAGCATTATGCTATTTTATATTGTATCAGAGCAGTACTGCACTTGGACATTATATTACATGAAGTGATATATAAATGCTGTAAATAATAGAAGCAATAATAAAATTTGCATGCGCCATATACATTCATGTCTAAGGTAGAAAAAATAGCCAAAAAATCTACTGCAGCAAAAATAAGTTAATGTATACACAGGTCAATACTGGAATAGGGACTAAGCATGAAGAAGCTCCTCTCGGGGTGGCAAGGCATGAAAGCAGAAAGGGCAGAAGAAAAGGCTTCTTCCTCCAGTTTAGGCAAGGAAGGGTAGTGGAGCCTTTGCCTTTGCTTCAGGTCCTTGCTCTTCCTTTTCATGTCATTTTCTCCAAACCCTATGTGGTTGCTGTCAATCACCCTTGTTTGCAAAGGAAAGAATATGTGGTTGCTGTCAATCACCCTTGTTTGCAAAGGAAAGAATAATTGCAGATGATTTGTGTGAACAATGTTTCTCCAAGTAGTATTTTGTTTGCTAAACAAAACAAACTACTTGAATAGATGGCAATTGTTTAAAATTGAGAGACATTGTTTACTACTCTTCAGGCAACCTTGCTTATCTCGTAACTCAATTTCCTGTGTATTATTTTATACAAAGAACCAGGGATAAATAATAAATAATTTTAGGTCTCCAAGTATGTATGTCAGGTAGATTTAGAGAGTCAGGGGGAAGGTTTACACTTTCACTAACAGCACACAGTATTCCTGGCCTGGATTGTGTCTTGTGCGCTTACATTATATCGTTTACAAAAAAACTTTTGTTTTAAACTATTGTAACCTCTTTAATCTGTCTTTTAATTTCTTAATTTTTAATAGTATTTTGTCTTCCAAAGTTAATCATTCAAGCTACTTTAAGTATGTTAGATTTTTTGTGTGTCAAAAGCTACTTGAAAGACTGTTTTTGGTGTGAGAGACTTTTCTGTCTGTAGAGACGTTGCCTAGGAAATGCCCAGATGTTTTACCATCCTGTGGGAGACTTCTCTCATGTCCCCACATGGGAAGCAGGAGCTGACAGACAGGTGCTCACCCTGTCTCGCAGATTTGAATAATCAACCTTGAAGTCAGCAATTCAGCTGGCACAAGGGTTCAACCCATTGCACCACCGTAGGTCTATTTGTTAGATTGGTATTTTTATATGTCATCCTGAGATTGGTATTACTATATGTCATCCTGAGATCTTCCATAGAAAGAGGGGTATAAGAATTTTAATAAATAGTAAATAAATGTAGCCATGAGACTACATTCAGAAGGGGCCTTTAGATAACTGTTCTCTGAAAAGTTAACTAAAGATCCCTTTATGAAATACCTTTTTAAAAGTACGTTGAGCCATCTACATTTGCAAGTTTAATGTTTGAGGAGGTCATTATTCATGACTTCTATTAATATGAATCTTGAACATCTCCCTAGGAATCTCTAGGTCCTCTAACACAACTCTATGGTTCTGCTGAAAGTTGACCATAGTGATGTACAGAAGGACCTACCAATCCCTAGAGGTGCTCTCCTGGGGTGGAGGATATGTTTTTATTAGTGTTTTTTTCCAGTTACGCATGGATCCTGGGTCCCTAACTTCAGAAAAATGGAAGATTGCTGGTACATCTTTAATTCATTCATCTTTGATAGCTATGGAGGGGTCAAAGAGAAATCAAATATACTTGGACAAAAGTTTCATAGTCTAAAATCAAGTGTTTTACAACCATGTACAAAGTGTCTAATGTATTAAATAATAAAATGGTATCCATTCTTTCTAAAATAAATCAAGTTTCTTTGTTACAGTTCATAGCCTACTATAAACAGAACAGAAATAGAACAAATTTGTACTTCCCGTTCTACTTGAACAAACACAACTTGGTCTGTTTATCCATGCAATGTGTCTACCTATATCACTCAATTGGATTATTAAACATTCCTAAATCCAGAAGTGATTCAATATCTCTGGCTTTTTCTTGTTGTTGCTGCTGAACGTTCTTCCATCTTTTTTACTTCTTGCAAATTAAGAGACTAGGCCAGACCGTGTGAAATTATCTGGGATCCAGTTATTGTGAAGCATTTCGTCTCAAAATTTTATAGGGACAGTTTTGGGCACAGACTTGCTGTCGCAGTTCAACAACTTTATACGTCACGCATAACATTTTCTCCAGAGAGCAACATTTGTTTTTATTTTAACGGGAATGAGAAATCAGTGGAAATTTTATGTGACCACTACAGATTTATAGTTCTTCGAGTTAGTGGTCACTATTTAGCACTCAAATAGTATTCTATGCTCAGTGTATTTCAAGATACAATTTATAACATTTGTTTGGATACTACCAACTAGTCATGTGCACAAAATTTGTTCCTACCATTTCTTTCATGTCTTCTATTTCTTCGGAAACACGAAACAGGAAGCCCCGTCCACACACAGAAATCTGATCAACATGAAAGTCTGCTTTTGTGTCGAGCTGAAATTTCCTCCTTGCCTGCATTTAGGCAGGCCTGGAGCTAGGCTGCAGGCACACTCTGTGCCTGCCTGCAGGCCCTGCCACACACACACACGTGGAGAGTGTGGCAGGGCATGTGTGGCAGCTGGTGGGGCCTGTAGGCGTGCTCTGGGCCTGTATGCAGTCCCCACCACACATACACTCCCTCCGAGAATGTGGCAGAACATGTGTGGTGGCTGGCGAGGCCTGTAGGTGCACTCGGGGCCTGTCTCCACACCCCGCCACACAAACACACTCCCCAAGAGTGTGGTGGGGCTTGTGTGGCAGCTGGTGGAGCCTGCAGGCACACTCCGGGCCTGCCTGCAGCTGAGTGCTTTACTCCAAAGAAGCAACAGCAGATGCCAGGTAAGAAGAATGCTGGGAAGGGGTGCCAGTAGGTGGGAATACCCTCCCCACATAGTTGCCCATATTTTGGGGGTCCGATCCGAAAAAAAACCCTCCTGATTTTGGGAGTCTTTCAAAAATGGATTGGGGCCCCCAACAAAAGCCGCGATATGAAACGAGGCAAGGTTTAGCCTGAAAGCACAAGACTACTTGCAACCTTCTGCTCAGGACACTTCTAACTTATCAGGATTCAGGAGTATAGTTGGTATTTAACCAGCATCTTAACTCAGACAAATGCCTGGCCAAGGAGGGAGAAAAATTATATACTGGTACAAAATGAGCCTATAGTTGAGCTGAAACTGGCCAGTTCTTGGTGAAACTATTGACATGAGCTGAGGTGGACCAGACCTGCAGTTGCTCAAACCTGCAAACCACTAAAAAGTCACCTCAATGCCCAGAACTTCACCCCTTACTTTCACACCTGCTAGGTGTGGCATAGCAGCCAACCATGCAGGTTCGTTACGTGAATGATGAGAATGGAGCAGATTATGCCAAATCTGCAATATAAGATTCAAATTATTTAGAATGAAGTAACACACATATCAAAGCCTTCAGCCTGGAGAGAAACTCAAGAAACATGTGAACACTGCATGGTGGGTGAATGGGTCATTCTGATGGTCAGGCCAAAAACAAAAACAACCCAACAACAACAACAACAAAACCACAAATGGCTGACCAGGACATCAACAGGCCACTATAACCCAGCAGAAATTCTGCACTGCTAGATTAACTTGCATGTGAAACTTGATCTCAAAACTGTAGATGAACATCTCACAATGAGCATGATTACCATCCACTGGTGAGGCTTCCTCCCAGGCCTGCAGCTTGCTAGGTGGGGTGCTGAGTCCAACATTCCCTCCAACATTGTAAAGGCAGGCCCACTTATTTGTGTCATTCCACTTTTTCCAGCTTCTTTAAAAAGGCTCAAATTGATACTCCCCCTCCATTAACCCCTTTTGCCATCAGCTTACTTTAACTGCTGCAATTGCTTAATTTAAAGTGCAAAAGTAGTTCACATGTATTTAACTTAGCAAATATGGGCATGGAATCTTGCTCTTCCCAGTTGGTTCAGGCAGAAGCAAAATGCTGTACCATTGTCTGTGTTTTTCATCATTTATACCTTTTGCCATCTTGACCACCCTCTGATATTGTTTGACAAAATATGTCTCAGAATTTTGGAAAATGGCATTCATAACCTTTTGGAAAACACCTTTTGGGGATCATAACTTTTTAAAGAAAAGCATGACCTTTCAGAAATGAGCCAAATCCCTTTAGAGTAGAATCTTCTCTTGTGGTATACAACCAGATGTAATTATGCTAAGCAATGGTTTTAGTTGTTAGATTGAATAACCTGTTATCTCTGATCTGTTAGGAAAACAGATATTTTTTTCAGTGCATATATATTCTCCCATAAAACAACTTCTTTTATATCATGCACTCAAGAGACAAAAATGAAGTAGATTTGATTTTAAAAAGAACATATCTGGTTTACTCACAACCTTCAAGTGTTCAGCATGCACAGATACAAAACTTATCAGTCCAGTTTCAGATATGTTTGAGATAATTCTCTGTGCCATCCGGCCAGGGCATCTCTTACAGCCCATGAGCCCCCAGTGGTGCAGTGGGTTAAACCCTTGTGCCGGCAGGACTGAAGACCAACAGGTCGCAGGTTTTAATCCGGGGAGAGCGCGGATGAGCTCCTTCTATCAGCTCCAGCTCCTCATGTGGGGACATGAGAGAAGCCTCCCACAAGGATGATAAACCAGCAAAACATCCGGGCATCCCCTGGGCAACGTCTTTGCAGATGGCCAATTCTCTCACACCAGAAGCGACTTGTAGTTTCTCAAATTGCTCCTGACACGACAAAAAAATCTCTTACAGCAAAACAGTAAGCAAGTGTGTGATCTGAGGTCTGAAATACTCCCTAGTAGTCTGAAATGATTGTGTGGTCTGCAGCCCCTTCTCAGGAACCATATAACTTCTCAAGAACCATAGAGTAAAGGAAGCTGCATACCAGAACATGCATACAGGAAACAGTAAGCAACAGGTTCATAGATAAACATTACTAGAGAATGACTGAAGAAGGTTGTCATTTCCAACACAGATTCTATCTGTGAAATGTTGGCAAATATGTTTTTTTCTCAAAGACAACTCTAAACTACTTGTTTAATTTTACTTATTATCTAGAATGTTAAGGGCTGAGAAACTACCAAGAAAAATATAAAACTGTCCCATCACTTTTTAAAAAAGTGGACAGAACACAGAGTCTCTCATCTTTCAAGCAAGTTTGAAAACTTCCTTTGGGAAGTGTACATACAGCTTTAACAAATAAAGTTTTAAATCATTAATCCTTGTATTATGGGAACTGAACAATAACCAAGTCAACTAAAGGAAGGCTCAGTGCCAGACTACCTAAACAGAACCCATGGCAAATATAGCCTTAGTACAGAATGTAAGATACATTTAGTCTCAAGATCCTTTATTTTGTCCAGGACAGCTAGATTAAATTGTGGTCTTTAAAAAACTCTTTATAAGCTCTCTTAACAATTAGAAATATTCCTATACAAAGAAACCTGCTGCCTTTCCTCTGTGTCACATGTTCTTGGAAGTGCATTAGCAACAGGTAATGCATTAGGTTCCTGATCTTATTTTCCATTTACTGAAAGCATCTTTGGACATATAATGTGCTCTAATGCACTAGTACAAAGTTAAGAATAATTCCTTTGTGGTCTAAAATCCTCTCTCAAGTTTGTGTCTGCATTGCTCTGTTTCATACAGGTTGTACTTATCAGTGTTTGCGGACAGTCCCATTTCCAATGGCAAAATAGCCCAGTTGTTTATTATTAGTCCCACATAGTTGATATACATTTGCCTGCCCTGCTGTATCTTCTGTACTCAGAATTGTCTTTGTCTCCATGGCCTAGTGTATGACTTTTCTGCATCTCATTCTTCCTGGTGTTATCATAGTCGTTATATTTTCCTGTAAGAATATAGTTAATGCCTTTCCCTTGGCATTTCTCATTATGGATATAAACACTACTACTAGATTCCATATTACAATATTCTGTAAACAAGCAGAACTTGGACTCCTATCTCAGGAAATTATGCTTCTTGCCGAGGATCATTTGTCCCCAATAATATGTAATAGCCTGCCTTGTGAAGTGTGAATGACCTTCTATCCCACCATATTGGCAGCCCTGTTGGTTAATACATGACCAAAGGTCTTCTTGATGACTGTTTTCAGGTTGTGGAAATCCTTCCTAAGACAAGCTGGCCTGCCTATCTCCCTGCTGTCCTTCTGCCAACAGACAGAATCTTTTAAATTCAGACATGCTGAAAAAATTGGGAAGCTGGCTGACTGTTGAGAAAGTGGCTTTGAACATGAAGAAAGGGTGTTGCCTTTTCCCTTTTTTTTTGCTTTTCAATTTGCTTTTGCGTCACTTACTTATGTTTTAATATTATGAGTTACTTTGGTTTATATGTTTTAATCATGTTAAAATAAATGCAAATTAAATTACATCATTAAAATATATGAATAGATAAATGAAACAATTGTCTTACATTTTACATCTAAATCTTAATCTAATTCTAAATCAGATGTGAAAGCAATTTGACTGTGACATCTCCAAGAAAGTTTTTTCATCACTCTACTAGCAGACCCCGGTGGCGCAAGGGGTTAAACCCTTGTGCCAGCAAGACTGCTAACCAAAAGGTCGGTGGTTCAAATCTGGGGAGCCAGGTGAGCGCCTGTCTGTCAGCTCCAGCTTCTCGTGTGGGGACATGAGAGTATCCTTCCATGGGATGGTAAAACATCTGGATATCCCCTGGGCAACGTCTTTGCAGAAGGCCAATTCTCTCACACTCAAAGCAACTTGCAGATTCTCAAGTCGCTCCTGACACACACACACACAAAAGATGCAATTCCACTGCAAATTCCACTGTAGCAGTAAATAAATAATATCATAATCTAGTCTACTTTACCAGGGATGTTGGGGCACTGGAATAAAGGAAAGTAAAAACCTTATAAAGAATCCTAGGGACACACAGAAGCTTTACTTTGCAATTTTGTGGAAGCTATTTTTTTCATGACCCTTATGCCTCAGCATGCTGTTTTTTCTGTATTCTATAATTAGGATAGGAAACATCCCTAATACTGTATAGAGGATGCACATGTCTCAGTCAAAATGCTTGACAACAGGTGTCTTTTCTGGGACTTCTATTAAAAGACAATTTCCAAAACAATCAACAAGTTTGATTTCCCCTGGTTGAAAATCACAACTGGAAAGTCAATTTTTTTCTCTCATGAGCAGCGATTTCCATATTAAAGCAAAGATCCAAACTACAGAATTGATATAGCTAGAAATGTAAGTAATTTTGAATCAGATTGCTCTATTTAGGTCAGTAGCACATTTTTGATCAGTTGTGGCTTTTCTGGGTTTCAAGCATGAATTTCTTACAGTCACTAAACTGAAAATCTTTTACTGAAGATGACAGTATCACAAAGCTATTCCGCTTTCCGAAAAGAAAAAGACCTCTGCCTTCAGCGGTGTGTGTGTGTGTGTGTGTGTGTGTGTAGGAAAGCGGGTGAATGCATCTTACTTTCCCATCTTACATCCCATCTTCTTTCATCGTCTTTCTGAATTTTCAGCTGTTTGAAGTCCAATAACACTCAACTTCTGAAGATGAACTTTTAGTTTAGTTTCGTTTCCATGCGCTGCAGAAATGGAGTCCCACCGGAAGTCCTTCCATAAGATTCCTGTGGGACTCCGTTTCCACGGCACATGGAAATGGAATCAAATGTCCACTTGATGAGGTCCTTCTTACCACAGGAAATATTTCTTTCAATATTTGCCTTTTCAAAATGTATAGTGCATGCAAGAAAATCAGGAGACAACAGGCATGATTTCTACATGGAAAGGGTCACAAAAGATATCAAGATAACATGATAGAAATGGCAAAATTGATTCAGATACTGAGAAGATTTGTTTTCAGTACTAGTTTTCCCTGATGAAAGCTGGTTCTGCAAACATACCTCCCTGAGGTACATATGTATTACTATTCAGTAATAACTGCAACTTCTGAAATGTAAAAGGAATTAGTAAATGATATGCAGTACCGTAATCCATGTTTCTGAGTTTGCACATGATTAATTTGATCTTTTTAGTGACTGATGCACAGAACTCACATCAACACAATCACCATGAACAGCTTGCATTCTCTGATGAATCTGCTTTGGGGTGACACCTTCTGCTGTCAAGAATTCAATGACTGCATGTTACTTAAGTCGCATTGACTGACCATCAGCACAAGGTTCCATACTCTGCACTTTAACAACACAACTGTTCAATGCTAAGGCTTTCCGCCAAAATGGAACTGTAGAAGATAGTCTACTGAACAAGACAGTACCTGCAGCATACTAATACTGCCATCTGTTGAGGAGTTATGAAGGTGGAGGCATTACTTTTCATTCAACCTTCTTCTTTAGTGTTCCCGTTACTTGGGATAGTGGCTATTTACTGGTATTTTCACTCTTTTCTTCACACCATTGCTAGTGTTGCAAACTGTAATGCCTCAGGAATGTGAAACTGCACTTCCAGGTGGGTGACATAAGTCCACCCTTCTGCTGTGCCACTTTCCCTTTTTATTTTTAAAAGACACTTCACAATTACATGAAGTGTAGAGTTTAAAAAACAAAAATATTTTTAACAAGGGGCAAGGACAGCAAACTGCTACAGAAGTGGTTGGACCGCATTGCACAAGGTAAGTCCTGGGACTGTGCGGCAATCAGGGATTATTGATAAGGTGGGGATGAACACGTTGCATTCCCTGTCATGGAGACCCTGAATGTAAATAGTTGCTCTTGTGATAGGGTTGTAAAAAGTTCATTTTAAAGCACTGCATCATTATTAATACAATGGCATGTAAAACTCAGTTTATAAACAGAATCAAAGGAATGCTTTCAGCTCTTCAAAGAGTATGTCAGCTCTCATATTGCAAATTCTAATTAAGCTAGTCAGTACTTACTCTGGGAATTGAGAACTGATCAGTAGCAGCACACGTGTTGATACTGATCTATGGAGCTATAGATGGCATCCTTTGCTAACCAGAGGTAATATCTTGCCATTTTCTTGGCTTCAGCACTTTAGTTCTTAATGGTACAAGCGTTTCTTTAAAGAACATCAGAATACTTTGGGCAATTAAGAAAATGTCTACAAATGATTTCAGGAAAAGATATGGCTGAGTATGAAAAAAAAAATTGGGAAAAATGTTTAAAACATCTCCCAACTTGGTTTACTAACATCATCAAGTACCATTGGGCTGGATCCAAATGTAGGCATATCAAATGAGTTGGCAAAAGGAGAAAAATGTTAACCCCTTCTTCCTTTAGCCAATGCAAAAACAAATGTGAAGTGGGCACTGTGTATGCTGTAGAGGAGGAATTTCCTTAAAATAGGTGGAAGCACGCATATTTACTCAAGTCGAATGAGCCATTGCATGTAATGTGAACCTTAATTTTGAGGAGCACATTACCCCCCAAAAAACGTTGTTCTAAAGAAGGAAGGAGAAGCAGTAACCTTCTGCCATGTGGAAGATGGTGCCACTTCTCCTTTCTTCTTTAGAAAAGGGTGCCATTTTTCCTTCCTTTCCCAGCTGAGAGTTGAAGGAGAAATCCCTGGGGGTTAGAGTAGGGCACCATTTCTCCATCCCAAACTTGAGAAACAAAGGAGAAATGGCTGGGGGGGGGGGCACCATTTCTCTTTTGTCCCCAATGTGGGAGACAACAGAAAAATGGCATGGGATAAGAAAGGGCTCAGTTTTTCCTTCATCCCCAACTTGGGAGATGAAGGAGAAATGGTTTGGGGAGGGAAAAGGCACTGCTTCTCCTTTGTCCCCAACTTGGGAGATGAAGGAGAAATTGCTTGGGGAGGAAGGGGCACTGTTTCTCCCTTTTCCCCCATCTTGGGAGATGAAAGGGAGATGGCTTGGTGTAAGGAATATCTCCTTCATTCCCAATTTGGGAGAAGAAGGGGAGGTGTCTTGGGGAGTTAAGGGTTGCCATTTCTCCTTTGTCCCCATTTTGGGAGATGAAGGAGAGGTGGCTTGGGAAGGGAGGGTTGCTGTTTCTCCTTTGCTCCCAACTTGGAAGACAAAGGAGAAATGGCTTGGGGAGGAAAAGGGCGCTGCTCTTTCTCCTTCATCTCCCAGCTCTTTCAGCAATATCTTCCAATCTCTCTATATTAGTGGGGCTGCCATGATAATAATAAGGAGGCTGGATGGCCATCTGTCGGGGGTGCTCCTTGGCAGGGGATTGGACTGAATGGCCCATGAAGTCTCTTCCAAGTCTATGATTCTATGATTCTAAGTACATTTCCACCTGTTCTTTGCTAGCCAAAAACCTAGATTTTGAGCCAATTCATGCATTTTGTAATGTATACATCTTGGATTTGTGTAGTCTTTTTTTAATCGGAAAGCAGGGCACCTAAAAGCACCTGTTGCACCAATAGCCATTATTTGACCTCCTTAATTAAGCTTTTTTTCAAACTTAGCTTAGTTTTGTCATCAAAAAGATCTTGGAACTGTCCATCTAGGCCTGTGGCTGGTCAGAAGGCAATGGGCTACAGCAGCTAATTGTGGAACAGGATACAGACAAGTAAATTAAGTACGATGTTGTAAAGAGAAGAACACTACCACAGGGACCATACAGTTAAGTAGAATCTCATATACTTGAGTATAAGTTGACCTCATGTATAAATATAGGGTAGGTTTTGGGTCCAAAATTATGGATTTTGAAAAAAATCCATATGGGTGAGTATGGATGAAAAAACATGTAGATAAGCTGGGAGTCACTCCACAGAGACAGGAAAGCACAAATGCAACCCAAGGGAGACAATCACTGCTTTCATTTTTCCTTTCAGGCATTAAAAAAGGCCTGTGACAGAAAGACTGGAGGAAGTTGCTGCTTCTTGTAGGTACTCCCAGCATGGACTAAGCTCTTGTTTTTTCATCACTCTACTAGGAGTCCCCGGTGGTGCAATGGGTTAAACCCTTGTGCCGGCAAGACTGTTAACCGAAGGGTCGACAGTTTGAACCTGAGCAGCAGGGTGAGCTCCCATCTGTCAGTTCCACGAGAGGCATGAGAAAAGCCTCCCACAGAATGGTAATGCATTTGGGTATCCCCTGAGCAACATTATTGTAGATGGCCAATTCTCTCACACCAGAAGTGACATGCAGTTTCTCAAGTCATTTCTGACATGAAAAAATATCACTCTACTCAGAAAATAATAATAATAATAATCATCATCATCATCATCATCATCATCATCATCATCTTTATTTATATACTGTCCTATCTCCCCAAAGGGACTCAGGGGATGCTTCCATTTATGAGAAGAGTTGAAGTACAGTACTTACATTGACATGTGATAAATTGACCCAGGACTTTTGGGTTAATTTTTAAACTAAAAAATTTAAATAAAATTTCTAGACTTATGTGTATGTATGTATACACGAGTATAGTAAGTGTATAGTTTTATACCTACTCCACAGGCCTTCATTGAAGCAAGAAAGATCAACAAATGTTTAAAGTGTCGGAACAGATGACAGATCTAATGCAGTACATAAAGGGGGGGGGGGGGGCTCAAGTTGCTTGAGACCTTATTTAATCTGTCCCAAGGCCACGCTTGGATCTTTCTTGTAGTCATGGTACTTCGTATCTTTGTAAATACCCCAGAATGGACTGCGGAATCAATTAGAGATGCTGAAATCCACACTAAAATTGTTACCAGAGAGAAATATATTCACTTTATTTCATTGGTCTATTAAACAAAAAATAAGGAAGTTTGAAATCTGAAATTAAGTTTGAAGAATTCAGCATGTACAGTGATACCTTGAGTTAAGAGTTTAATTTGTTTCATGACTGAGCTCTTAACTCAAATTGTGCTTACCTCAAAGCAAATATTTCCACTGAAATGCTAGTAGTCTGTTTTGACTCCCCAAATCCCCCTTTCAATTTTTATTTTGTGTTTTTAAATACAAAAATGTACTTTATAAATAACAAATAATGTATAAATGCACATTCACATGGAACAATAAAAAAGATCAAATTTAAAATGGTAGAAGCACAAAGTTGTGGCAAGAAAACACATTTAAGGCAACAAACTGTGTGTTGGCCGATGTAACAGCTAGGGAAAACCTGTACATTCACATGGAACAATAAAATATGAAAGATTAACTTCAGAATGGCAGAAGCACAAAGTTGTGGCACAATGGTAGAAGCACAAAGTTGTGGCAAGGAAGCACAAAGCACATAGTGAAGAGGCAGAAGCATCATTTTCTTCATAGTGTACTCATTCCAGCCTCCCCCCCCTTGCTCTTGCTCTCTCTCTGTATCTCTGTTCATGAAACCAAACATACCAGGAATAAAAACCACACAAAATCAACTAACCCGAAGTTCCATCAAGTGGACAAGAGTAAAACAGACAGAAATTCCCCAAAGTGAATAAGAGCATGAGGCACAGAGGCTGCTCCCTTGAAACTCTAAAGCTCTGTACTCTTGTGCTAATGCTTCCTCTGGCACTAGCTTTTAACTCAAAATGCTGCTCATATGTCAAAGAGAAACCCAGGCTGAGCGTCAGCATTTAACTCAAAATGCTTTTAAGTTGGGATGGTCTTAAATCGAGGTTCCACTGTATGTGCATTTGAATTACATTAATTTTCTCGAAGTGTTACTGTAATATAAAAGGTCAGAACTAGGTCACTCTAGTTCAAGCGATGAATAGCTGACCCAGTATTAAAATATGGATGTAAGTGGTCTGACATCAGATGTCTGTCTGAATGCTGATTCACTAGGTGGCCCTGGACAAATCTCTGTTCTTCAACTTCAGTTCCTCTTCTATAAAATGGGAACAATGGAACACAGCTCTTATAAGGGAAGCTTACACTAGAGACTGTAAAATACATTTCACAACCGTGTTATGCATGTCTGTGTATGTTTACTTACTCCTACTTTGTCAATACTCCTACTCTAGATTTGAACAAACTTACATTTGTTTTGATGACCAAAATAAAATACTAATTCTGTGTTGTTGTTAAATAAACTGTACAATTTATTTCTGGCAACAAAAATACAGTTCCAAAATTATTTAGAAACTGCTCTGTCCTCTCCAGCACAGCCACAACTAACCACTCTAAGTCCATGTGTTGACAAAAAAGGATGTGAGAGGAGAGATAGTTCATTGCAATAGTTAGCAACCAAGTCATGTGGGCAGTAGCACACCACAGAGCTTTCTGTTCCATCCAAGACATGAAATTTGAAACAGAGTAGAAACAATTGTGAACCGCTCCGAGTCACCTCTGGGCTGAGAGGGGCGGTATATAAATATGGTAAATAAATAAATAAGCACAAAAGAAGAATAGGCTACTGCTTACTTTAATTATATATACTTTGTTAGCCCTACAGTGGAGTAGTGAGATGAATTGTCTCATTGCTGACGTTTTGGAATATGATTTTCCAGACCAAAATAAGCCAGTCTCTGAGTTACAAACATCTGACCGACAAATGACTCATAGTTAAGAACGGGGTGAGACAACAGGAAGTGAGACAAATCTACTCCAAGGAAGGGAAATTCACTCCTGAAAGAGTTATCATGGGAAAAAGGTGTCTCCACTGAAGCTTTAACATCACAACAAGCCACATTTTTCAAAATCCAATTATCGCAGGGCAGACAGTGAGATGAACCCTTCTGAACAGGGGCACAGAGAGCAAAACAAACATAACAGGAGTGCTATCCAAGCACTTTAAAATATATCTGTTTCAACTTATAAACAAATTCAGCTTAAGAACAAACCTACATAACTTATATTATTTGTAAGTTGGTGACTGCATGTACAGCTTAAAGGAATGCATTGGGTTTCAGAAGGTACTCAAGGAAATTAGCAAGTGTGAATTCATTTATTGTCTCCATCTCACCAAATCATATCTACTACACTTGAGGAAAATATAGATCACACATTCCTTATCTAGAATCCCAAAATTCAAAATTGGATGTTTGATGTAAAGACGCCTTTGCTTTCTGATTATTTGCTTGGTTTCATGCACAGAATTATTAAATATATCAGCCAAAATTACTTTCAGGCTATGTGTTAATAAATAAATTTTGTGTTTAGACTTATGTCCCATCTCCAAGGTTTCTCATTATGTATGAATATGCAAATACATGTTATCCAAAATTGAGGGAAATCCTAAATGCAAAACACTTCTAGCCCCAAGCATTTTGGGTAAGGGATGCTCCAACTGTAGTATTTTTATAGTACAAAAAGTATGTACCAGGAGATAAATGTGATCAGTATTGAAATACTTTTGGTTGGGATTTTGTTCCCCATTCCCAGTTTGATTTTAAAGTGTGTTCTGGACTGTTTTGTGCAAAAATTCACCAGAGTCAACAATCCCAAACAGTATATTTTTCTTATCACATTTAACGCCTGGTACTGCTCCACGCTCTCACTTTGAAGAAAGCAGAGTTTCAGTGGGAGCAGCTATCAAGCTTCCTGGACAGAGAGGTAGTTTAAAATATAAACTACCTCTGACACTTTTGTTCACAGATTGCCTGCTCTGTGCACACTTTCAACAGAAGTCTCTCTACATTTTTAAGCCAGACAAGCAAAATATGAATACCAACTATCAGGAACAAATCGGAATGGCTAGATTTAAATGAATGACAAATTTCATCTACTGAAGTCAATGTTAACTTTTATTTTTCCCTCTTCCACAAAACTTCAGTGAAGCAAGAAGCGCAACTTGTGAGAACAGTCTGATCGCACTGTTTTCAGAGTGCATGTGATTTTTTATTATATACCCATTTCTATAGTAATTTTTCTTGAATGAAACTTTACTGTTGGGTTGCTGTTTACACCAGCAGCATCTCAGAGTAAAAATACAGTCAACGATCTCAGTTGGAGCCACAGAAGAGAATAGATGAGTGAAAATCTCCGCCTACCTTTGCCACCCAATTGAACAACGGTGACATCCTCACAAAGGCAGAAACAGCCGTGTGTCACAAAGTTGTAATTCCAGCCACTTTCTCTTCTTCTCTTTCAGTGATTGTTCGCTCCCAAAAGCACCTTCATCAACATCTGCCTAAGCCGTAAGCTCATTTGATGAGAGACAAGAAAGCACTCCTTTCAGAGCATTTGCTCCATGCTGCAAAGAAACATGCTTGTTTCCAGGTCTGGGAGCAGCTATGAGGTCACTCCTCTCTCACACAATTCCACGGTCTATCAGAGATATTCAATGCAAGAAAGGAAAAGGCTGGGTTGGTCCAGAGCAGAAGGGAGTCTTCTATACGCTGCTTTCAAAAAGAGACTCCACCTACTCTCAGGGAGAGGGGGAGTCAAGAAATTACTAACAAAGTGGTGCTCTGTAGATGGCTCAGGAAGCTGTGAAATGCAGCCGCTTGTGTTTAAGAGCCCTGCAATAACATACCAAGGTGGGGGGAAATTATGAAGGCATAATGGTAACTTTCAAGGACTCCTGAATAAAAAGACAGTGTTCATAAGCACTACTTTTTGAAAAACTGCGGCCGTTACTAGAGTTTTCTGGGAACAGTCCAACTTTCAAATAATGTCACTGCTAACTGAAAATAAAAACAAAATCCAAATTCAGTTAAACCATTCTTGTCTTGCTATTAAAGATTTAAGTGTATAACATTAGACCAACAGAGGAACAGTGTTGTTTCGTAATATAAACATTAAATACAAAGTGGGTATTTGTAACTTGTGCAGTTTCTTTTTACATAAATAGTAAAATATCTATAATTATTTTTTGTGGTTTTGAAGTGAAATAGTCCTAGACATTTGGGTTATTTCCTTATTAATAAAGTAGGAATAAATATTTCCTTGTTAAACTGCCAAAACATCTTCCCCTCTCAAACACACAGAATCGTTTGGTATAATGGAGAGGGGGAAATCAAATCATCTGATGAGTAATACATATGTTCAATTGTTTCAGTGGTGGTTCTGTATGAAATGTTGATTTGAACTGAATGTTCAAATGTTGATTTGGACACAAGCGCATGGTGAAAGTGATAGGCTACAACTTGATTCAGTAAAATCCTAATCAATGCAAACTCTGTATTGTTGAAGGCTTTCATGGCTGGAATCACTGGGTTGTTGTAGGTTTTTCCGGGCTATATGGCCATGTTCTGGAGGCATTTTCTCCTGACGTCATATAGCCCGGAAAAACCTACAACAACCCAATGCAAACTCTGTTATGCTCAAAGACAGAAAAAGGCAGAAAGGCCATACAGAAGCAAAGAAACATATTGGAAGACACTGCAAGTTCCATTCAATCAAAAACCCTGCATTTTCCCATGCAGGGATACACAATCAAAGCATTCCTGACAGGTGACCACCCAGCCTCTCTCTGGAGACTCAACCATGCTCCAAGGTATGGTATTTAGCTGTCAAATAATTCTTACCACCAGGAAGTTTTTTAAAATCTTTAGGTCAGTGTTTCTCGACCTGGCGATCAGGACCCCTGGGAGGGTTGCAAGGGGGTGTCAGAGGGGTGACCTAGACCATCAGAAAACACAGTATTTTCTGTTCGTCATGGGGGTTCTGTGTGGGAAGTTTGGCCCAATTCTATCATTGGTGGAGTCCAGAATGCGCTTTGATTGTAGATGAACTATAAAAACCAGAAATTACAACTCCCAAATGTCAAGTCTATTTTCCCCAAACTCCACTAGTGTTCACATTTGGGCATATTAAGTATTCATGCCAAGTTTGGTCCAGATCACCAACATCCAGTGCTCTCTGGATGTAGGTGAACTACAACTCCAAAACTCAAGGTCAATGCTCTTTGATTGTATGTGAACTATAAAGCCCAGCAACTACAACTCCCAAATGACAAAACAATCTCTCCCAACCCCACCAGTATTCAAATTTGGTCATATTGGGTATTTGTGCCAAATTTGGTCCAGTGAAAGAAAATACATCCTGCACATCAGATATTACATTACGATTCATAAAATTATAGTTATGAAGTAGCAAAAAATTAATCTTATGGTTGGGGGTCACCACAACACGAGGAACTGTATTAAGGGATCGTGGCATTAGGAAGTTTGAGAAACACTGGTTTAGGTGGAATCAGAGAGATCAGGCTATACCCCTGCCCTGAATCTGGATTTTCTGGAAATCAGTACATGCGGACCAGGATATCCTCTTGCCATAGTCCCCTCTAGTGGCTGGATGCATTATAGTGCACCTTCTCCCAACTTCAGAGCCACACAAAATCATAGAATCACAGTTGGAAAAAAATCCTAAGGGCCATCCAGTACAACCACTTCTGCCATGCAGAAAGACACCATCAAAGCTCTCCTGACAGATTTTCATATGATCACTGCTTTAAAAACTTTCAGAGAAGGAGACTGCAGCCCAGTCCTGATTCTATAGTCAATCATTTCAAATAGTTAGGAAGTTCTTCCTAATGTATTGTTGAAGCTTTCATGGCCAGAATCACTGGGTTGTTGTAGGTTTTTTCGGGCTATATGGCCATGTTCTCCTGACATTTCTTTTCTCCTGACATTTCGCCTACATCTATGGCAAGCATCCTCAGAGGTAGTGAGGTCTGTTGGAACTAGGAAAAAGGGTTTATATATCTGTGGAATGACCAAGGTGAGACAAAGGACTCTTGTCTGCTGGAGCTAGGTGTGAATGTTTCAGCTGACCACCTTGATTAGCATTTGATTACCTGGCAGTGCCTGGAGCAATCTTTTGTTGAGAGGTGATTAGATGTCCTTGTTTGTTTCCTCTCTGTTGTTGAGCTGTTCTAATTTTAGAGTTTTTTAATACTGGTAGCCAAATTTTCTTCATTTTCATGGTCTCCTCCTTTCTGTTGAAATTGTCCACATGCTTGTGGATTTCAATGGCTTCTCTGTGTAGTTCTTCATAATGTTTAAGTGGAATTTCTTTTTCTGCCAATTGGCTCCATTGCTCCATTGTGATCTAGTCTCCAAAGGAGAAGGAAACCTTGCCTTCTAGACAAGTGCTTTTGGGTTTCGAATCCCATCATCCCAGCCATGTTTCAAATGCAGCATTTTAAGGGTGATCCCTTAAAATCTGTCTTTAAAATTACAAATGACCCTTTGAAGGTTTAAAGCTGAGGTGGCCCTTGGTGAAAATGGCACGCCTGTACTAGACAATGAACTTCATAGCAACTAAGCACTCCAAAACAAACCTGCTAGGTATGTTGCATGTCTAGTAGGATGCTGTAGATTTAAAAGCAAGTAGATAACTGTCTGCAAAAATGAACAAATAACATAGTAACAATACTTCCCATTTTTAGAATATGTATCAAATTGAGATACTGTGGGAATTATTTTTTTTTTGCCAATACTACTGTTGACCTTCACATTTGTGAATAGAATGCATTTGTATCTGAAGTTTGCATTACAAAAGTTTGTATTATATTGTTGATGAAAAATTGACCCCTCTCCAAAAACAATTATAACATTATTTCTATTAACACACACTCTCTCTCAATCTCTCTCTCTATAGTATAAGTTCCGCAGTTGCAAAAGTTAAATGGCTTAGCTTTTCACAAGGTTTCCTTGCCGAAATCCCCTGGAGCCTGGAGATTCCCAAAAGGATTAAATCAATCATTTGCCAAGCCCAGAGCCCTGGGGAGGAGGAAGGGAAATATTCTGCAGAGTATGGGCTAATCGCCAGCCCCCTTACCTAGAGAGATTCATCATAACTAAGCAGTCTGGGGTTTCCCTTATAACCAAATTCATGGATATGGTTTATTCTGAAATTGGGGTGCATTGGCAGGGCAACTACAGTTATGATCCAGCACATCCTAAAATAACTTTAAACCATATAATATGATGTTAAGTATGCGCTTGTGAAACTGTAGACTGGGAAACTGGCCTGATGTCCTGCTGAGAAGAAATCCCCTCAGGGAGGCAAAGCAAACAGGAAAAGATCCTATTTAAGATGCAATCAGGCTACAAAGAAGCATCAAGGTGTTTCAGAAATATCTGATGTGAACTGTGCCTCAATAGGATTTATATTGTTCTGTATGTTTAAGAAGCCTTGCTGCAGGCTATATTTCACAACCAAACCCTAGGAACATGAAATATAGTTTGCAGCAAGGCTTCTTAAACTGTGGGTCATGACATCATTTGAGGTCCCACAACTGAATAAAAAATTTGTGTACAATCCAGATTTAGCACCGTCTGACTTCCATCTGTTCCCGATAATGAAAGAAAATCTTCAGAAACATCATTATGCTTCTGATGAAGACGCTGAGAGAATTGTGAGAAACTGGTTGCGGAAACAGAGTGTTGACTTCTTCCGTGACAGATTCAGAAAACTTGTTCATTGTTGGCAGAAATGTATCCAATTGTCTAGTGATTATGTGGAAAAGTGAATAGTGGCAGTTAAAGAGAACACTCTAAGGATTATTTCTGCATTTGATTTATTAAAATATTCCCATCCAAATCCAAGTAACGAAGGTGGAGGCATTACTTTTCATTCAGTCCTCGCTTTTAGAGCATTAGTGTCAATACATATAAGAGATTTAAAAAATATTTTCTTCAACATATATTGTGCACTCAAGTTTAATTAAAAATTTTTGCTTATTTTACTAACTCAATTTGTAGGCATGCGTAAAAAAGAATAAAATGTGGGCTGAAATCCTTGAAACACTGCAGTAGCATAAAAATAGTTGTACACGTGGTTTGTCTTTCTCAGAAGTTAAGCACAGTCCCCTGGGCAAGCAATTTTCCATAAGCACACATAAAGCCCTCTTGCTTTTGACTTTGATGTGATACATAAGGAGCTAACTGATCACTGCAAACAGGTGACTTCAAAGCATTGGCACTCATCAGGCATTAGGTTACACAACTTGGGATCCAGTATAACTAAAGTGGTGCACATTCACATCACTGTAAATGCTTACAGGATACCAGGGGAAATTAATGCAGTAAGATCTACATGTGAGTAAATATGTTTTGTAGTATACTGTTTTGGTTCATTTCTTACATTTGTTAAGTAAGTTCTGCATACCTCCAAACTCCACTGTAGGAAAATGTCATTATATATATTTTGAAAAAATTAATATAAGCATAATACAAAATACACAAAATAAATGATCATGCAAAGTGGCACTCAAATTTATATTCAACAATTTCCCACAGTCTAGATTAAATTAAATGTAAATTGGTCATAATGCCCAACTTTCACAAAGGAAGAACAGCATAACATTGAAGTAGTAAGACAAGATTCAGAATATTCTTATAGAGCGAGGCAGACCTGTTTAGTATCTGTGACACATACAGCCTGTAAACATGTCTTTTGGTTTACTTGGCTTCTGATAATTTTCTTGGTTTTGTATCTCTACACAGACAGCATAAACACAGGAATGATTAAGCCCCAGCAGGCTATAGCATATGGCATAGAGATTCTTTGTTGTGCAACAAGCGCACAACCCACCATACAGATTTCATCTCATTATTGTCTTGTTGCTGTCAATGCCTATCACTTTGGAAGAAGAATCCCTAGGAACAGAAAATATTTTCCAGGTCTGTTCAAGAAAGAGATAGTTGTATACTTTACCACTGAAAAAAATGACACAAATAAGGCCCTGGTCTTGTAGCAGCTGATGATCTCCAAACATTCAACAGGTACATTTTTCCTAACACAAAAATTGTGCTTGGAAGACTTATTATATTCTGAAATCTTTCTGTCCACCATGTAGCTAGGGATAGGGCACATCAGAGCAAGACAAGATACAGAGTTGTGCACGGAATGGTTTTCCTTCAATACATCTGTTGTTTAGTTACTTTAGTTACCTTTGGGAGCATGTAACAAGAAGGCCCCTCCTGGTACAAAAATCTGTTTGACACAAAAGCAAGCGGGAGCCGATCCTGGCTCCTTGCCTGTTTTTTATGAGCATATGGCGCTCCATGCCTCCTAGCCTTGGAAAAGTATGTGTGTGGTATGCAGGCCCAGAAAGCAAACGCACCTGTCTGCAGCTGAGCACCTCCTCTAGAGCAAGAATGTGAACTTGCCTCTTTGCCTTGAAAAGAGTGTGTGTGGCGTGCAGGCCCAAAAAGCACACACACCTGCCTGCAACTGAGCGCCTCTTCTAGAGTAAGAATGTTTACTTGCTTCCTTGCCTTGGAAAGAGAGTGCATGTTTGGTGTGCAGGACCAAAAAAGCACGCACACTTGCCTACAGCTGAGTGCCTCCTCTACAGTAAGAATGTGAACTTGCCATATTGCCTTTGAATGGGTGTGGGTGTGGTATGCAGGCCCAGAAAGCGTACACACCTTCCTACAGCCGAGCGCCTCCTCTACAGTACAAATGAGAACTTGCCTCCTTGCCTTGGAAAGAGAGTGCGTGTGTGGCATGCAAGCCCAGAAAGCACACACACCTGCCTGTAGCTGAGCGCCTCCTCTAGAGCAAGAATGTGACCTTGCCTCCTTGCCTTGGAAAGACTGCATGTGTGGTGTGCAGGCCCAAAAAGCACGCACGCCTACCTGCAGCCGAGCACCTCTTCTATAGTAAGAATGTTAACTTGACACCTTCCCTTGGAAAGAGAGTGCATGTTTGGTGTGCAGGACCAAAAAGCACGCATGCCTGCCTGCAGCTGAGTGCTACCTCTAGAGTAAGAATGTGAACTTGCCTCCTTGCCTTGGAAAGAGTGTGTGTGCATGCAGGCCCAGAAACCACGCACACCTGCCTGCAGCCGAGCACCCTCCTCTAGAGTCAAAACAGGTAAGAAGTCTCCTTAATAGTGCATGCGCCTGCAACTGATTGCCTCTCTTCTGGAGTAAAACAGCTTAAATGTCTAAAATGATGGGAAGGGGAACCTGGGGAGCTCCCCACTCCCCACACACAATGGGCTGATAGAAAATGGATCGTTCAGCACCCCAGAGTGAAAACAGGTATCTGCCCTCCCGATTTTGGGAGGCTCCCAAAAACGGATTGGGGCCCCCACCAAAAACTGGGACATGAAACAGGTCAAGATTTACCCTGAATGCACAACCCTAACATTTAGATCTACATAAATGTATACAGTTTTGTCCAACTATAAGAGAAGTTGCTCCAGTGGTCACAGGCATGTATATTAATGAACAAAAATATTATTTAAGCCTCTTAGTTATGAAGCAAAATTTTATCAACTAATCCACTGGCCTCATTTTCTATCCTATTAAAAGACTACAGGAATCCGCCACAGCTAGGCAGCCAATTACATTAAGCAGTGACTGACTGAAACAGTCTGCAGTAGAGTGATAATGATTGGCACATTTTTGTTTGTTTGGTTGTTTTAAATGCCAGAAGATATCCTACATGAATTAGAGCAAGAAGGTAGCATGATTCAAAATGTCATCCTGAAATCAGTGGGGCTACTCATTTGTACAAACTTTATACCAGTTTTCATTGAAACAGCTTCTTGACAGAGAACCCTTAGATTTGGATTTGAATAAAATATTGGAGAATTTTTTAAAGAGATTCCTCCTGACTGTCAATGTCGGTGAAAGACAATATTGAGGGGGAAAATATAGGAGAATTTGTAAAGGAAAGAGCCTCTGCCTCACTTAAAAACTTGGATTAACAGAGCATCTTCATATGCAATGTCTAAAGCTATCAATTATTTCAAAACATCTGTCTCAGCTAAAGTGCTTTATAGGCTTGTATCTATTTTTGGGAAGACAAAGTAAAGATCTTTTCATTTCCTAACATGATTTTCTGAAATGCTTCGGATTTGGATTGCAGTTGGAGACCCTATAGACACTAAGACTGTTTGTACTGGCAGGGGCATGCTGAAACAGTTCTCAGCGATCAGCAGAGACATAAAAATGATGGATGGGGCTAAGCTCTTTAGATCCTGGAATGCACAGCTTGAAATACTATGTCACACCTGTATTTGCATTTACAATTAAAGCCCTGACCCAAGGCTACAGTCCCATATACTTTTGCTTAGTTGACATCACACTTTCTATTTTATCTCACCATCAAAGCTATGTGTGTTTTGATGGTGCTACTCTAGGAAAATTCTGCCAAATATATATTTAAAATGTGAAACAAACATGTAGGTTAATAACTTGAAACAGCAAGATAAAATGTGGCATAACTGTTTTAAAATAATATTGTTTAGTCAAACTTTTTGCATGCACACGTGATAATGATCACAAAGGTCTATGATGAAAAAATAGTTTTCTAATTTTATAATTGTTTTAATGAATGTTGGGGTACTGATTGTGAAAAACACAGTTAAAATGTCGTACCTTGCACAGTTTTTTCACAAATTTTCAGTACCAATGTCCTTCAGTCACATCTTACAACACTGAAACATTAAAGCAAGTTGTGGAAAATCTGTTGTGAGGGAGAAAATCTGAGGTCGATTTTTTATTTGGTATGTCAAATAGCAGGCATTTGTTTTCTGCTGCTCTGGAAACTAAGACATGGAGCAATGGGTTCAGGCTGTAGGAAAAGAGATTCCATCTAAATATTAGAAAGAACTTCCTGATGGTAAGAGCCATTTGACAGTGGAATTAATTGTGTTTTGGAGTATGGTGGAGTCTTCTTTTCTGGAAGTTTTAAGCAGAGGCTGAATGGCCATCTGTTGGAGATGCTTTGATTGGGATGCATGGCAGGGGGTTGAACTGGGTGGCTCTTATGATTCTGTGATTCTATGAAATTTTTGCAAGCATAAACTGCATTTCACCATGTAATAGTTGCCATTGCATGGTAGTCACTCCCTCCCCCAAAATTGTATTTTTTGCTTTCATCATGCAATAGTCGCATCACACTGTTCATTTGCTTGCCCATGCACCCTGCCTCCTTCAATCAACTGCTGCCTCAGTGAACCCCTATAGCTGGATTTTTTTCACCACGTAATAGTCACAAACCCCTTTTCAACAAAAAAAATGAGATTAAAATGTGACTATTACACAATAAAATACAGTATTTTTAAAAAGTTTTAATGTTGTTCAGTTTTGCTATCCTGTTGTAAATGGCAGAGTCCAAAGAGCACAAAATGGAAAAAATCTCAACTCTGTATTATTCCCAAAAATGTATGCCATAATAAGATGCCACAATACTTTATTTTTCATTTTGAATGCAATTGATAACATTCCAAATTCTATGAGAGAAGCAATGATGTGTTCTCTACTTTTATACATGTCTGGAGTCAACTGTTGACACAACAGTATATATTGAAGCAACTACCTACTGTGACTTTTTTCATTTCTCATCATTTCTGTAATGCAAGCTCATTTGTCATATAATAAGGAAAGCAGAGTGTTTTACTGAGTGAAAAATGTACAGATGCTGCAAAACTAAAATGGAAAATTAAACATATGCGTGGAATTCATTTCTCCTGTTTCTACCACTTCTTTCATGTCTTCTGTTTCTTTGGGAGCATGAATGGTAAGCGCCCTCCCAACACAAAAATCTGCTCAGCACAAAAGTCTGCTTCTGTGTGCATTTGAACTTGCTTCCTTGCCTTGGAAAGAGAGTGCGTGTGTGGCGGGGTGTGTAGGCAGGCAGATCTGGAGCTCAACTGTGTGCATGCTCCAGGCCTGCCTGCATGTCCCACCACACACACACTTTCAGAGAGTGTGGCAAGGCATGTGTGGCGGGGTGTGAAGGCAGGCGCAGAAGGTGTGTGCACACCTGCCAGTGCCTACAGCCAACACCTCTTACTCTAGAAACAGCGGGTGCCAGGTAAGAAAAATGCATGCCGGGAAGGGGAGCCAGTCGGTGCGAAGCCCCCCTCCCATAATGGTTTTCAGGCCTTGAAATGAAAGAACTGAAAACAACCCTCCCAATTTTGGGAAGCTCACAAAAAACAGACTGGGACCCCCAACAAAAGCTGGGACACGAAACAGGGCAAGGTTTACCTCGAATGCATACGTCTACTGCAAATCGGTGTATATAAATATACACACTTATTTTTTCTGTTCAAAGAGAAATATCCATGAAGACTTAATTGAAATACATTTTCTAAAATTTGTTATATTTCAGATTTAGAGAAAGCAAGACTCAGGACAAGACTCAGTTTATATCAAATGATTTGCATACCCATGGATTTTGATATCTAAGGGAGTCCTGGAATCAATTCTGCCAAATAAGCCAAGTCAATATGGGATAAAAGTGGAATGGCACTGGATTGAATTATATCTCCTGAAAGAAGGTGTTTACCTGAATAGGCAGTATGGTATGGCAAGCCCTATTTGATTATACTGTGGTGACATGACTTGTTGAGTGATAGGAAATATGAATACAGCTTAGAACTGTCAAAAGGTCAACTGTTCAAAGATATAGAGTGTACACTGGCACCAGTTGACGTAAGTCACCCATCTTTCATCCTGCCCTCCTCTCTCACACACACATTATTAGTAATTGCTTCTGTCATAAGGCAACAGATGAGGACACTAGCAGTCAATGCTTCCAAGTCGTATGCCTATTTTATGCGGAGTGGCATATGGTCACTGGAAGACATTTCCACCTGCAGTAAGTATGTTGTTATTTTTGTATAAAACTGATACCTTTAATATTAGGTCTTCCTAGAATGGAATGATAACAACAATTTAAATTTAGGGTTTACACTGATTTCTTAATTTGGGGGAATTAAAAATCAAGGATTTTGGCATTTTGAATTGGAAATAATATTGTTAAAACAGACATTTTATTTGTTACTTTGGGGAAAGAGGTCTAAAAAAAGAATGACAGCCATTCAAACCAACATTTCATCTCATGTGATCAAGTATTTTCTGGGTTGTTTTGAGTTTTCCAGGCTGTACGGCCATGTTCCAAAAGCATTATCTCCTGACATTTCGCCCACATCTAAGGCTGGCATCCTCAAAGGTTGGGAGATCTTTTGGAAACTAGGCAAGTGGGGTTTATATATCTGTGGAATGTCCAGGGTGGGAAACAACTCTAACAACCATATCAGACTACACAGAGAAGCCACTGAAATCAACAAATACGTGGACAATTTCAACAGAAAGGAGGCAACCATGAAAATGAACAAAATCTGGCTACAAGTATTTTAAAAACTTCTAAAATCAAAACAATAAAAAAGAGCAACACTCAGAAAACAGAGGAATTCCAGACAGGAAATAACCAGGAGCAGCTAACACCTCCCAACAAAGGATTCCCCTAGGCAGGAAGCTGATAGGCTTTGAAGCTGCTAGGCTATTCAGTGCTAATCAAGATGGCCAATTGCAACATTCATATTTGCCTCAAACAGACAACAGTTCTTTCTCTCTCTCTGGACAAATTATGAACAGAAATACATGTAAAATGTAAAATGGATGTGGGATCAGGCCTTTGGGTAAGCTGGCAGATGGACAAAGACAACCAATAACGACCAGAGTAGGAAAGGACAATGGCAATGCTAAATGGTTTACGGACTTGGATTTGGTGAACACTGACCACAAGATGGTTTTTATTACTGCTAATTATACTGTCTGATTGTTTTAATCAGTTATAACTGTGATATTATGTGGTAAATTTGTGTATTGTATATTGCATTGTATGTTGTAATTGTAAGGCATCGAAATGTGCCTTTTGTAAGCCGCCCTGAGTCCCCCCTAGGGGGTTGAGAAGGGCGGGGTAGAAGCACCCCAAATAAATAATAATAAAATAAATAAATATAGCACTCTGTGTTTTCATAAAGATCCTATTGAAGTTGCAAATTGATGTAAATATGGGGCAAAATGAATTTAATACTGGGTAAATTATAATCTGAAACATAATTTGATATTTTTGTCTATTCTCACAGTATGGACTACAATCTAGTTCAGTGCGCTCTCTGAATGTCAGGTAAATTACATCTCGCACTATAGTGAGTCAGTCCCCTCAAGCCCCTCCAGTAGGTTGAGTTAGTCATGGGAGTTCTGTGTGCCAAGTTTGGTCCAGGTCAATCAACAGTGGAGGTCACAGTTTCTCTGGTTGTGAGTGAACTACAACTCCCGGAAAGGAAGATCCAGTCCCCCCAAACTCCTCCAGTAATCCAATTTTAGCACATCGGGTATGTGTGCCAAGTTTGGTCCAGCTCTAGATCCATTGGTGTTTGGGTTCACAGTGCTCTCTGGATGTAGTTGAACTACAACTCCCCAAATCAAGGCAATTTTTCCCCAAAGACCTCCAGTATTTTTTGTTGGTCATAGGGGTTCTGTGTGCCAAGTTAGTTCCAGGTCCAACATTGGTGGAGTTCAGAGTGCTCTTGGATTGCAGGTGAATTATAAATCCCAGTACCTACAACTCCTATAAATCATGGTGAATTCTCCCCAAACCTCTCTAGTATGTTCAGTTGCTGGTTAATTCCTCTGTTCACTGTGTGCCATAAAAAAGAATAGGAAAGGGTTAAGAGAGAGTCAGTGGGCAGGGTCATGCAAATTCCACACCAATGGAGAGAGTCAGAAAGACTGGGATGTCTGTGGTGGAGGAAACACATAAAATCTAGGAAGAAATTGTCCCCGTATCAAAGCCTTCACTTAAGTGGTGGGCAGCATGGTGTTTGCGGGGGACATTGTCAGGGCTCTTATATATGTTCATGGTACTCACTATAACCTGGAGGGAGGGCCTTTGACATCTCCTGAGTTGTGGGAGCTATAGCTGTTTGTGGAGGCAGGAGCTTGTCTGTGTAACTGGATACCCCAACCATACACACACACACATACCTATTTTCACTTTTATTATGTGTATAGATAGATTGTTTACAATGTACACCATTGCAACATTAAGGTTAAAGGTAAAGGTTTCCCCCTAGATTAAGTCCAGCTGTGTCCAACTCTGGGGGTTGGTGCTCATCTCCATTTCTAAGCCGAAGAGCCGGCATTATCCGTAGACACCTCCAAGGTCATGTGGCCGACATGACTGCATGGAGCGCCATTTTGTATTGCAACATAGCAATAGTATTATCTTGTTCTTGGTCACTAATAATGATAATGAACACATATTTACCTTTTATTGAAATTGTGATTTTCATAGCAAGTTTGCATCTAACAGAATCCATTGCAATGCGCTCTACGTGGGGCTGCCCTTGAAGATGGCCCAGAAGTTTCAACTGGTATAACGGGCAGCAGCCAGGCTCCTTATTGGAGCAAACTATAGAGAGCATACAACTCCCCTATAAAAACAGCTTCATTGGCTGCTGATAAGTTGCCAAACCAAATTCAAGGTGCAGGTTATGACCTATAAAGCCCTAAACGGTTCGGGCACCGTCTACCTCCGCAATCCCATCTCCTTCTATGAACCGGCACGAACTCTAAGATCTTCCGTGGAGGCCCTCGTTTTGCTCCCATCACCGTCACAAGTACAGTTGGCGGGAGAGAGGGCCTTCTCGGTGGTGCCCCCCCCCCCCTGTGGAATGCCCTTCCAAGGGAAATAAGGGAAATAAGACAGGACCCATTCCTCCCCTCCTTTCGTAAGAGATTGAAGACCTGGTGGTTTCAATAAGACTTTGAGAACGACTAGTTCTAGCTCAGCCCTAGACATTGTTGAATATAGCCTTCTTTTTCCTACCAATTACCCAAGACACTTCCTCTAATAGGCCCCGGAAATGAACAGCCATAGACCCATACCTATTATTGTTGTCGCCTGCTATAGCACTGTGCTTAATTCCTGGGCCCCCTAGAATTTTTGAGCTTGCACTAATCTCGGCGCGGTCTTGTAAATTGCCTTGAACAGACAGTATTACTTTTAATATATATGGGTTTTGGAGACAATTTTTATGCTTAGATTGTTTTGTTAATCTTATGTTTATGTTGTTTACTTTGTATATATTGATGATGTTACTTGGAAACTGCTCTGAGTCCCCTCAGGGAGATGGAGCGGTATATAAATAAAGTTTTATTTTATTATTATATATTATAATCATCTGGTATTAATCTGCTTTGGTTCTCAAGATTCTATAGCAGAAAAAAAATCCAAGGGAACTGGTCTATATCTGAAAAGTTTTCAGGGAACTAGGCCATGAGAAACTCTTGACCCCATTGTGGCTTTTAACTGATAGAATTTCTACTATCAAGGGTCATAGATCTTTATGAACCAGGTTTCACATTTGAAGAGAGATCAGATTTCCATAACCCTGCAATGACTTATTTGAGTGCATTTAGAGGTCCTTATGAAACCTTAAACCCAAAACGTATGTTGAGAAGGCAACCACTGAAACAATTCACTTTGTTTCACATCCCACACAATACACCAGTATGGATAATTTGGCAAGAAACTTACTCAAATCTTACCATACAAGGACAGGCTTCAGTTACCATATAATTTCATATTGTCTGTTGCCACTCTCCACTTTTGCCATGTCCTCTTTTTACCATCAACTACATCAGTGATTGACCTTATCTCATGTTTTATTGGCGATATCTTGGTAATATAACAGCATTTTAGATATTTATGGCAAATTAATTTTCTACTTTTCTCTGCTAACACAAGGAAACCTCAAATTTTATTTCGTCAGGACACTAATGGTGAGGGATAGTGTAATCTTCTCTCCCTCCAACATATTAAATAGCCCGTTGAATTCACTCATAAGTCACAGCTCCACAGTGTGGTTAGTATAAGAACCTGCAAAATAGGAATACACATTCTTAACATAGCTCCACATTTACTATTTCATCACACTAGAGAATGAATCCACTTTAAATTGGGTTTCTGCCTCCTGCAGAATTCTGGGGTTTGTTGTTAAATGAGGCTGTTAAAGGGCTCCTCCCTAAACTACAAACCCCAGAATTCTGCAGAAGGCAGCAACCAGATTTAAAGTGGATTCATTATCTAGTGTGATGCAAAGTGATAAAAGGCAATGAGAAGATTGTGGTGGTGTTTACATCAGAGTCAGTGTACAGAAAGGAAGATAGCTTAATCCCTCCCTTTTTTAGATAATTCTTCTGCATGTTTGCTTCCTCCGCAGAGCCATTTCTCCTGGCATCTAGGCTTCCTTTGACTTTACAGCCTAGCCGCTGAAAAAATAAAAATGTGTAAGGAAGAGTCAGTAAATTGGGGAAAGAGTTCCTCCTGGATCCTGTTCTCTCCTGCAAGAGTTTTCCATTATGTGCATTTTGTAGCAGTGGAAATTTGTGACTGGGACTCCTCGGTCTCCCTTAAAAGGTCACATTTGGTCCTTAGAGACCACAAGTAAACAGTGATATTCCTAATCGTTCCAGAAAACCCAACAAGTCTTTTGTAAAGCTTGTCTAATGTTTGTGAAGATGTTTTTAACGTTCAAAATAGCACTGAATTCTCAAGTCAAAGACCTCTAATGATTATAATCCATGGGGAAGCGGGGAGTAGTTTATTATTTGATTCCATTGCTGGGGCCTTGCATTGTATTATATTACTTTATTTATACCTCGTGCCCTTTTCACTGCTGGGACTCAAGGCAGTTTGTTATGATAGCTACAAGTGCTTGAGGCAACCAGAGAAATATCATATTACTTTTGATTTCTGCATTTCATTCATTTTTTTTAAAAAAAAGTATTTCATGTATATACCACCTTTTTCTTGGAATAGGACCCAAAGTGGCTACCAAAATACATAAACTAAAACCTAGCAACAAAATTTATAAACACAATTTAAAAATATTATTGAAGGCTTTCATGGCCGGAATCACTGGGTTGTTGTGAGTTTTCTGGGCTGTATGGTCATGTCCCAGAAGCATTCTCTCCTGACGCTTTGCCTGCATCTATGCCAGGCATCCTCAGAGGTTGTGAGATCTTTTGGAAACTAGGAAAATTGGGCTATATATCAGGATGGGAGAAAGAACTCTTGTCTGTTGGAGCTAGGTGTCAATGTTTCGATTGGCCACCTTGATTAGCATTTAATGGCCTTGCAGTTTTCAAGGCGTGGCTTCTTACTTCACTGTAACAATTAAAATAATCATGGTAAAACCATAGCTTTTAAACAATATAAAATTATTTTTAAAGCATGAAAAGGTTAAAAATAGGAATACAAAATGTTACTTTTAATAAAGCACTGTTCCAAACAAAAGAACAAAAATGTTTAATAGGTCAAACACCAAAGTTCATTTTTTGTAACGCAAAAGAGCTCCTAATGACGCTATAATTTTTTTGGTATCAGGCTTCTTTGTATTGATTTTCACTGTTAGCAAAACATCTATGAGGATACCATGGGAAGCTTTATAAGTGACACACTGTCATTTGATTCACAGGAGAAAGCAAAGTAGTACAGGTAATGCAAGCAAAAAAGAAGTTGTGAATTTATGTTATTTAATTACAATAGCTAAGGCAATTATCAATATTTACTAGGGCTGGGCAACCACGGAAAAATTTGTTTCTAAACTCGATTCGTTTTTTGGGGTTTTTTTGCGTTTCGATATTTAAAAGAATTCCGAATTTTTTCTTTAAAAAAGTTCGATATTTACGAAATTTCGTAAAATTACGAAACAATACGAAACGAATACGAAACGAATACGAATCGATTCGTTAATGGTGGACGCGACCGCGCAATACGCTAAAAAACCTCCATATGGGACAGGGGGAACTTTTGAAGCTTCCCTCTCCCTCTGTTGTTGACTGTTGGTGTGATATTTATAATTTTTTTTCACTGATTAAACAAACAACAGCTATAAAACTTGCCCCAGACATGCGGAAATAATAACGAAACGATTTCGAAACGAATATGAAACAAATACGAAGCAATTACGAAACGAATTGAAAAATTTGTTTCGTTTTTAAGATGCTCCTGAATGGTTCAATATCGCTTTGTTATAAAAAAAATAACGAATTTTTAACGAATTACGAAATTACGAAATGAAACCGCCCAGCCCTAATATTTACACTTTTCCCCTGTAGTTACTTCTCACTGGAGAAGGAAAGAAAACTAAAAAAACAACAATTGGTTGTATTGCTGAAGGATACAGGATGGATTCCTAACAAATACAGTTACATAAATCTCCTATTCAGTTACTTAGTTGTAAAATCCATTTAACCTGCAAAGCTGTATCTACACTGTAGAATCTGCCATGGTTTAATGCTATGAAATCTTGGGGTTGTAGTTTAGTGAGGCACAAAAACCCCTTGACAGAGAAGGCTAAAAACCGCATAAAACTACAACTTCCTTGATTCCATACCACTAAGCCATGGTAGTTAAAGCGTTGTCAAACTGCCTTAATCTGAAAGTATAAATGCACCCTTTGAAACATGTTGGAGAGTGGTCTCTGGTCAAAATCGTCCCTGGTCAAAAAAAGGTTGGGAACCACTGTTCTAAAGGCATTGGATAAACAAAATTTACTCCAGTGTGCTGAAAACATTCAATTACCCCCCTCCCCCCCGAAATGTGTATATGCATATGTGATAAAGTCTCTTCTTTAGAGAGATTTAAAGATGGGCTCAAAGCCAAACTTAAGAACTCTGGTATAAACACTGAGAACTGGGAAGCCATGGCCCTTGAGCACTCCAGCTGGAGGTCAGCTGTGACCAGCAGTGCTGTATAATTTGAAGAGGCATGAATGGAGGGCGAAAGAGAGAAATGCACCAAGAGGAAGGTGCATCAAGCCAACCCCGACCAGGACCGCCTTCCACTGGAAACCAATGCTCTCACTGCAGGAGAACATGCAGGTCAAGAATAGGACTCCATAGTTATCTACGAACCCACCGCCAGTACACCGATCTTGGAAAACAATCCTCCTCGGACAATGAGGGATCGCCTAAGTAAGTAAATATGTGATAAAGTGCGTGGATGTAGATTTTTTACTTAAAGGTACTGTGGTAAATGGTTATGTTTGTACTATGGTGATATTTCCCAATCTCGCCTCTCACACTCAGGGCGTGATAGAACAAGAATAATCAAATTGAATAGAAACATTGAGAAATGTTCGTTTCTACTTCCCTTTGGCACCTCGGTCCCCAACAACAGAGGCCACTTATTGACGATTAAATCTTTCAAATACTTGGCTGTTTGTGGCCAACAGGAAATGCTAGTGGTCAAAGGTTTAAAGTTCACACAAAGTGCATACCATTTTCAATAGGCTCAGAGGCATAGTAATGCAAACATAATTAGTGCGACAATGGCATCCCTATTTATTTAATGGAAACATGATAATTGCTTCCTTTAAATAAAGCCAAGCAAGTCCTGTTGCAGTTGGCATGGTCATGGATAAGAGAAAGCCAAATTCCTATCTAAAAAGAGCAAAACAAGGGCTTTCCCTCCCTCCATAGTGGTCAGCTGCTGACGCAGAAAAGACAGCTTGGCACATATTTTTTCCTTTTAAAAGGTTACAGAAGCAATCACATGTTAAAGCACACAATTGTTCCTCAATACTAAACCCTCTAGAATAGTGGTTCCCAATCATTTGGGGGGGGGGGGGTTGCCCCATCTAAGCATCTCTGAACTCCAGATCCCGCCCTCTCCAGTGACATTCTTATCATTTAAAAAGCGGACTCCTATTTATTCATGTGGTGGAAGCCAATTAACTTGGTCTAAAGAAGCTTCCAATGAACATGGCACCCATGATAGGTGGGGGGAGGGGGGACATAAAAAAATGAAAAATCAGTCGAAGTATCTCTGAGTAATTGTTAAAATAATATGAATAATATGAAGGTATCTTGGAAAATTCATGATTTATTACTGATGCAATGTATGATACTTTGTTGTGGATCTCAAGCTTTAGAAGTATGGCAAATATAGTAACAGCTATAGAACTCTAAATACAAATGGTAAGTGTATTTAAAATATTAAATAAACTTCGACCACAATTCTGTGATAGTTAATGCTAACATTCCAATATCAGTAAAAATTATGTTCCCGGGACTTTTTGTATCTTTTTTGTTAGCAATTCAATGGCATGTTTGGTATTATTTTGTTGTAAAGAGACACAGACAGTGAAGCTAGGTCCAAAACTTCAGCTTGTGGGTTTTCTGACATAGGAAGCCTCCTGTGTTGCTGCCATGCCATGTGCATCAGTGGGTTAAATCCTTGTGCTGAAAGGACTGAAGACTGACAGGTTGCAGGTTCGAATATGGGGAGACAGCGGATGAGTTCCCTCTGTTAGCTACAGCTCCCAATGCAGGGACATGAAAGAAGCCTCCCACAAGAATGGTAAAGCATCAAAACATGCGGGCGTCCCCTGGACAATGTCTTTGCAGATGGCCAATTCTCTTACACCAGAAGCATCTTGCAGTTTCTCAAGTCACTCCCGACAAGAAAAAAATGGGCTCTATGTCGAAAGTGGACAGCAAACGACATACAACAGGCAAATCAGTCCATCTGATGAGGTTGTTGGACAGAAAAAAGGCTTTTGCAACATTTATTGGAAGAATTATATCAATCATTTTGATAGACACTACTACACTTGTACAAACCTTAAGTGATTCCAGAGGGGTATATTTCACAAAGCATAACTCATGGTTTTGCAGCTTACGTTAACATTTGCAAAACAAATACTATAAATAATATTTAAAGCTCCAATTAACCATCTTAGCTGTCTTCAATCTTGTTTTTAAGTATCAAATATAAATTATGTAATAACCCTCTGTAATGAAAGTAGACTTAGCAACAAATGCTTGGGAGTTCACTGTATCTTTGCTATTCCTTTTATAGATGAATAATGTTCACATAACTACTTCCGAGACTTACTGGCTGCATGATACTGATCAAAATGTCAGCCACTTCTAACTGTCTTTCCACACTGTGTCTATAAGAATACGTATCCCTATGTGTGCTATCCTTAGAGGCATGCTTTATAGACACAAGAGAGGCCAGCTATCTCCTGTTTCTCATGCTTCTATCTGCTTTTCCGTTCAAATAATATATATAGGACTGTTGTTGAAAGGAGTTCTGACTGGTTGGATACGTTTGATTCTAGCTATTGGTATATTGGTGTTTAAACATTTATTTTAATACCTTTTTATGTTGTACTTGTATTTGCTTTTCAAAGAATCATGAGGACCACAAAGGAAGTCCAGTCCAACCATTATTTGAATTGCGTTACTTATAGACACTCTGTTATTTTTAGGCACTTTGTTATTTTTAGGCAGAAATATAAATTTAATCAATTAATCCATCCTTTAAAGGGTGGATTTTTCTCAAAACACATTCTTCCTAAGAATATCTTTTGAGTCTATATTCAAACTTGACATCTTTTGGTAAAAACATGACCTGTTAGATCCATAACCTTTTGGGGAAAGGCATTCCTAACCTTTTGGACACATAACCTTTTTGAAAGGCATGACATCCAGACAGCTAAAAACCCGCATTCATGCAAGGCAATGTGGCTTCAGTTATTAGACTGAATCTACTGTCTCTGATCTGTTAGGAACAGAGATATGCCAATGCACAAAAATACAGCATAGATTTGGAAGTGTTATTTGGAAGTGTTATTTGAGTTGCACAAAAAACATCTACTCTCCCTTAAAACATCTTGGTTTAAATCATGTTCTCAAGAGACAAAAATAAAGTAGTCTTTGTATTGTCGAAGGCATTCATGTCTGGAATCACTGGGTAGTTGTAGGTTTTTTCGGGCTATATGGCCATGCTCTAGAAGCATTCTCTCCTGATGTTTCCCCTGCATTTATGGCAAGGATGCTTGTCGTAGATGCAGGCGAAACGTCAGGAAAAAACGCCTCTAGAATATAGCGATATAGCCCGAAAAAACCTACAACAACCCAAAGTAGTCTTTGTAAAAATAACATAGTTGGTTTACTTACAAATTTCATGTATTCATTATACAGGTACATTGCTTATCAATCCAGTTACAAGTAGATTTGAAGTTGTTTTTTCTGAGTAGGTAACACAGGGCATCTTTCTTAGACTCAGCATCTCTCAGAGTCTAATGGAGTCTGTACAGTCTGAGAGTCTAATGAAGTTTGATGGCATCTGAGCATCTAATAGCACCTGTCCTCTAAAATGGAGTCTCAGGTCTGAATAGTCCCAGTTCTGGATCACATGGTCTGTAGCCCCTCCCACAACATAGAGTTAAGGTAAAACTGCATACCAACACACACATATACAATGCAGCAAGCAATTTAAATTATTTACTGTACATAACAACTAGTATAGGAGGCTTGAAGAAGGTTGCTATTTTCAACAACATCTGGCTGGCTAAGGGAGAACTCAGGCCTAACCCTGTGACTGTCGCTCAGGTAACGCTTTTGCATCCTTGCCATCCTCATTGCAGACACAATTATCATCTTTATATTTTCAATTTGAGAGGGGATGACAAATGCTTGTTTTTTTTCAAAGTCAGCCCTTTTCTTGAAAATCTGGGCATTAAATGTTGTGGATATACTGATTATTGATTCTAGCACCAAAGGCAAAAAGCATATAGAGTCTTGCGATGGTAACAACCATCCAGAAAATGATATAGTACAAAATTGGCAGAAGGTAAGACTTATTTGGATACTGAGCATACAAGTTGAGTATTCCTTCTCTAAATGCTGAAATTTGAAATACTCTAAAATTTAAAGTTGTCCCGTGCTTTCTTGTTATTGCTTCCATGTACACAAACTTTGTTTCATGCACAAAATTATTAAAAATATTCTGTATGGAATTAATTTCAGGCTATGTGTATAAGGTGTATATAAACATACATGAACTTAATGTTTAAACTTTCTTCCACTTCCAAAATCTCTCATTATATAATGCTAGAATTTGGTTACAGGACCCCCTGTGAATACGAAAATCTGTGGATGTTCAAGTTTCATTATATACAGTAGCACAGTAAAATAGTGTCCCCTATATAAAATGGAAAAATCAAGATTGACTTTTTGGATTTTTGAACATGAGAGGTTTTTTTGTATCAGGAGTGACTTGAGAAACGGCAAGTCGTTTCTGGTGTGAGAGAATTGGCTGTCTGCAAGAATGTTGCCCAGGGGATGCACAGATGTTTTTCGATGTTCTACAATCCTTGTGGGAGACTTCTCTAATGTCCCCACATGGGAAGCTGGAGCTGACAGAGGGAGCTCATCCGCCCTCTCCCTGGATTCAAACTAGCGACCTGTCGGTCTTCAGTCCTGCTGGCACAAGGATTCAACTCATTACACCATTGGGGACTGAGGTAGGATGACTATTTACGTATAGGTTAGGCTGTGTACCCACTAGAAAAAAATCTTGTATAAATGCAAATACAGATTCAAGAAGGGGCTGCTGAACACCAAACAGGTCTTCCAGCATATCTACTGTTTCATCTGGCTGCACTAGCCATCATGTTTCTAAAGATACTTCCTTTTTATGTTTTTGAAACTAAATTTCAAAGACCATTTCAATAGTGATCTAAAGATCAAAGGATTAAAAATGTTTATTCCTGAGGCAAAACCTCATGCTGAAATGGTTTGTCTGGCCTCTGTTAAAAAAAAAAGACAAAAGACTCAAATGAGAGGATATTTTGCAGTGTACCTTCATCCTCAAATCCAGGTAGAAGACTTTATAGGCTGCCTTTGCAGACGACAAACTATGGTTTAGGTATTAGGACAATCATCTCTCTTTCTTTTTTGTACACACACTCATATTATCTCCCTCACATCCAGCTGAGGCATACCAAAGAGGATACCACTGTGTCCTAAGTGGGTAAACTATTTTTAAAGTTATAGAATGTCACCAAATCAGAAATGGAAACTATGGCTTGAAGTATATTTCTCGTTTTGGTGTGTGACAAACTAATATT
>NW_026847549.1:84654447-84772372 GCF_025583915.1 Anolis sagrei ordinatus
TTATCTTTTATTGGTTAGTCTAAAACATGAAGAGCATGTTAAAAAGGTCAGATCATAACCTCAACAACCAAGCCATCACCCTTTAACTATTACATGTGAATTAAATATTGTACATGACCAATTAAATCATAATGTCAGAAATAATTCTTTATGGATTATTTCAGAATGTATATATATTTTTAACAAAATAACCTTTTATTCTGAATTTGTCAACTGTGGATAGTTGCTCAATGCTTTGTGTTCAACATAATGGCTCGAGTTCAAAAATAAGTTGTCTTCAATGTGCCTCATCACTGCACTTGCCCTCTGAGGGTTTTGTCTTTCTTTTTCTTTGAACAGCAGACCACCTCCCCCATCAAAACTGTACTTGATATTCTCTTAGTGTCTAAAAGGCATGAAGGGCAACTATTTAAAGAAACAAGCCAAAAGCAACCTCAGACATACAGAACTAGTTGTTCAGTATTTCACATGCTCGTCTAAACATGCCACCAAAATATAGCAGTTTGTTTTGGCAAGAGTCCCCAAAGAAGCATAAGTCAAGACAGTACTATAAAATAATATGATTATTTCAAGTTGACCCTAAATCTGAGCCACAATGTACAAAAAAGGCCATCAGTTTGGTTTCTGGTTATCTGTGGAATGTCACCAGTCTCTTCTATTGCTGAAGCTCTAGAGGGGGTGATTTTTATGGGAACCATGTACAGCAGTTATCACATGAAATACTGCATTCTGGTTGGGTTGGACTATGTCACTTGCAAAAAATGCTTGTCAGTTTCAAAAGTATCACGTGGTATTAGGTCCATATAACAGTGAAAATAAACTCTAGTTCCCATGAGTAAACAGCGCAATTATTTTTTACATGCATTCGCAGTGATGCCCTTGTCCTTTATATCAGAGCATCTTAAAGTTTTCCCACTTGTGAATCCTTTCTGCATGAGATTTTTTTAAATGAGCCAATTACAGGCAGTCCCCAAATTACAAACAAATAGCTTCTGTAGGTTTGTTCTTAAGCTGAATTTGTATGTATGTCGGGACAGGTACTTTTTTAAGTGCAACTCCTGCCAAAAATAAAATAATTTAGCTTTGGATAGCATAAGCATGGGTTAACACCCCTGTGGCGTTTGTTTTGCTATCTGTGCCCCATTCAGAAGATTTCACGATGATAAATCAGCATTTACAAGGCTTGCTAAACAGCCTGATTTTTCTTTTTGTGGAAAGCCAATGAAGCATTTTTGCAGAGTCCACTGCAAACACTGCACGTTGCTGCTAACAGATTTGTGTGAATGGGTGATGTTCAAAAACCTTTTCCTGTTTCTGAATTTTTCTTAACTTCAACATTCAACTAAAGGGACTCCATTTGCAGCCAAGACCCATAGTTTAAAAAGAAGCAGATAACAAGAACCAGCTATGCTGGATTCAACCAAAGGTCTGTCTAGCAAAGCATTCTACTCATATATGGTCATATATTAGAAACCCAAAGGAAAACAGGAAGGGAGAACAGCACTCTTCATTCATTTCATTCAGCACTTAATTTGTAAGAGCATGCAGAGTTTATCAACATAACAGAAACTGTTGTTTATAAGGATGCTAAAACTTTTTCTGATTGAGAAATTCCACAGAATTCTTTAAAATCTTTACAATGGAAAGGTAACAGCCAAAAAATGTAAATAGGTCCCAAAATGTATTGGCATACTCATGGATAATAATAATAATAATAATAATAATAATAATAATTATTATTATTATTATTATTATTATTATTTATTTGTAGCCTGCCCTATCTCCCCGAGGGGTCTCAGGGCTGCTTCACACATAATAAAGGCAAACATTCAATGTCTGTATAAAACAGAAGTAAAAAAAAATCTAAACAACAAACGATAAAATATATTACACAAGTTAAAACAAGTAATTTAAATAATAACAATTAAATAATCAACATTTAAACCATTAAAAGCCAGGTAAGATAGTATATCAAATCTATTTCCTATTCTGTTCTGTTTAACAACGTTATAAGCTCTATTCCTCCTTCTCATCATATGCTTGAGAGCATAGAAATATTTTAAGTTGCTTTTGAAAAGCAAGTAAGGAGGGGGTCCTTTTAATGCCCTTGGAAAGGGCATTCCAAAGACAGGGGCGACCATTGAGAAAGCCCTTTCTCTCATTCCCACCAGCCGTACATGAGGACCAAGAGTAGAGCCTCCTTGGCTGATCGAAGAGCTCGTACAGATTTGTACAAGGAGATGCAGTTTTCTAGATTGTTTGGGCCTGAACCGTTTAGGGCTTTATGGGTAATAACCAGCACTTTGTATTTAGCCCAGAAGCAGATTGGCAGCCAGTGGAGCTGCCATAACATTGGAGTTGTCTGCTCCCTGTACGGCGCTCCAGTTAGTAGTCTGGCTGCCGATCGCTGGACCAGTTGAAGCTTCCAAACTATCTTTGAAGGCAGCTAAAGTGTCTAAAGTGAAATAAAATGAAAGAATAACTTTATAAATGTCCTGTTCGCACCACCTTCATGGAATTTGTTGTTTCTGGATATTGGCACAAACTGGATTTTGAGAATCAGAGTGCACATTTGCTTTGGTTTGAAAATATTTATATATCCTTAAAGCTGTTGAAAAATTAGTTGGTGTTCTATATTAATATCATATAGAAATCTGGGTGGGGTAAGAGACCACTGAATTAAAGTATAGGTTCAGATTGGGATTTCTATTCAGTATTTACCTAGACAGCGGCAAACACGGTGTCCAAACACTACAGAATCAACTTTTCCTTATAACAGGCAGGCAATGGGTGATCCAGAAGTTTGTGAACTGCAACTCTAATTTTTCCTCATATTTCTCACCCCTTATCCATAACATAATTTACTTAGGTACTTTCACAACTGGCAACATATCTTTTAAACCAGTATTGGTCTTTCTTGGTTTATATGCAAACAAAAATATTCCACTTACTTTTGTCTGATCATCAGCTTTGAAAACGTAACAAATACTTCGCTGGTTTATTGTTCCATCCTTTATTAAACAAGCAAAGTAACTTGGATCATGACTATTGTGAATCAGTTTGTGGACATGTTGAGGTCTACACTCGAAGATGCTGGAACAAATCAGAGGATCCCACTGCTGGCTTTTTCCCGTGTCTGCTTCACATCGCAGCCTGGTTGGTGAGACATAAAGCCGGATTTGGCTGATGCTTTCCTCTTCTTTCAAAGAATGTGCACTGATCCGCCGAATTTCTGCCACAATCCAAGGAAGCACTGGCATGGTTGTTAGTGAATGTACTGGCAGAGAGCCTACGAGCTGAAGACTGAAGTCAACAGAGCCATCACTGGCTGCTTCAGGATTTTTAACTTTGAAAGATATGGGTTCCATATTTGAGTCATCAAGGACGTGTAAGTCAACCAGTTTAGTTATGGATACTTTGAATTCTGAAACAGAACATATAGTCGCACAGTTAACACAATCAGTTAGTCCCCCTCTTTTCTTGAAGAATCATGTTAGCAACTGTAGAAATCCAAACTGACACCAATCCTCATTTTATAAATGTCTGAATTAAAAATGCATTTCTAACTTTCTATGAGTACTATACAAATAAAAGCATCAGTATTTTAGTACTTCCATGTCTCACATTAGAATTATTTAAGCATGTAGCAAAAGAACATATCACACTCTAAGTAGACCAAAGATATGAAGACTGAATTGGGACTGGTGTTGTCAAGTTACCCATTACAATATCCATGAATACCAAGAAAACAAAGACAATGAAAATATAATGAAGAGAAAATAAGCACAGTTGGCCCTCCACATTTGGTGTCTATCATTTTACAGATTTGATTCATATATTCTCTCTAGGAATCTTTAGGTCCTTCAGTGCAATTCTGTGGTCAACTTCTGTTGGATAGTACCCACAGAGTTGTACTGGAGGGCCTAGAGTAAAAGCATAACATATTTATTATTCTCCCACTTTCATGTGGGTCCTGTGCCCCTAACCTCTGCGAAAATGGAAGGCTTATTATAAATGTTTACAACTATGCAAATATTCACTTAAAGTATTTTTTTATTTCCATTAGTAGATCTTTTTTTAAAAGGCTCAAGTGCTTAATCATCTGAATTGTTAAATTAACTGATAACTGACTTGAAAGTTTTCTTCAATTAAATTAGGTAAGAACTGTTGGAAATGTCAACCTTTTTCAAGCCTCCTCTAGTAACTTGTTTATCTATAATCCTGTTCCTTACTTATTTATTTATTTATTGTATTTATGTTCTGATATACAGCTTTCTTTCCTTGCTCTATGTTTTTTCTGATAAGTTATGGGAGGGGCTGCAGACCACATAATCCACTTTGAGACGAGCACACAGCACAGACTCCATTAGACTTTGGGACTGCTCAGATCGCAGACTTGCAAACACTTGCCTACTGTTTGCTGTAAGAGAAATGTTCTAACCGGATGGCACAGAAACTAACACAAACATATCTGTAACTGGATTGATAAATTGCGTACCTGTGTATGCTGAACACATAAAAGTTGTGAGTAAACAACCAAATTTTTTTTAACCAAAGTCTACTTCATTTTATCTCTTGAATGCACAATATAAAACAAGTTGTTTTATGGGAGCGTAGATATATTTTTGGGAACTGAAAAACACTTCTGAAGCACTGCAATTTTGTGCACTGGCATATTCGCTGTTTCCTATCAGTTCAGAGACAACAGGTTATTCAGTCTAAGAACTGAAAGCCATTGTCCGGCATAACTATATCTGGTTGTATTCTACTCAAATGGGTTTTTGGTTCTTCTCAAAAAGGTCATACTTTTCCAAAAGGTTATGATCTCCAAATGGTTATAAATGCCATTTTCTAAAAAGAACTTTTGTTTTTAATTATTTTAAATATACTTATTAAAATATTAAAATACATATTCTCTCCTCATTCACATAGGAAGAATTTCACTTTTAAGATGTGACACCTTTCTAACAACATTTCTTTATTCAGGAATAATACGTTCGCCCAAATACCAATTTAATGAAAGATGAAACTGACTGAAACTTATGTGATGCTATCTTTAAAACTGATCTGGAAAAAAACCAAGCTTAAGAAAACAGAAAAATATTAGCAAACCAACATTTCCATTACACACCTACTGGTTGCCATTCCAGTGTTTCAAAATCCTTTTGATTCATTACATGTATCAATCATTAATAGAAATGATTCACGCTTAGTGGGAAAAGCCCAATTCATAAATTCAGATGATCTTCAGCCTACTATAAATTACATTCAATTGTTACAGTACAACTATCGTTCTATTATAGTGGTTCAATATGAATTCAGGACTGTCAGTAGATGACAGAAACCTGGGCCTAAATTCAATTGCTGGTTCCAATGAAAACAGATCTATTGAATTAATGGGAACTTTGTCAGTCAACACTTATCTAAGGTTCAGTGGATCTAGCTAGTAGATTAAGGACTTGAATTACATCATCACATCAATCAAATGTGGTAACTCTTGTGATGTAATTCTCATGATGTTGGTGTTGCTGAATTCTCAGCATTCTTCACAACAACCATATCAGAAGGTCACACTGTGTCCACCATTTATATCCAATATACCGATCACTTTCATACTTTATTATGACTTCACTTTGCTAGATGTTTTGATAGAGTAGAGATGGTAATTTCACTAGAAGAGACACTACCCAATAGGTATCAGGAAAAATTGATCTACTGTTATTTTTATTTCCTCACTTTGGGGAAGTCTGGAAAATATTTTTCTCCGAGATTATAGGAACTGAACACAGTTTTGCTCCAGCTGAGATGTGCTGGGTGCTATTTTCCCACAACAACTTCTCTCTTCTCCCCTAAAGTTGTGCAGAAACCATCAAACCTTACAGTTGTCAAAACAGCTGGGTGCTGAGAGTGAGGAGAGGGAAATCAATGGAAAGCTGACAGCTGTCATTTGAAAGCTGCAGCCTCCAGCTAGGATTTCTGTGAAGGATTGGTGAAAGATACAAAGAAAAGTTGCAATGGGGAAAAGTTGTGGGTGTTTGAAATATGATCTAGTTAATATTTTTCCTAAAACCTCCCTCCCCAATCCTTAGCAACTTTTGCCCAAGGGTAAAATGTTGCACTCTAGCACTGAAATGCCTTTTTGCCCAGCACCACACCAGAATTCAGTAATTCTATCAAAAATGTTTATTAAAGAAAGCAGATTAAAAGGGAAAGGGGGCAATTCCAAAAGGGTCAGTAGAATAGAAAATACAAAATAGCAGTAACCAAAAATGACAAAGAGCATCAAGTCAAGAGAACCAAAATCCACAGCAGTACTTCAGACTTAAAATCATAAACATGAAAGCAGGAACTATTCCAAAGGTAAACCCTCCAAGGAAACAAAGGCATGAAACAGAACAGGAAACTTGAGAATATTTGAATCATGAACTTGAGAGCAGAGACAGGAGAGCCATCTCCTATGGCAATGTTACCTCCTCTGAGTGGCTTGAAGCCAAAGCATTTACCATAATTTAAGATCGCCCAGGCACCCATGAGATCATGTCTAAGACACCTGGACTTCAAGGTCTTATCTCACACTCTTTGAGAAGATCTAGTTTGTCTATTTTCACTCCTTGCATTCTCAGGCCTAATCTAGTTTCCTGGGAAAACTCACCATGTATCCAAGGTCTTTTTTTCAGGGGAATTTTCACTTTCTCCAATTGTTTGGGAACGGGCACAGGAATAAGAAATATCACTCTCATCTGCCTGCAATTCTCTTACTCACAGACTCCTCACTTTGAAACCTACTTTTAAACGCATTGTCTGATACATGTTGAGCTACAACAGAAAAGTCTTAGCAAAGTTCTAGGAAATTGGGGTGGGGTGGGGTGGGGGGGGAGGCATTCTTTCTTGTACCACTGTAATGATCACTTTGTGAATTGGCTGTGTTGCTATAGAGTTAGCCTTCTCTCAAAGGAACACTCCAACACACACAGGAGCTGAGAATATCAAACATCTTTATTGTTCAGAATACATGGGTCATGTTGGACTGTCTGACTTCTATTTCAAATCCCACTTCACCCAACTGAGCCTTTAGTCATTTCTACTGAAGCTTTCATTTCTACCCATATAACAACATCAGTTTTCTTTCAGTTGCAAAAACAAGAATGTTCATAACCCATTTGCAAATTAGCAAACCTGTGAGATCCAGATGTGTTTTAGAGAAAATATGTGTTCTGAAAGCAGGCTACATTGAGTTATTTTTTTAAAATTCTTGATATCAACATTAGATAACAATATATTTCCGGGTGCTTTTAACATGTTAATGTAAAAAGAGTAATAAATCATGTGATGTGAGCTATTGCACAAAAATTGATCTCATGTATCCTATTTTGGTTGAGTTTTAAGAGTTTGCTTGTGCACTGCATGTTATTTAAGGGGGAAAGGGTTAACACTTCCAAGCTATTATGTTCGGGCTTCACTGCTGTACAGATGGTGGGATTTGTGACTGCTGTTAAGCTCAGAGATTGAAGAAAACATTACCGTCCAAAATGAAAAAAGGCAGTCTGCAATCCCTCAGAGTTCATAAGGCTGTGACTGCTGACAGTTGCTCCCAAAGGTATTACGATCCTAATGAACCGTTGCATTAATTTAATTTTCTCAAAGGATCCACACTTCAATTAAGTTATAAATGTGCACCATGGCACCAAGCTAGGACAAAATGCATCGTCTTACGTCTCTTAGATCTGTCAGTTGCTTTGCCTTAAAAGCAAAACACTAGTCTCCAGGGAGACCAAAGGGCTAGTTCAGTGTCATTTTTCTTGTAGACCTATTGCTCATGCAACACATACTGAGCATATCTATCTATCTATCTATCTATCTATCTATCTATCTATCTATCGCCTAAGTAAGTAAGTAAGTACCTGGGGACCAAGTGCTTTGTTTGACTCTGGCACTTAATGTGACTGAAATTGATACAACCATTTTATCTGCAGCTACTGCTGCATTTTAATTATTTTTTATTAACTGTAGTTATATACCGCCTCTCCCCCCCCCCCCGGGGGGACTCAAGGCAGTTTAAAACATACTAATGGCAAAAATTCAATGCCACATACAGTGCACAAAGAAATCATAGTAGCTAATTACTACATGTAATACAATTGTCTGGTTGCCCCTCACACGATAAATAAATAAATACTACATATAACAATGAACTTAAAATGAATTAAAACCATTAAACATAAGACATAAAATCGAAACATTCAAAACATAAAATCATCCTAGTATAAACATTAAATTCCCATGATCCAGAAATTGTATACCACAGCCATTCAGAATTATCACTGTACATGTTCCTTAATTATTCTTTATACTGCATTATTTATTAGCCAAAGGCTTGATCCCACAGCCACGTCTTTGTTCTCTTTCTAAAGTTCAGGAGGGAAGGTGCTGAGCTAATCTTGCTGGGGAGGGAGTTTCAGAGCCAAGGGGCCATCACTGAGAAGGCCCTGTCTCTCGTCCCTGCTAACCATACTTGTGATGGAGGCAGGACTGAGAACAAGGTCTTTCCAGATGATCTTAACCTCCATAATACGGGTTTTTAATAATTGTGATTAAATGCAGGTGTTATCCATTATGTTGGGATTTTTATGAAGGGCAACATATAAAAAGAAAGGTAGCAAATAAATAATATTGCCTATAATACTGGCCTGTGGCTACTAAGAAACGACTGATTCATTGTGCAAGACTAAAATCTGGTGTCTGAAAGCCTTGTGAATCTCAAATTAACACATTTGTAATACCCAATAGCAAATTAAGAACGTTCTAAAATTTGCTTTTTTTTTCTCTTTATTAATTTTAAATCTGATAATTTTGACTCACCTAAACCTAATGAGAGGGTGGTTTTCAGTTAAGCAAAACAGCTATTACTCCATGTTTTTACTTACCCTAAATAAATAGTCATTTCCCCCCTTTTTTCTTAGCCATTCAAATCCTTACTTTTTTTAAAAAAAAAATTCCATGCTGCTTAGAAACATGAGACCCAAAACCAGAATATATTGTATTATGCATTAAAGAGCTTTCCTTGCTTTTCTTAAAGCACAGATTGGAATGTATTGCAGTGACAGGATATGTTTATGGAGGAAACAATATATCGAAGACATTATTTTTACTCATAATATTGAAACATGTATGCTTAGTCAGTGTAAGCAACTAGAAACAGAAAGTTGCTATATGTACAAACATGACCTAGTTTGTAATATTTACTTTTTCAATGGAAAAGAGGATACTCTGAATTTCTCCTATGAGGAAACATCACATCCTTGTGTCAGTAGGACGGCTGACCAAAAGATCAACAGTTCGAATCCATGGAGCAGTGAGCTCCAGTCTGTCAGCTCCAGCTACTCATGCGAGGGCATGAAAGAAGCCTCCCACAGGATGGTAAAACATCTGGGCATCCCCTGGGCAATGTCCTTAAAGATGGCCAGTTCTCTCACACCAGAAGCGACTTGCAGTTTCTTAAGTCGCTCCTGACACAAGATATCTATATCTATATCTATATCTATATCCATTCAGAATAATGCACTTGTACTGGTTACAATGTTTGCAGTGTTTGTTATTTTGGAACAAGCTGGAGGAGTAGCAAATAATTATGACCACCCAAGTCAGAAGAAAACCACAGCACATGCTAATCCCTATGTTTCTTCTGCTTCCCTCATCATTAATACAGGAAATCTTATATAATCATTGGGATGTCAAACTTGCAGCCAGCCCCAGACAGAAATTTTATCCCTAGCTCTGAAGTGTTGAATGGTAGAGTGACCCTCTACTACTTGATCCCAAAAGAAAAGAGAACATCCCAGACAAAAATTATTCATGTTCAGACGTGTTGAGCTGTAAACAAGTTCGGCATCATCAGCTCTAGAATTTATTACTGGCACAAGTTCAAGACCAGGCATGGGCAAACTTCGGCCCTTTGGGTGTTTTGGACTTCAACTCTTGCAATTCTTAAGAATGTACTGGCTGTTAGGAAACGTGGGAGTTTAAGTCCCAAACACCTGAAGGGTCAAAGTTTTGTCCATGCTTGGTCTAGACTATAAAATTATTTGATACATACAGTGTTTGAAATACACCGCCAAGTAAATCCAGGACTCTGTCTTCGAGCAAAGAGAAAACTGAAGTGCACTATCCAGAAAGCATTTCAATTATTTTATTAACATAACGTTTTCTATATAATAAAAATCAGCAACAAAACAACTCTCCCCTCCAATTATCTATTTTCACCTGGCACAATGCATTAAATGGTATCTCTATGATTTATTAAAAGCAGCTTTTATGGGCTTGTTTTCCTGTTGTTACTGCAGAAATATCAAGCTGAGTAGAATGAATATGTTTAAAGTGGCAGAAACTACATTGATCAGGGAACCTATTAATTACACTATTAATTACACTATGTAACAAAATTTGAAAACTTTTCTGTTCCTGATTATTTCCTGTTTTATTATGCAGTTATACTCCAGAAACTTCATTTTTGTGGCTGCCACAAACTGTAAAATTGTTTGTGGCTGCCACAAACTGTATTGAGTTTGTTGACTTTAAGTGAGATAGTCATTGAAAAACTATAGCAAAATGTGCTGCGGGATGTCCCACAAAAACATAGTTTTTGCAGTTTAATAAACTTTTCCCATGTTTTTATGCTAGAACCAATTAGGAAATGACATTGATAACCCAGGAACAAAAATCGTGCTACATAGTGTCACCTGAGTCCCCCTTCGGGGGTTGAGAAGAGATGGGATAGAAATACCTGAAATAAATAAATAAATAAATAATCTATCAACTTAATCTCTTTGGGATTTTAGTGGAATCTAACCAGACATCAATAGTCAGGTGCCAGCTCCAACAGGGTAACAGAAGTGTAGGAAAAGCAAAAGCACATGAAATTGTGCAATCCAAAAATCCTCAAATGTCAAATTAATCAGAGCTCAGAAGTAACTGGCAAAACCTTTATCCTATTTAAATGCTAATTTGTGCTGCCCTTAATGTTGTCTTCTGAGTGTTGAGGTAATGATGACCTGTGTGAGAAAATAGTGCATTTTGTACAGCTTGTGACATTCAACTTTTCTTTTAAAAATTATCTGGGAGTATTTATTTGAGTTGTGTTTGATAAACCAGAAAGGAGATACTCTGGAAAACTGGGACTAAACCAGAAACTTCTTGGGGAGAGGAGGTTAATACAATTATAGTTGCTTATGAAAAAAATAATTTTCCAAGCTCTGTGTAACAAAATTTGAAAAGAAATCGGATTCTATTTTGAAAGTGTTACTTTCTGTTTAATTGTGCAGACCTTTGAAAGTTGTTGTTATAATCCAGAAACTTCAATTTTGTGGCTGCCACAAACTTTTCCCAGAGGAAAAGTTTTCTTACTATACATCAATGGAACCACTGACCACCTAGGGAAACTGATGAAGGAGCACAACATACAAACTTTCTACAGACCTACTAAGAAAATCCACCAAATGCTACTTTGAGCAAAGGACAAGAGGGATCATCTCACCTCTGCAGTATTATTTCCTGTTTAATTGTGCAGGACTTTGAAAGTTGTTGTTATACTCCAGAAATTTCAATTTTATGGATGCCACAAACTTTTCCCAGAGGAAAAGTGTTCTTGCCATACATCAAGGGAACTACTGACCGCATAGGGAAACTGATGAGGAAACACAACATACAAACCACTTACAGACCCACCAAGAAAATCCAACAAATGCTACGTTCAGCAAAGGACAAGAGGGATCCTCTCACCTCTGCAGGAGTCTACCGTATACCATGCAGCTGTGGACAAGTCTACATAGAGACCACCAAACGCAGCATTGCCCAGACACGAATCAAGGAACATGAAAGGCACTGCAAATTACATCAACTAGAGAAGCCAGCCATAGCAGAGCACCTGATGAACCAACCTGGACAAAGCATATTATTTGGGAACACAGAAATGTTGGACCACTCCATGTCACCATGGACCACGTCAGGCTATACAGAGAAGCCACTGAAATTCACAAGCGTGTAGATAATTTCAACAGAAAGGAGGAAACCATGAAAATGAACAAAATCTTGCTACCAGTATTAAAAACTCTAAAATCAAGGATAGTAAATAAAGAGAACAACACTCAGAAAACAGGGGAATCCCAGGCAGGAAACAATTAGGCCCAGCTAACACCTCCCAACAAAGGTTTTTCTCAGCCAGGCTTTGAAGCTGCTATTCATCGCTAACCAAGGTTGTCAATTGCAACATTCACACTTGCCTCAAGAAGACAAGAGTTCTTTCTCCCATCCTGGACATTCCACAGATATATAAAGCCCAGTTTCCAACAATCCTCAGAACCTCTCAGGATGCCTGCCATAGATGTGGGCGAAATATCAAGCGAGAATGCTTCTGGAACATGGCCATATAGCCCGGGAAACTCACAGCAACCCTATGTTGAATTGGTCGAGACTCTCTGAGATATTCATTGATAAACTAAACACATTCTGCAGCAAAACTGTGCTGCAAAATGTGCTGCAAAAACAAAGTTTGTGCAATCCAATAAACTTTTCCCATGTTTTCATGATAGAACAAATTAGGAAATGACATTTATAACCCAGGAACAAAAATCATGTTACATGCTGATACCACATTTTATCTGAAATATAACTGATCTAGTTTTCATTGGCATTTTAATTGTGTTGGGCAACAAACACAAGGCATCAATGCCAGGAAATGCTGTCAGCCATTCAATCCTCTTTGCTTGGGAACCACAACTTCCTCATCATGCAAATTTGCTTTTTTGGTGTCATCCCTTAAATACTGTCGAAAATAGGGTTGGGTAAGTTTCACTTCTCAGCGCAAACTGAAAGGAAGGCCGACATTGCTGCACACTTTGGTGAGACTTCAGCATCTCTCATTTCCCCAATTGATCCCTGAAGAAACATCCATTCACTACGGCTCTTCCACACAGCCATATAACCCAGAATATCAAGGCAAATAATGCACAATATCGGCTTTGCACTGGGTTATTTTAGGACCTTTCCACACAGACATATAACCCAGAATATCAAGGCAGATCATCCACAATATCCGTTTTGAACTGGTTTATCTCGGTGCCCTTCCACACGGGCATATAACCCAGAATATCTAGGCAGATCATCCATAATATCAGCTTTGAACTGGGTTATCTCAAGGCCCTTCCACACAGACATATAACCCAGAATATCAAGGCAGATAATCCATAGTATCAGCTTTGAACTGGTTTATCTCAGGTCCCTTCCACACAGACATATAACCCAGAATATCAAGTCAGATCATCCACAATATCAGCTTTGAACTGGGTTATCTCAGGGTCCTTCCACACAGACATATAACCCAGAATATTAAGGCAGATCATCCATAATATCTGATTTGAACTGGGTTATCTGAGTCCATGCTGCCATATAACCCAGTTCAAAGCAGATAATGTTGGATTTTACAGTTGTATGGAAGACAGCTTAGTCCACACTGCCATTTAATCCAGTTCAATGTGGATTTTATAGTAAAGGAAAGGTAAAAGTTTTCCCTTGACATTAAGTCTAGTCGTATTCGACTCTGTGGGGTGATGCTCATCAACGCTGAAGAGCCGACGTTGTCCATAGACACCTCCAAGGTCATATGGCCAGCATGACTGCATGGAGTGCTATTACCTTCCTGCCAGAGCAGTACCTATTGATCTACTCACATTTGCATGTTTTCGAACTGTTAGGTTGGCAGAAGCTGGGGCTGACAGCGGAAGCTCACGCCGCTCCCTTCGAACTGTTAGGTGGGCAGAAGCTGGGGCTAACAGTGGGAGCTCACCCTGTTCCCTAGATTCGAACTAGCAACTTTTCGGTCAGCAAGTTCAGCAACTCAGCAGTTTAACCTGCTGTGCCACTGGGGGATATTATACCTCTCCTTTTCCTTTTGATATTCAGCAATCCCTTCTTTGTCTCTTGCCTTTCCCTCCCATCAGACTTGAGGCTGCAAACTCCTTGGAGCAGAGAGCTGTTCCTCCACTCTGCAGCAGGTACACTGAAGGTGACCAAAATGTAGAAGGCAACAGGGAGGAGAGGGAAAAGCACAGAAGAGATCTCTATTATTTCTCCCCACCCTCCATCCTGGGTTGTATTGAACTCGCCCCAAACCCTTCAAGCCGGTCTGATGAGCTCTTTCCATGTCAAAAAGCTGCAAGGAAGGAGGTGGAGTGAGAGAAGGGCTTACCCAGCGACTTGGGACGCCTGCCTCAGCAAGTCTGTCTCAGAGAGAAGGAAACAGGAGGTCAGCCAAGGGAGAGCAGCCGTCCCTTGCAGTCCAGGCAAGGGAAGGGATGCGCCTTCTCGCCTCCTTCCTACTGCTGAGACTGAGTGTCAACGAAGGAGCCGAAGCAGTGTGTGAAAACAGCCCCCCCCCCATAGTGCCCAATTGGGCCATCCCGCACGCAGCCGCGCCGCTGAGGGAGGAACCAACGGGGGAAGGAAGGGGGGGGGGAGGGAGAGAGAGACTGATTGCAAAGCAGAGCGCGCGCTCCCCTGCAGCCAGCCTTACCTGCTCTTGGTTTCTGCGTCTAGCAGGAGGAGGGCTGTCCAAACAGAAGTCAGCCCACTGCTCGCTCCCTCAGTTGTTTCTGAAGGCTTCCCCTCCGCTCCTTCAGAAACAACTCAATGCAGGCCCAGGGCGCCTTAGACGCTCCCAGGCAGTGCAGTTGACTCAGAAGTCAAGGAGGACACTCCCCGCCCAAAGTTCACCTTTCCCTTTGATGCCTTAAAGCAGAGCTCTCCAAACCTTGGGGTGTTGTGTGGTTTCCAGGCTGTATGGCTCTGTCCTTGCAGCATTTTCTCCTGGCGTTTGGCCTCCATGAAAGCCTTGAACAATACATTTCCAAGCATAGTATAGACATTTCAGGACACAGTGATTCAGGGCCCTTCCACACAGCCGTATATCCCAGAATATCAAGGCAGAACATCTATTATTTATTTATTTATTTATTTATTTATTTCGGACATTTGTATCCCGTCCTATCTCGACCTCCACAGAGGGACTCAGGGTGGCTAACAACCAATTATTATTTTATTATTATTAAACTTTATTTGTACCCCGCTACCATCTCCCCAAGAGACTCGGTGCGATTTAAATGAGGCTGAGCCCACAATACAACAATAAACAATAGCAACAATAATACAACAATAAATAAAACTCATAAACAGAAAATAGCAATAAACATTAACAATAACACAACGACGTTTAAAAAGCTATGGCAGGGCCAAATATACTGATTAAAAAATTAAAAAATAATGCTGGGCGTGACCAGGTGACATATAAACAGGATAGAAATTTTGGAGAGCGATAGAGCGTGCAGACAATCCTAAAACACTACTAAAGTGTGTTTAGGGTCATATTGCTGGGAGTTTCCTTATTCTGGGAAGGCACATTGGAACAACCACGTTTTCAGGCTCCTCCTAAAGACTGCCAACGTTGGAGCATGTCTGATGTCCCTGGGGAGTGAGTTCCAGAGTCGAGGGGCCACCACCGAGAAGGCCCTGTCTCCATAGTGCCCACAACCAAAAGCATAAATATACAATTTAAATAAAAGCAATATAAAACAGTATAAAACATTCAAACAGTCCAACAGTCACCGATTTAAGTCATCGTCCTAAAAACAGTCTGTCAAGTCCATTAAAGTCGTCGCTTTGCCAGCAGGTCAGCCTAGTCTGCAAAGGCCTGATCCCATAGCCAGGATTCCACTTGTTTCCAAAAGGTCGGGAGGGATGTAGCAGATCTAATTTAACTTGGGAGGGAGTTCTACAGTCGAGGGGCCACCACAGAAAAGGCCCTGTCCCTTGTCCCCACCAAACGAGCCTGCTGAGTGGGATCATGAGCAGGGCCTCCCCGGATGATCTTAGGGTCCTAGGTGGATTGTAGCGGGAGATACGTTCGGACAAGTAAGCTGGTCCAGAACCATTAAGGGCCCACAATATCTGCTTTGAACTGGGTTATCCGAGTCCACACTGCCATATATATTATGTAACATAATATATTGTATATACATATAATATTTATAATATTATAATGTAATGCAATATAATATTATATTATAAATATATATTTATGTTACATGTAATATTAGTAATAATATTACAATATAATGGGATAATACAATATAATAATATTTAATACTGGTATTGTACTATGCTAATAATATATTATATTGTATGTATATATATCTTGTAAGCCACTCTGAGTCCCATTTGGGGTGAGAAGGGCGGCATATAAATGTCGTGTGTGTGTGTGTGTGTGTGTGTGTGTGTATATATATACATACACCAGTTCAAAGTAGATAATATGAGATTTCATTCAGCTGTATGGAAGGGGCCTCAGTTTTACTAGTGAACCGGAGACCCAGCCAAACCCTTAAAAGAGATACTTATTAGAGACCATAACCTTTTAGAGAAGAGCCGAAAACCATTGAAAGCAGAGGCTTTTCTTGTAGTGTTCTTAATTGTTTATTCCAGTCTATGTAGTTTACTGCATTACTCTTTATTGTATTGCTAGCTTAGGTATGTGGCATTGCCCGGGTTATTTGAAAAAAGACACATTTTTAATTGTGCAAAATCCAGAACGTTGTGGGTGAACTACAACTCACATTGTGCCAGGTTAACCCCAAAAAACTCCATCAGTACTGAGTTTGTTATGTTGGGCAAGTTTGCTCTAGATCAACATTTCTCAACCTAGGGGTCGGCCCCCTGGGGGGGGGGGAATCGCAAAGGGTATCAGTGGGTTGCCAAAGACTATAAGAAAACACAGTATTTTCTGTTGGTGATGGGGTCCTGTGTAAGAAGTTTAGCCTAATACTATCACTGGTGGGGTTCAGAATGCTCTTTGATTGTAGGTGAACTATAAATCCCAGCAACCACAACTCCCAAATGTCAAGGTTTATTTTCCCCAAACTCCACCAGTCTTCACATCTGGGCATATTGAATATTTGTGCTAAGTTTGGTCCAGATCTATCATTATTTGAATCCACAGTGCTCTCTGGATGTAGGAGAACTACAACTCCAAAACTCAAGGTCAATTACCACCGAACCCTTCCAGTATATTCTGTTGAGAGCTCTGTGTGTCAAATTTGGTTCAATTCCATCATCGATGGAGTACAGGTGAACTATAAATCCCAGTAACAACAACTCCCAAATGACAAAACCAAATGCTGGTTCGATAGCAAGCCATAAAGCCCCCAAATTGCTGCTATTTAGAATGGGAAATGCTGAGAGAAGAGGATACCGCCACTACACAACCATCTAACACACTGCCTAAAATAGTCTGAGTTTGAGTAATGATATAGATGGCTGTAAGAAGAACAAGATCAGATATACTTTTATTTTGATTTACAGCACCAAGTGTTTGAGGTGAGAGAGAGCACTAATAGTATCAGGTGACCTTCCATATGAACTGGTACTATAGAGGAAGACACTATCAACTGCCAACACAAGAGAATTGCCTTTTCCATAAGAGCTAGAGCTATACTTTGAGCTACTGACATCCATTATAAAAGACATATTTTCCTATAGTGTGTGAAAGAAGCTAAGCTGATCATAAGTGAATCTAGTGGCGTGTGATCCATGTAAAGAAATGAACAATAGTGTGAACTTCATAAGGAACAATGGCTAAACATACAATTTTGTTTCTGTAACAGATTTGAAAAAAATACCTGGGATTTGCAACAATTTACCTTACATTATGACAATAGCAAAATACTACTTTCACAGAAGCTATTTCACTTAATGAAGTCAATATTAACAACATGGTTTCTGTTTGTATCTAAATTAACTGAACATACAAGCTTGAATGGTGAAGCCCTCGGTGGCGCAGCGGGTTAAAGCGCTGAGCTGCTGAACTTGCTGACTGAGAGGATGGCAGTTTGAATCTGGGAAGTGGGGTGAGCTCCTCTTGTTAGCCCCAGCTTCTGCCAACCTAGCAGTTTGAAAACATGCAAATGTGAGCTCGATAGGTACTGCATCGGCAGGAAGGTAACGGCGTTCCATGCAGTCATGCTAGCCACATGACCTTGGAGGTGTCTGCGGACAATGCTGGCTCTTCGGCTTAGAAACTGAGATGAGCACCACTCCCCAGAGTCAGAAACGCTTGACTTAATGTCAAGGGAAACCTTTACCTTTACTTACAAACTTGAACAACAATGTAGATGTTCCAATCTCATGAATTATGGTAGAACACCATAGGAAAAGTGTTGGCATTAGTTTCTTAAAAGCCTATTTTTATGCAGTTGCTTTTGGGAGAGGGAACACTTTAATGAAGGCCTGAGTCAATCCTTATTTCAGTGTGAAGACCTTTTCCCTTGGCTCCAACAGGCTTCGAATCAAAACAAATTCTTTTCTAATGACATGTTTATTTTCCCGGGTCTATTTATATATTGTAAAAGCCATGAGTATGTGCAGAACCCAAATGGCGTGTGCTTTGCAAGAATATTAGGGCTGTCTACAGACTGCAGGGGAGGGAAGATCAGATAACAAAGCTGGCATCAGGGCTGAACTGACCTTGTAGGACTAGAACATGTTTCTTTTCTTTCTTACACTTATAATTATGGATCTTGTAGTTTTTTATTAACACCATTACAAAAAAAAAAATTAGCACTATTTCATCTGTATTTACAGATGATTTTAAGTGTTGGTACCACAACCTGAAGTATCTACATCAGTGAGAAAAATGTAACAACTGTTCCAGTGTCTTGCAGTACTATTACAACGCAAGAATTGTAGCAGAACAGAGTGTCCTGTGACTTCGTAAAGTCTACAAAGCTTAACATGGTAAGCATTTTCATAACCAGGAACCTAATCAGATCTATAAAGCAGTAAGAACTTATACTGGATATTTTATAAAGAAATATATGGCAGTATTCGAATGTTTCACTTTCACTGTGATGTGAAAGTAACTTTAAAGGGTCAGCCAGATACACTATTGCCATCATTAAGAATTACTGAGGGGACATCCACACAGCACCAATAGTGCGCACCCTCTTGCGGTTTCCTCTGGGGCGTCTAGATGACACCTCAGGGAAAAATGAAAGATTTCGGCACAAAGCAGGAAAATTCTGCTTTGTGCTAACATAATTTGTCTGCTGGAAAGACCTGGGTGCTGTGTAGATGGACCGGGGATCATGCTGCACGACTTCTGGTGCCCATCTACACATCTGTCTCAGGTTTCTTGGGTTCCTGGGGCCCAAGAAACCCAAGACAGCCCCTACCCTCTCCAAAATCTCCCAGAAAAGCCTTTAAAAATAAATTAACTTACCTGGTCACCATTAGACTGCTGCCAGAGCTCTCCTGGCACATAGGAATGACGTGCCAGGAGAAGGGGGGGGAGCAATTTTCTTCCCCCTCTCCTGGCACATAATTCCTATGCACCAGGAGAACTCCAGCAGCAGTCTAATGGTGGTCGGTAAGTTATTTTATTTTTTAAAGGCTTTAAAAAGGGGGGTTAGGGAGCAGGTGGGGGGTTGTCTACCTGTCCTCCAAGAAGGTTCCAGGAGGGCCTTTGGACCCCCCCCCCCAGATCTGTGTGGACTGTAACCTGGGAGAAATCACATTTTAAAAACTCGATTGCTCCTGGGTTAAAGGGCTGCGTGGAACTGCTCTGAGTGGAGGAATAAACTAACAAACTACTCATAAGACGTGCTGCATGACTATGAGGAGGGCATTACTTTTCAAAAACCATACCCAACATAAACAATTTATGTAGTAACTAGCCGTCCCCTGCCACGCGTTGCTGTGGCCCAGTCTGGTGATCTGGAAAATAATAAAAAAGTGTTGGTTTCTAATATATGTAATTTCTTTATGCTTGTGGGTAAACAGTATTTCTTATTGTTTCTTTGTCAGTGATGTAGAGATTATCTGGTTTCCCTGCTCTGGAACATACAACATATAATTGTCCTTCTTTAGGGGTCCCTTTCAAATCTATGATACTGTGTGTGTGTGTGTGAATCATATATATCTATGGCTGGATGGCTGTTTGTCAGGAGGGTTTTGATTATATTTTCTTGCCCGGTGAAGGGAGTTGGACTGGATGGCCTTAAGTATTTTCTGTTGGTCATGGGGGTTCTGTGTGGAAAGTTTGCCCCAATTCTGTCGTTGGTGGGGTTCAGAATGCTCTTTGATTGTAGGTGAACTATAATTCCCAGTAAATCCAACTCCCAAATGTCAAGGTCTATTTTCCTCAAACTCCATCTGTGTTCATATTTGGGCATACGGAATATTCATGCCAAGTTTGGTCCAGATCCATCATTGTTTGAGTTCACAGTACTCTCTGGATGTAGGTGAACTGCAACTCCCAAACTCAAGGTCAATGCCCATCAAACCTTTCTAGTGTTTTCTGTTGGTCATGTGTCCAGTGTGCCAAGTTTGGTTCAATTCCATCATTGGTGGAGTTCAGAATGCTTCTTCATGGTAGGTGAACTATAAATCCCAGCAACTACAACTCACAAATGACAAACTCAATTTTTGAGTGATGGTCACTCCTTGGGTTAGTAGGCGTCTTGTGGCCAATCTGTCCAGTGGTTTTTGAGCTATGTTAATCCCACAAATGAACATTACATTTTTATTTATATAGATTATCAGCAATTAATCTTTCTGATCCCTAACAAACACTTGTTCTTTATAATAATTCTAATGAATTCAATTCTATAATAGTGCATTTTAGTTTTCTGCAATTTTAAAAACTGACTACAAAGTGAGGAGTGGGACACAGGACCCTTCCACACAGCCATATAACCCAGGATATCAAGGCAGATAATCCACAATATCTGATTTCAACTGGTTTATCTGAGTACACACAGCTGTACAGTTGTGAGGAAGGGGCCCCAGAAAAGGAAATTGCGTGATATTTGGAGTAATATTGCAAAACTGTTTTCTGCATATTCTTATGCAGATTTTTATATTTAAAGTTTCACTTCTCCCTAGTTAACACCCTTCTCAATCAGTTATTTTAATGCTGTGACATATCTTTATACTAAAGAAATACCTGATTGGGAAAACAACATCGTTTCTCTCTGCACAATTCACATACATAGCACTCTTTTAGAAATAAGATAGAAAGAAACACTGGCGGCGCAACAAGTTAAGCTGCTGAACTTGTTGACTGAATCCAGGGAGCAGGATGAGCTCCTGCTGTTAGCTCCAGCTTCTGCCAACTAGCAGTTCGAAAACATGCAAATGTTAGTAGGTACTGCTCCAGCAGGAAGGTAATGCCACTCCATGCAGGCATGCCGGCCACGTGACTTTGGAGATGTCTAAGCCTGCTCTTCGGCTTAGAAATGGAGATGAGCATCACCCCCAGAGTCGGGCACGACTAGACTTAATGTCAGGGGAAACCTTTACCTTTACTTAGAAAGAAACAGCAGAAAGGCAAAGGCAACCCCCCTGCCGAAAAAACATGCTAAGAAAACCCTGTGATTGGTTCACCTCAGGGTTGCTATATTTCAAAAATGACTTGAAAGCACACATCAACAAACCCTAATACACTGATGGATTTTAGTATACTGTAAAAAGGAGGAAATCATTGCCAAAAGGTTAAATAATAAAGTTGTCTTTTTAATATCACTGATAATTTATACTCCAAATGTACAGAGCAAAATGCCAGCATTATGAATTAGAATCATAGAGTTGGAAGAGAACACATGGGCTATGTAGTCCAACCCCCTGCCATGCAGGAAAAGTACAATGTAGAATCATTGAATTGGATTGCATTAAAAGAGGGGAGACAGAGATAAAAAAATCTGGCATAGGAAGCTTTCTCTCCAGTTGAAGTTAAACAGAATTTGGTTCACCAAAGACAACAGTCGGTTATGTTTGATCATTGCAGGCACCGAACAGGGCAGAAGAAGGAAAAGTACAAAGGAAGAAAGGAAGGGAGGGCATAAGAAATATAAATAGGACAAATCCTGCTTGTACAGTTCAAGACTTCAAAAAAAGAGTATTTCCATGGGGAAAATAGTTGTTTAATTTCTTTAGAACTTTCACACAGACTAGCTGTACTCAGTGATTGTTTTGCAAAATTAAGTCTAAACAATGCTGTGCTACCATTCAGAGATGCTGACTGTAAATACTCCATTCTTGTGAAACTGTTCCAGCTATTGGTTTCTTTCATATTTGAAGAATAAAACAATAAACAAACAGGGCTATTGCAGAGTTTGTCTTTGCTGTACACTGTCTGAAATCTTGATATGTTGATTGATTGCATCCATTTTCAATTGTTTATCTTTCTTTTTAAAGCATTTGCAGTAACAACATGTATTCAACATAATACAAGAGGTCTTGCTCTTCTCCTTACAACTGAAAAGATCTGACATACAGAAGAGAAGCAAAGTAAGAAAATGGGCAGAGAAGCACAAGAGAGTGAAGAGGTAGCCATTCAACAGACATTTAGGTATATCAGGAGAATACGGCAGATATGGTAGAATTCATTGTTGTCTGTAATTCCAGTTATGTGTTATAGGAAGGTCTTATGCAAATTTACACCAAAAATGATTTTACTAAAAATTCCATTTTAACAAGAAGTTCTTTTAGTTTAAAACGAATTCACACAGAGAAGACATATTTTGCCTCTTAAAATACAAATGATCAGGAAAAAAACCCATACACAATTGTTTCTCAAAGACTAAAAAGTACAGCCATATTTATGAATCCACGGTTCTTTTATCAACATTACAAGTTACTGAAACAGACAGAAAAATTACTCTGGTTTGGGCTGCAGCTTATTCTTCTCCGGCTCAAAGAAGTATTTTTCAATAGCATCAACCAATTCATCCAGTTCTTTCTTAAATTTTTCAAAGTCACTAAAATGAAATAAAAATAAGATAAGCATGATGAAAGCATATAATATATATTTCTATCTGTAGATTCTATAATACATAAACTGCTGTTCATGATATGAAACGGCAGTGCATTTGAGCCTCTCAATCTCCTTAACACATCATTTTATCAATAAATTCTAACTATCATCAACTGAATTTCCACTTCCAGACTGTCTTCAGTAAGTTAGAAAGCAGGAGAGAAATATTGAGGAACATCTTTTCTGCTTTTTTTAAGGCATGATCAGAACTGCACAGGCATTTAGCCCTCCACATTTATGGGTTAAGGATTTATGGAGTTGATTACTTGTAGATTACTCTATATGTTACTCTATATGTCACCACATCCACTTCTGTCCTGTGCTATTTTTAATAGGGACTTTGATAACACTGCTTTCACTGAGGGCGCATCCAGACAGTGTGTGCCCTCTCACGTTTGCCCCATGGCTGTCCAGACGACATCTCAGGGAAAAATGAATGGTTTCGGCACAAAGCAGGAAAACTCTGCTTTGTGCCAAAGAAATTTGATAGCAGGTTAGATCTGTGCATTCTTGAAAGGCGTGGATTGAACCCACTTTGGCCATTGTCTGAAGGAACATACCAATGATGCCTGAAAAGAAGGGGGGGCCCAAATCGCTCCTGGCTCCCCCTATCTTTTCGCTAGTGTCTGGGACATTGATAAAAGCCCTTCCAGACCATAAGCACTGTACATGTCTAAGAGGACATTAATTAACACAAGTTAATGCAGTAACAAACAAGGTGGCTGGTATTGCACCACTGTAATACAATGGGATACAATTTGGTGGCTACCAAACCATGTAAACTGGTAAATGACTACTCTGTGACAAACTTTCTTCTTAAATTTTAATAATCATTTGATAGAAAGAATGGTATTTCCAAATCATACCTGTTCCCAGGAGGTGCACAAAGCTCTGTATAGTATTTGATTTTAGGTTCGGTCCCACTTGTCCGCATAGTTGCCACACATCCATTATTGAAAGTGAATGTTATCATCTGGCTACTCGTACTTGAAGGGAGAACCTAAACCAGAGAATTTGATTTCATCAGAATTTTTGTCACTAAAAAGCTAAGATGTGTGAAGTTTAAGTGAAAGATCAGAAGATATCATCTTTGCTTATTTTGTTCTCACAGGCAAGAATTTCAAAAGCTTTCTCCCCAGTAAAAGAGATTATGAGTTTTGTAGGAGTTTTTCAATGATTTTTCACATTCAGGGACTCCTTTGTGAAAATTTAGATTGTAATGAAAACTGACCTTTTTTGCCCCACTTCCCTAATATGGTTATCCAGGAAGTAAATGGCATCTGGTGCAAAAATAATGTCTATGCAAAACAAAAAAAAAACTGCACAGAAAAAAAACTTTTGTATACATGCATTTTTTTGTAGAACATTTCAAAATTATGGTATATCTAACAACAATTAGCCAATTGTTGTTAGACACAGTTTCTTATTAGCATTCACTGAGCAGGGAAATATCTCCAAGTGTTTTTTATCCATCCTAATTATGGAAAGGGGAATAAGGACAGATGATTAAAACATGACCCTGAACTTTTTGTCAATTAGTGGCATGTTAACCATGATAGTACAAACTGTCTGTGCAGAATAAAAACATGTTCTGATTTTCTCTAAAAATAAGTAATTAAGTAAAAAAAACACAACTAACAGTATACAATGCTTTCACTGTACAGAGTGAAATACAGTAATCTCAGTCACGCTTATTAAATCTTAATCCCCTGGGACACAATAGCAAAGATGTTTGTCTATAAAAGGCATGTTTGCCTAATATTACGCACTAACATTGTTGCCCCTAAAATCAGCAAGGGATAGAATATATTTCTAAACAAAGATATTTAAGAATATTGGGAGGGGGGGGGGCGATGGCGATGAGTATATGTTGAGCAATATTGTACAGAATAAGACAGAACCATTTACAAGTTATACTTACAGCTTTTTTATCAGGTTGGCTACTGTCATACCCAGTAGTGAGATCCCTGACTCCAGATACTGAAAATCTCCCACAGGTCTTTGGGTATGTGTTCTTTCCATCATAGTTTCTAAGCCTCTCAAATAGTTCCTTAATGATCTTCTGATCGTGACAGATAAAATATGAATTTTTGGTAACATGAAAGCCATACCTGTCAAAATGAAACAGTCACTTGTGAATCCATATAGCCTCTTTGTAGAAAATGTATTACATATATCATGAAATTAAACTCACTCATTGTAAATCATCTTAAGTTGCTGAGACAATGATAGATTCTTTGCTGCCAGAAAACTAGACATCTCTGCAGTTATGACTGCAGCACTGACACCATCTTTATCCAAAACTGCAGGGCTGCACATATACCCTAAAAAGGAAGGTTACAGGAAAATGGTTTGTTAAAATGGCTATTGGATATTCTTGACAGATAATAAAATAAATACTTAGATTATGCTTCCAAGACAGTTACAGTTGCTACAACTAAAGACACTAATAAAAGATTTTATCTTCGTTCATATTCTAGTTTGTTGCAGGAGGTTGATTATGATGCTTAAATCTTACCAAACTTAAACAACAAATAATTGCAAGGTTCTCACTCAGCTTGTTAATAACAAACTACAAGTATAAAATATATTCATGTATATTTTATAGCCAAAGATCTTCGATTACTGATGAAAAGAAGCTCCCCAGTCAGAAAGCTGCCACCTATGAACCCCACGCCTGGAGCCACCTATGACCATAGCACCACACAAGAGTCCAGAGTATATGCAGTTTATTGTGTGTGTGTGTGTGTGTGTATGTATGTATGTATGAAAGAAGCAGGGATAAAGAAAGGAGAGGAATAATCTGAAAAAGGTTTAGCAATAGGTGATAACCACACAGGAATCCAAATGTCTCATAAAAATCCAAAGGCAACACAGTCTAGAAATAGCCAAAACTCACAAGAACAGTATAAAGCCATAAGCAAAAGCCATACTTAGAAAAACTTGAGCAAGAATAATAAAACAAGAATATAGGAAACTTCCAGGATACTTGAATCCAAAACCAGGACTTGACACAAAACTAGGACTTGACACAAGAACTTAGGCCTAGCTTCTCACTCGAAAGCCAATGTTGCCTGAACTAACTTTAAGGTAAAGAACTGGCTGTTAAAACAGATTTGTTGTCCCTCACTTTTAAAAACGTTTTAAAAATATGTGGTGGAGGCTCCTTCTTTGGAATGCTTTTAAACAGAGGCTGGATGGCCATCTGTTGGGGGTGCTTTGAATGCAATTTTCCTGCTTCTTGGCAGGGGGTTGGACTGGATGGCCCATGAAGTCTCTTCCAACTCTATAATTCTATGATTCTATATTATGGTCAATTGCATTCAAGAAAGGCTTTTACTTTATTTTGTTAGCCTACCATCAAATAATTAAATGTATGTAGTTTCTTGCACTAGAATCATAGAATCATAGAATCAAAGAGTTGGAAGAGACCTCATGGGCCATCCAGTCCAACCCCCTGCCAAGAAGCAGGAATATTGCATTCAAATCACCCCTGACAGATGGCCATCCAGCCTCTGTTTAAAAGCTTCCAAAGAAGGAGCCTCCACCACACTCCGGGGCAGAGAGTTCCACTGCTAAATGGCTCTCACAGTCAGGAAGTTCTTCCTCATGTTCAGATGGAATCTCCTCTCTTGTAGTTTGAAGCCATTGTTCCGCGTCCTAGTCTCCAGGGAAGCAGAAAACAAGCTTGCTTCCTCCTCCCTGTGGCTTCCTCTCACATATTTATACATGGCTATCATGTCTCCTCTCAGCCTTCTCTTCTTCAGGCTAAACATGCCCAGCTCCTTAAGCCGCTCCTCATAGGGCTTGTTCTCCAGACCTTTTATCATTTTAGTCGCTCTCCTCTGGACACATTCCAGCTTGTCAATATACTACTATGTTATGAATTCAATTTTGTAGTTACGGTTACTCTAAGATTATAAGTATTTATAGATAAAGTATACAAAATACATATTTGTATGGAGGGCAGTGCTTTATGCTACATGCAGTATGTTTGTATATCTGTATATACAATATAAGTATACTTACGTACTACATATAGCATAAAGCACCCATGAATGGCTTTATACCTTATTAATTATCATGATCAGCAAAGGTGTTAACAACAGGTGAAAATGAACAGCTAGTCTTCTGTAACAAGATTTCATTATTGGTAAACAAGGGAAAGTGTATTACCAATAGCTTCTTCAAAAGCAAATAAGACAGTTTTTTCTTGGTCTATGAGTTGCTTTGCTCGATTTCCCATCCACTTGAATCCTGTTAATGTTTCCTGAAGAGAACAAGGGTCAGTGAGAGTATGTACTAGACTCATGAACAAATAAGGACATTTTTACATCTTTCATTCCTGCCTCTCAATCAGCTTACCTCAAAGTGAAAGCCTTCTTTAAGCGCAATTGCTCGTAGTATCTTGGAGGACACAGTGCTAGATAGCATGTATATGTCTTTGATGGCACTAGGATTCCGATTATGTTTTTTCCAACAAGTGAAGAGCCACCAGCCTAAAAGAGCTCCCGTTTCATTGCCAGAAAACACTTTCCATTCACCACTAAGTGAGACAAAGTCAGAGAAATGTTTTTAAATAATTAAAAGACAATAGATTGACAACTTTTGTGTGGAAGAAAATCAAAAACTGCAAGAAATAAAGTCTAATTCTGCTATGTGAAGAAAAAGGGGGATGTTTAGATGTGCAGATCCATTTATCTTCCATAGAAGTTGGATAGGTATCAGGCATGGGCAAACGTTGGCCTTTCATGTGTTTTGGACTTCAACTCCTAGAAATCCCAACCAGCTTACTGGCTGTTAGGAATTGTGGGAGCTGAAGTCCAAAGCACCCAGAGGGCTGAAGTTTGCCCATGCCTGATATATAGCCATTGAAAATAAAAATGAATTAAGATATACTCTGCAATATCCTGAAACAGGCAAACATTCAATGCCTTACAAAGTACAAACAACATCAGGAATAATACAAGATAATGCAGAATACTTACAGTAAACTTATAATGAGAAAATTAAATATTGAAATGGGGACTAGGTAGTAATAAACGAAGTTAGACAACAAAGACGTAAGCGAGCATTAAATATATATCATTAAAAGCAGTTAGAAAAGAATTGAAATTGAAATCGCTAATACAGGTGTCTATTAAAAATGTATCATAGCCGTCATATAGTGCAAATGGTTTTGCCAGCGTTCTGGTGGATTAAAGTATCTTAAAGTATCTAGATTTCTCTCAATTCCTGTTGACTCCTCCCCATTCTTAACTATGAGTCATTTCTAAATCGGATGTTTGTAACTTGGGGACTGTATAATCCCAACTAAAAATCGGCAGGAACATACATTCCATTGGAAATAATAATAATAATAATAATTATTATTATTATTATTATTTAATACCCCCACCATCTCCCCAATGGGGACTCGGGGTGGTTTACATGAGGCCAAGCCCAACAGCATATTACAATACAATAAAACCAAAACACAATAACAACACAGTAAAATACAACATATGAGTACAAAAAAGATAAAGCAAAATCATACACAATAAAATAACAATGAGCGGGCCACATGTGCAAGATAAAAAACTAAAATACTAAAAATATTAAAATCAGGATGAGACAGGGATGGAGCAGATTGTTTGTGAGGGAGAAACTCATAAAGGAACAGGGTCATAAAAATACAGGTGGGGAAATATACTCTGGGGACAAAAAACCGTTAAGGGGGAGCAACTGTGTATGATAGTATGGCTACTCTCCAAAAGTGCATCAGAAAACCAGGTTTTGAGATCCCTCTTGAAAATTTCTAAGGGTGGGGGCCTTCCGAATCTCACAAGGCAATGAGTTCCAGAGTCGAGGGGCCACAGAAGAGAAGGCTCTCTCCCTTGTGCTTACAAGACAGCAAAAGAAAAGGAACAATACAACAAAATAATACCTTAAAATAAAGAAAAAAATCCTACAGATTTGTTCCATTATTTATTTTCAGCAGCTATTGTGTATTCTGAACAATAGACTTGTTGCCAAGGATTGAAAGCAAAAAACGAACCGTACCCTTCTTGTTTCTCTGCAACAGCAAGCCGATCAGCATCAGGGTCATTGGCTAAAATGATCTGAGCTCCTTCTTTTTTAGCTAAAGCAAAGGAAAGAGTCTGAAATGAAAAATGATAAAAGTAAAGCTTCAAGCACCATGAATATGGCAGGTTTTTATCATTAAAAAAGAAAAGTAATCACAGCTTTGTTGTGCCCATTATATAAAAGGCCAATATGCTTTCTACAGAGCCAAAGGTTTGTATGAAGCCTGAAGACCACACACCAGACAGAAATTATTTAACAAAGATTCACACATTATTTGAATTGCACAGCTTGAAGAAACATAAATGTGGCATCTTTCTGATTTCGTGTAAATAACAAGAATCAGGCTATTACAAGAGTTTCTAGGAATGTGAAAGAAGGAGAATGAAAGATGTCTGATAGATTTCCAAAAGATGTAAGCATGTGTACACTTAAAGAAAAAATGGACAAAGCATTTAGAAGTAATTCTAAAAATCACCAGGAAAAGTGTCACAAAAGAAATGCAGAAAAAAGTTTCACTAAATGATGTTTACCAGTACTCCTTTACCCTCCTCAGGATTTGGGTATTTTACTGTTGGAAATTCTGGATCAGGGTTTTTCTGCTCAGGAACAGCAAATGGAGGGCTAAAGTCAAATGCCTTAAAGGCTGATTGCACAAATTCATGGCCTACACCGTGCACAGAGGTATGGACAAATTTCAGCTTTGTCTCCTTGTTTATGTTCCTGAAATTAAGTACATCAATGGTATTAAATTTACATAAGCTGGTCTATTGTAAAGTACAAATGCATGTGACATATTACCATATTTCATTGCATAATAGTCGCACCCCCATTTTGTGTGTGGCAAAACTGGTATTTTTGTGTTCATCACATAACAGTCACAGAGTTGTTTAGGGCTGGTTCTCCTTCCTTCTTTCTCTGAAGGCAAGGCAGTTTAAAAACTATGAAATGGAGGCCTCTGGAATTTGGATTTTCCTCCTTTCTCCAAAGAGCTCCATTTCAGATTTTGTAACTGCCTTGCTTTTGGAGAAAGAAGGTAATTTTTTTAATTATAGATTTTTTTAAAAGAGGCATGCCCCAAACATTCTTGTCATTCAGTGCAAGCAACATGTTCTAGCAATGTTGTGCAATTATAACCCTAAAGCTTAGGCAGAAAGAAAAACCCACACAAAACATGACAACCACATAGAACAAGCCTTCCTCATGTTGTGGTAACCCCCAACCATAAAAATTATTTTCATTGCTACTTCATAACTGTAATTTGAGTACTGGTGGGGTCGGGGGGGGGGCATTGATTTTGTCATTTGGGAGTTGTAGTTGCTGAGATTTATAGTTCACATACAATCAGAGAGCATTCTGAACTCCACCAACAATGGAATTGAACAAAACTTGGCACGCAGAACTCCCATGACTAACAGAAAATACTGGAAATACTGGAAAGGTTTGGTGGACGTTGACCTTGAGTTTTGGAGTTGTAGTTCACATACATACAGAGAGCACTGTGGATTCAAACAATGATGGATCTGGACCAAACTTGGCATGAATACTCAATTTGCCCAGATGTGAACACTGGTGGAGTTTGGGGAAAATAGACCTTCACCTACAATCAAAGAGCATTCTGAACTCCACCAACGAAAGAATTGGGCCAAACTTCCCACACAGAACCCGCATGACCAACAGAAAATACTGTATATTCTGATGGTCTTTGCCGACCCCTCTGGCACCCCCTCACAATCCCCCCAGGGGTCCCAACTCCCAGGTTGAGAAACGCTGACATAGAAGTTCTTGCATGAATGTTGTTCTGTTCTATGCTGGCAGTACTAACAGCATTCCCACTGAGATTCTATGGGACAAGGTGAAGAATGTCAACATATGAATAAGATGAAACACTCAGTCCAAAACTCTTTGAGTTTTCTTTTCCCAAGTATTTTCCCCCCACAGTGAGAAAGTAAAATTGATTCACCAAAGGAACATCCTCGCAACAACCTCACTGTGGTTAATCTTTACACAGTTAAGATTTTATGACATACTTTTATTAATATCTTTGTCTCATAGAGATGTGGGCTTGTTGGGAAGAGCACATTTGTGTCTGCTACTCATTTCTTCTTGTTGGCTCCTCTTGTTTGCTTAATATAATTAATGTAACGTTTTACTTTTTTCCTCACATTCCACAACAGCACAAGTTTAAACCTTGCCTTTCCTCCAGTGATCAGAAGCAATCTCCATCGACCTTTGGGGGAACCTGCTTTCAATTCTTCTTTTAGTTTTAAATATTTTGTAATAAAATTTAATCATAGAGATTCTGTTGGGATATTATTCTCTTGTAAATTTACCTATGAAAGCAGTGTTTCTGTATGTCTTTGAAGTAGTCCTTGTTAATAGATGCATACGGATCATGGAGAAGAGGACTCTTATCAATCAGGCTGTCATCCCAGGCTTGAGGCCATGGCTCTAGGTTTTCCTCAATGGCTTGTGCAATTCCTTTATCATGAGGAGCAATAATCTGAGAACCATTGTTCCAATAAACCTAAGAACATGGAAGATATAAGAAGAGATTTCTTTCATTAGTGAAAACTTGCATTGAATTAATGATATTACAATCTGTGGCTATAACCTGGTCAACAAAATCAAATTATAAATCAACAAAACACAAATTTCCTTCTGGCTAGCTTGGCTGATGCAATTAAGACTCAATCATTATATTTAGAAGTAGAATATAATCCCCTTGAAAAACATATGCAGGAAAATACCTTGTATCCATTATCTTGCTTGGGATTATGAGATGCAGTAACCATAATTCCAGCAGAAAGCTTCAGATGAGTCACTGTATAGGGCTGTGGAAAATCATCAAAATAGTTAAATTAAAATGCAAGACAGCTGAATGGAAAAATGCCCTACTTTTTCAAGGTTTTTTTTTAAAATCCCAAACCCCATAATTGCTACCAGAGTACAAAGTAATATACCTGTAGTCATCAGGGTTAGAAAGAGATAACAGAAATCCTTGCTTAAATAATATCTTCTCCCTCTTAAATACAATGGTATTTCCATTGTAATTTCATCAAAAACAGAAGTTTTTCAAAGAATTGTATGACATTCTTCTTTCAATTTGCAGAAAAAGTACAACATTGAGTTGAGAAAGAGTGGGAAAAATTCCCATTTAGCTGATACTTTTGATATACATTTAAATAAATAATTCAGTAAGTTTTATCCTTACAACACAACTGTGAAGGATGTAAAACTGAGAAATAATTATTGATACTGGGATGGGCAATTAGATTTTCCACTAAAGTCTATGTGGTCCAAGTAAAGAACTCAAGCCACCAGCATCAGTGGTGAGCAATCTTTGCAATAGTGGTGAGCAATCATGGAAACTATACTGGACTGCAGTTTCCATCATCCTTCAACATTAATCTGCTGGCTAGGGAGATGCAGGGTAACATTTGGAATGCCACAGGTTTCCTACCTCACCGGGAAAATGTATCCCTATCCCATAGATTTTAAATAGTTTAAAATCTTTTAGCTGTTTAAGAGATCATAGAATTGTCATCTATAACAGTAGTTGAATGTCTGCTTGATGAATTGCAGTTATTTACTGCACCAAAGACATAATCAGATGACTTCAGCTTAACCCTATTACAGATACATCTGTCTATACTGCAATACTTGTGTTGAGATCATCATTTATCATAATCCTAAAATAATTTAAAGGTCCAATACGACACAGAGTGGAAGCAAAGAGCACAAAAATCTATTGTATCTAAGGAGTCTGCAGATGACTACTTTAAAACAATCAGTTCACAATAGTTGAAAAATTAACTATGAGATCATCATGTCATTTACACAGATGAAACTTTACTGAGCTCTGTTTGTTTTATGACCACTAAAACAATAAATAGGTAATATAACTGAGATAAAATATAAACTTACCACGAAAGGAGTTGGTGTTATACCAGAAAAAAGGTACACAGGAACACCTTGACTGATGAATGTTGTTGCAGCAAGTCTTGCAAATCTGTTGGTATGGGCCCGGGAGGAGGCGGGGGGGGGGGGGGGGGGGGGGGGGGGGGGAGAGAGAGATCAAAATTCAAAATTTAAACCATTCATAACTTTATCAAGCACTACATGAGACCAGGGTTATCAGGAACGTAAGGTTACAAGGCACGGAGCTCTTGCAGGGAAATTTCACGGGGGAAGTTAGTATCACTGCCATGTAGCGGGAAGCCAGCAGAAGCGAACAAGCAGTGCCAATCATCAGTAGCTCGCTGACTGACATTGTGAAGGTTAGAAATGAGCGTCCTCATTCCATTTCTCTCCAAGTGCAAAGTTTGCACTTTAATACACAACCTAAATGCTAAGGACAGGAACACCATTGCGATTCAACACGAAATCGTTTCAGTTTATGAAGAGGACATAAAGTCAAGACAGCATGTGACAAAATAGGTGCAGAATATATTGTGAGACCATGAAGAAAACAAACATCATGGGATGCTGACAGCGGGAGTCTGTCTCCTTCATGACAATGCACATCCGCACACTGCTCATGCAACACAAGAGTTGTTGACTTCATTTGGTTGGGATCACAGACCTGATCTTGCACCCATTGACTATCATCTGTTCACTAAATTGAAAAGTGGTGGAAATCACTTTGCCGACAATGCCGAGGTGAAAATCGAAAAAACTCATCTCACAGATGACAAAATGTATTGAACTAAATGGTGATAATGTGGAAAAATAATGTAATGCCTATGCTACAACACATGTAAGTTTTATTAAAATATATTCATTCTTTGTATTTTTTAAAAAAACCTTGTAACCTTACTTTCCAGATAAACGTCGTAATTCTAATTTAGTTGTCATTCAGGGCATCCTAATATGCGTTCTTTCCTCAACATAAAGATGTATCTCCATTTGTGCTAGAAAAAGCCTATATTTCAAAAGGCATGAAGGGTGATATAACTGTGTTCTCCATGAGAACTGCACAGATTAGATTACATACACATAACAAACTCCTTCAAAGTTTGTGTACCACAAGAAAATATATTCTAGTACCTTACATAGATGAATAAATCCTTAATAAAATAAACCATTAATAAAAGTATGAATAATGTACCAGTCTTAGCCTTTTTAATTGTTCTGACACATTCCTTCCCATGCCCTAACAAATAAAAAGCATAAAAGGCATGGAGAACAGGCAGGATTTATTTTACATATATGTGTTATTGGGATAATTTTATGCTTATGTTGTTGTTACTGTTATTTTTGCTTATGTTGTGACTCTGTATGTGCTGGTGTTGATACTTGGAAACCGCCCTGAGTCTTCGGGAAGGTAGAACGGTATTTAAATAAAGTTTTTATTATTATTTTATTTATGAGCCCATGTATAAAGCAAGGCTACATCTGACTGCTAATTCAATTCAAACTGGCTGTGTAGGCAGGATCTTTAAAAAAATCAAGAAGAGTAATTAAAGGGAACCCCATGACGAAGAAACTAGACAGGTTACTGCAAGTAGAATCATCATGGAAAATACCTATTCATGAATATGTTCTCGTGTGAAAATGCACAGAAGGAATTCATAGAAAATTATGAACTATTTCAAGCACTAGAAGAAACACAAGTTATCAGCAGGCCTAATATGCTGATAAACTTTTGGAAAAATACTGGAACTCAAAAGCAGAACATATGCACAAAGATTGGCTTACAAAGATGTGTGAATTAGTTGAAATGAACAAGCTGATGATGTTGATCTAAGGAGCTTGAGCTGATGCAGTCTATCCAATGCAAATTTCTGAATCAATGCTCCAAATAAGTCAGAGGAACAGGCTTAAAAACCAAGACATTAAGATTTCCCCCCTTAGGCTGTGCAGTCATATGAGGATGGTAGCTATAGATTATGTTGTATTCATTGTAGTTTCTTTTTACATTAAGAAAGTACTTGTATCTTTTTGTTTTGGTGGCTAAGGACAGTCTTGTGACTGTGGATTTTGTCTACTGTTTTATATACTGGGTTGTTTGCAGTTTTGTTGAATAAAAATTTTAAAAACAGAACATACGCTTTGTGCCTTGAAGGTTCAAGGTTTGATCACTAGTATCTTCCAGTAGGCGAAGTTAAACTCTGAAAAGCCTATGTAGACAGTTACGTGAGCTAGAAGTGGCTTAGGGCTCATCTACCCTGACCAATTTCTTGGTATATAACTGGATCATTCCTTGCAGGGGGTTATACACTGCAGAGGGCTGATTTCGGTTAACCTAAGTTAGGGGAAAGGCCACATCCTGCCCCATGATTTTCCCTTAGCAAGATCAGTTGGGCTGGTTCTCAAGTGGAACCAATTGCAACTTTCAATGCTATCCTGCATCCCTCAGACTCAGGCTGCTCAAGGATTACGAGGTGGAAGTTCCATCACCCCCTACTCTCCTGTGTAGCAGTGGTACCCAGACACAACAGCACAATTATACTGATTGCAATTAGATGTTTTATTTTAGAAACTCTAAAATATTTATAGGGCATAGGAAAGAATCTCAATGCATTTTTAACAAAACAAACAGTTTAAAGTGTACGGTAATCATGCCAAAACACCTCAAGGTAATTTACAGTAAAATCAAACATTGCTAAGACACAATAAATAGGCCTGAAGGATAGGGAATACAACTTAAGATCAATGTACCAACTCAGAGGACCAAACATTCTCTGAAATAAATTTTACTTAATTTGGAAAGAATTTTCAAAAAATAGTTTAGTATTTTCACAAAATATTTTTCACAAAATGTTTTAAGTGTTGGGAAACTATGATAAGGAGCATCTTCACCGTTCAGAACATATGATGCACAATATTAACACATGGTATTTTTATATGGAAGAGTAAATTCGTATAAGTAATTTAAACGTTGGCCTAGGATCCTGGAAACAAGGGTTCCAAGCTGTGCTCAGCCATGGAAACCCACTGGATTAGCTTGGACAAATCACACACTCTCAGCCTGAGAGGAAGGCAAAGGGAAATCCTATATAAACAAATCTTGCAGGGGGAAACCCCATTATAGGTTAATCTTAAGGCTGCTATAATTCAAAACAACTTGTAGGCACAAAATAATATTCTTTTGTGTAGTAAATAACATTTTTATGTGGAAAACAATACATGTTTAAGCACTGGAAACTGTGAACTGTGCTGTTTAATAGGTAAAAAAGCGCTGTTATCGGTAAAAAAAGTGTAAAATTTGTGCAGATTAAGTCCAAATTACTGCCTATTCTTTGCAGGAAATGCATATGTGCCAATAATATTTGAGGTCTTTTCTTAGGAAACATTTTTAGTACATTTATAAATGGACTGTACAAACTAAGTAGAAAGTTATTAGCTTTTCTGAATAAATTGGCCTGACCAGAGAAGCAATAAGAAGTTTCCCAGTTCAGAACCGAAAGCAGATGTATTTCCTTCTTGCCAAAGAAAAAGTCTCTTCTCTTCTTCCACAAAATCTCTGGCAGCCAGGGGGCAGCAAAGTAACATTTGGAAGCAAACTGGAAAGATTTCAGGTTGTAAGATTTTAACTTTCACAAAATCTTTGGAAAATTACATCAATCACACGTAATTTCATTAAAATAAGCACTGATTCAGCTTCTAAATTGATTTAGTATGCCTTGATCTGTTTAAATTCTTACTCTATCTGGCCAATGTTCCCTATCCATTAGTAGTGTGCATTAGACTGCTGTCTTCATAACCCAAATGAGAAAAAGAAAAATAACTATAATGGCCCACCTGTAAATCTTAATTTGTTATGTTCTGACCTGCAGAAGTGAATGATTTTGAATGTTTCTTGATACTTGGCAAAACTGTAGTGATTTTAAACACAGTTTAAATGATTTTTTAAAGTATGTTTAAAACCACTGCAGTTTTGCGAAGTATCAAGAAACTTTTTAAACCATTCACTTCTGCAGATCAGAACAAAAATTATTTGTGAAAAGTTTGGATTTCCTGAAAAAAAGTCTTTTGTGCATAACTTCTCAATAACAGCAACAATTTGTATCTTTCCTTTTAAAAATGGCAGACAAATACATTATCAATTAAACACTGCAAAGCGATCAACTATACCTTTTGCTGCTGCCTCCACTTGAAGAATGAGCCCGAGCATCATAGCTAATCACAACTCCTTTTTTCTTTAGGTCACTGAAACTCTTTTCAAGATACCTACAAAATCCCTAGAAACAAAACAGGTTTTACAAGTTTTGTAAGGATGCCACATCATTTCAAAATATCTTATTTAGAAGGAAAAAAAGAAAGAGGAAAGAAGGACTTGCAAAACTAGGAAATGATCATGCACTCAAATGAAGAGCCATGGGAGAGTTTGGTTTAAAAATACAGCATGAAAGGAGCATACCCCCATCATACACTTGTCGACTTTATTGTACTTTTTCATTGATGGTCTTTATTATGAAAAATAAATCAATTTTGTCAGGTTTGAAAAGTAGTGTGTAAAATACATGTTGCAAATACAGATATGCATGCAGTGAAACTGTCACATTTTATTTTTCTCCTTTCTCACCAAATAAAAGAAAAACCTAAGGGGAAATACTGCAAATAGTTGAACTCTCTAATTGGCAGAGACCACCAAAAAACACCAAAAAACAGTTTTCATTAGTAACACTCTTATACCTCTTAGTTTTAACAGAGCCTTGCAGTGGAATATACAGTCTGCAGTGTCAATGCAGTATATTAGTGCATTTTCTGTCAAAGCTACAGGGCCATTATGTTATTGTGCTGATAGATCAGTGTAATATTTATAATTGAGTCTCCTTCTTTTTTAGATATACAAGACATGAAAAGGTTATCACCGAAGAAATCTTGATTAGTGGTATTCTTCCTTTAGGTGAATCACTACTATAGAAACCAATTCATATTTGTATATCTGGACTTTTGCTTATTTCTTTGGCAGTCTCTGGGTGCCATTGCTAAAGTGCAACTTGGGGGGAGGGCTCCTTTTTCCTCCCCTCTTTGAGTCATGAGGGTCCCTTGCAAACATCCACAATGGTGCTTGGGTTCAGTCAGGGGTTCTGGGGCTGCCATGACTATGGCTACCGGGCCATCAATGTAAGACTAGCTGTCCAGCAGGGTCAAATTTGGTACAGGTCTGCTGCAGGGATGGAGGTAGGCAGTGAAGCTACCACTCTGCACCAGCCCCTAGGTTTCCCGCCTATATATATGCACACACAGTCTATTGAGACACTCTACACCAGTCTGAAAAGACTGAATTCATTTTTGTATCCTATTGATGGAATACTGCAAAGAGGCACATACATGTCTAGGCTTGACAAACATGAAGCATCTATATGATCCATACACAGACAAAGGACACTATGTAAATAATAACAATTTTTATTATTATATTTATAAGTAGTTCAATTTTCTAGCAGATAGGAACAGTACTGCAGCTTAACTATAGAGCTTCATACACTGCTTGTTCCTTCCATAAATAATGTAGATAGATTAAGCAGCTTCTACGAGACCTGTCCCTATAAGTATTCTATTATATTTTATTAATTTAGTTTTTGTACTAATCCACATTGCTTACTTTCTACAAATGTCTTTTGATGTTCCTATTGGGTTATAATGCCTCTGCATTATACAACATATGCCTCATTAAGAATCAATTCATATTTTTCATGGAAGACTTAGCTTCTAGATTAATAATAGTAATAGTAATAGTAATAATAATAATAATAATAATTTTATTTCTTACCCACCTCTCCTTGTGGTTCGAGGCAGGTTACAGAATAAAAATACCACAAATACACCTATTAAAATGTATTTCTATAAAATACGTACTAAAATACACAAAACAGAGATTAAACAAAAGGCACATGTTTAAAATTCATGTTTAAAAGTATGTTTAAAATGCTCTTTCCTTTTAGTTTACAAACTGAAGAATTTGTAAATTACAGTCATTTTCAAGAATAATTTAATTGTTCCAAATAGAATCTAATGAGATTTTTCTAATAAAAAAAATCAAACACTGAAAACTTGCTTCAGTAACACAAAGTAAGTGCTGATAAGCCAGTTGAAGAAAAAATATGTTAAGTCCTCAATCTTCTACCACCTCAAATTCCAAGGAAATTTTACTGTATTATTTCAGTTTTAAATCATGGCAAGGTAAAGTAAGCGATATGACATTAGGTCTCTCTGACAATGAAAAAATACATTCAACTTTCTGTCATTCACTATCATTACTCCAAAAATAGAGATACACGAGTATTAAAGGTACATTCACTTAGATCTGGTACCTGAGTGGTCTGGATAATAGTCAAATCATTCATGTGAGATGTTCCTGCTCCCATGGCTGCTCGGAGTCCTGCGGTCCCAAATTCCATCCGTGAACCAAAACATTTTTGGAGCTCCTCTTTGTTTCCACTTGCAACAAGCTGCTTTACTATTTCTGAGGTTTTAGGATTCTGTAAAATATTTCAAATAAAATTTGTTTTCTATCTAGAATTCAAAAAGGCCCTTGTGCAACAATGCAGCATATGTAAATATGGTATATAATGACCAGTAAAAAAACAGAAACATTTCTGAAAGCTTACTGTCCACTTCCACTGCCAATGTACCCCCAGAAGATAAAGCTGGAAAAGAACATTTATTTATTGTTTATTTATTTACTATTTATTTATTTACTATATGCTGCCTTTCTCACTCCAAAGGGGACTCAGAGTGGCTTAGAAATTATGGCAAAAATTCAATGCTGCACCATACATACAACAATAAGCATACCATATCTAATTACAAAACAGTTCAAACATACCAACAGTTAAAAAAATATAAATACTGTAAAACAGATTAAAAACACACACATAGTGCTGAGTCTTGATTTTCCATACTACTTGGTTTTCCAATAGTCATTATTCAAAATGCTAGATTGAGATCAAATTCCGTATTACCCTACTTCCCGAATGCTCGTACAAAGCTAAGTCTTTAACTTTTTCCTGAAGACCAGGAGGGATGGGTCCAGTCTGATGTCACTGGGGAGGGAGTTCCCAACCGCGGGGCCACCACTGAGAAGGCCCTGTCTCTTGTCCTCACCAGTCGCACTTGTGAAAAGGCTGGGACTGAGAGCAGGGCCTCCTCAGCAGATCTTAAAGCTCTAGTTCGCTCATTAAGAAAGATAAGTTTAGACAGCTAAGTTGGACCAGAACCGTTAAGGGCTTTATAGGTCAAAGCCAGCACTTTGAATTGAGCCCGGTAGCAAACTGGCAGCCAGTGGAGCTGACGTAAAATGGGGTTGTATGCATTTAACAGTCTGGGCCTGTATGACACTTTTGTCTGCACAAAACATTGGATTTTGTACAAATTACATTTTTGTGGAAAGTGCCTTGTGCTTTGTATATATACAATATATTTTGAGAGCATACACATTTTTTCCTAAATACAATTTTTATACAAATGATTATTTTGCAAAATTCTCAAAGTGCAAGATAGGAAATAAAAATGTGTGCAATTCTTATAACATATTGAGATATCTTTCTCACTGAGAATTATAAAACTTAACAAACAAAATAACAACAACCAAAACCATCATAAAATACCCAAATCCTGTTAAACACACTAATAAAAATAAAAATATTAAAAACCCATTTCATTATAGCTCCATCAGCAGAGGTTCAATAAACTAATGGCCAGGATTACAAAATAAACTAAAGGGCTGGGCATAGGATTGAGCAAACAGTGTATAACAGGGCTGAGGAAGTGGATGAAGTGCAAGAGTACTATCTGGCTATTTAGGGACGGGGCCTAGGGACTAATCATTCTCAAAAATTTGCTGGAACATCCAGGTTCTCAGACCCCTACGAAAGAACAATGGTGTGGGGGCTTGCCTAATTTTCCTGGGGAGGGTGTTCCAAAGATAGGGGGCCAACACTGAGAAGGCCATCTCCCTCCTCCCCACTAACCATGCTTGTGTTTTCTGAGACTAGCCATGTTTGACTTGTCCAAGGTCACCAAGGTTTTTATGGCTGAGCAGGGATGTGAAACTTGAATTCCAAAACTCTAATCACTATATCAAGCTTACACATTCTTAAACCAATACAAATTAAAAACAACACAAAACCATTAGAGGTATGTCTTCAGTAATTACAAACAATTTCTTGATAAGTTTAGAAAGAGAGACAGTAAAGAATATCGAAAATTGTAGTTTTTGAAAAAAGTCATCATACAAAGAAAAGATTGTGATACACACTTGCAAAAATGCAGCTTGCATTTCTAATCTGTCATCGTGAGTGCTTTATAAAGAAATAATTTGACACATGCACAAAAACAGCTGAACATCCAACCACTATTAGCAGAGTGCTCTACAAAAGAAAAGAGAAAAGATCCACAGTACTTTGAATTATTATTTGTAATGGTTAAAGGCCAGAGAAATGGTTAGCCAAGTGAGCGGAAGGGAGTGGGGTGGGTAGTCAACCCAAAATGGTGAGATGACTTTCTGTTAATTTGTACATGAGCCACTTGAATATCCTATTCAATATTGTGTACTGTGAGGGAAAGGAGTAAGGTGTGATACTAACATTGGTTTAAAAAAAAGAACGCCCCAAGTATTTTGCATGCATTATCTAAATCATTCTAAAAATGAAGACTAAGACAGGTGAATAAATGCTATTCAACATACATGTCAGACTGAGTGAAGGAACTGAAGCTGAAAATGACCTCTGTATTTAGTAAGCCGGTGTCCAAAAACTAGTTTGACATTCACTAGAGGTATGGTTTCTCAACAATAGTCTCACTGTTATAAAATGTTTTCCCTGAACAGTTTACTTAGCCTCATCTGTTACTTCCTTTAAGGAGGACAGAAAAGCATTTGTGAAATGGGATCTGAGACAACCTGAAGTCAAACATTTATCTTTATCCCTTTATCATCCCTTTATTTTTGCTCACTGCTGATTTTTAAAACAGATTTTATTAACCCCCCCCCCCCCTGGCTGTTTTAGCATAAATATATATACAAAACATACAAAGGTTGAGCATCTCTTACCTCGAATTCTGGAATCTATAATATTTATAGGTATCTGAGAAAGTGTTTCCTTTGCTTTCTGAAACTTTGTTATTTAAAAAATTGTATAAAATCATATTCAGGCTATTGTATGACGTGTATATGAAACATAAATGAGTATTGTGTTTAGAGAGTTGGGTAGCACCTGCAAAATATCTCTTTATGTATAAGAATACAAATTCCAAAATTGGAAAAAAATTCAAAGCCAAAAATACTTCGAATCCCAAGCATTTCAGATATGGGATACTCAACCTGTACACACATATACCTGCTACTATTACATTAGTTTTGCTTTGATGTAAGATTTGGAGCAAATACTTCCAGGTAGTACTTTTAAGAACTAAAATGAGCTGGTGATGCACTGAACAGTGCAATGCATAGTCAGAAAAAATGACATCCATTAATTATGCACTGTTAGTCCCATAATCCTACTCTGTCCCACTCCTGGTATCCAAACCTTTTGCCATTAACACAAGATCACTGCTATCAATAAGATAGCAGTTGTTTTAGATAAAGTCTGCATCAAGCTTATTTTGTAGTCTTTTACTAAATCCTGAAACAATGAAACTAGCTTTCCCCCAGAATGATGTTCTAAGCAGGTGCTCCGTGAACCTAAGGATTAAAATCTGTATGTGTAACAACTTGGAAACTTCGGTTCTTGTTTTGTAATAGTACAGATAGCACTACACTGCTTATCAGAACATTGATCTAGGATAAATTTACTTTTCGTAACCATCTTCTGATAGGAAATGTGAGCACTTTGAACTGCTCGCTGTGTACATGAAACACAGATTTAGAACGGGATATTTAATTCCACAATTCATAGCATAAAGATTTACTTGTGCTTTGCACTCAGATCTTCAGGAGATGAATGACACATTACAAAAGAATGAATAAAATTTAATGGCCGTGACAAAGCAGAATAAGTAAAAATGAAGTGAGTTCAATTATTTGGAAGATATACCCTATACTACCGTTGTGCAGATAGATTATAAATGTTTTAAATTAATGCATGTCAATAAAATTCTCTTACACAAAACAAACATAATAAAAGAACAGAGGCGAAAATCACTGAAGTTTAAGACAGTCTGAAAAAGTCAATGATTCCGATTCATCTTTGATTGCAGAGTTTGAATAAAAAGCCTCTAGACTAGAGAATGCTGAGACCAAGTTTGGTGGCCCTCAATGTTTGTAGAACACAGTATGTTTGCGGCGTATGTTTGCAGAGTACAGTAAATAAGATAGTTTGTACTGCAACCCATTCATCACATAATATCCGGATGAACTGGGCATGTGAAGGAAATAATATGATTTGTATTGAAATCCATTCATCGCATAACATAGTTAGGATGAACTGGGCATGTGACCCAGCGTATGCTGTACAACCACAATCTTATCTCTTCCCTAGTGATAAAAGATACACTGGACATTGAAAGAATACAATAATACCAGTCAGAAGGGTAAATATTCTTGCTTAGTTCTTAATAGAAGAACTGTGGTAAAACGATCAGTAAACAGTACTGAGCAAGATTTTTGTTTCAAGGACTTGTCTGTTTTAACCCATACTAGTAAACTAAATCTATGGTCCTCTGTCCCAAACTCCACTATTAGCAACTCATCCCGAATTATTTCAATAGCACCCATTAAGTAATCTCCATAAAATAGAAGGTACAAATAATTATTGAGGGATAATAGCCAGTACGGGACTCCAGGAGCCCAGAATTTGAAATGAGTCTCAGTCATGGTATCCCAGCAATTGTGGGCAAGTCACAGTCTCTCAGCCTTAGAGAAAGGCAACAGCAAACCTCAACTGAACAGGCTGCTGTGAGTTTTCTGGGCTGTACTGCCACATTCCAGAAGCATTCTCTTCTGATGTTTCGCCCACATATATGGCAGGTATCCTTAGAGTTTGTGAGGTCTGTTGGAAACTAGGCAAGTGGGGTTTATATATCTGTGGAATGTCCAGGGTGGGAGAAAGAACGATTGTATGTTTGAGGTAAGTGTGAATGCTGCAATTGGCCACCTTGATTAGCACTGAATGGCCTTGCAGCTTCAAAGTCTGTCTGCCTGGGGGAATCCTTGAAAAATTCTTGCTCAGAAAATCTTGTGATAGAGTTATCTTAAGGTGGCTGTTAAGTCCGAAATGACTTGAAGGTGCAGAATGACGAAAACATCTGATTTTAGGGCAGGTACTTTACTACTATACAATTTCACCTAGTAGTATAAGTCACTTTACTAAACATAACTTCTATTTTCAGTTTGTTCATAAAGAGGACTACTGCTGATACAGTTAAGAGGCACCTGAGTGCTACCAAAGTAGAAAAATAAATAGGTAAAGTAAGGTAAAGGTTTTCCCTTGACATTAAGTCCAGTCGTGTCCGACTCTGAGGTGTGGTGCTCATTTCCATTTCTAAGCCAAAGAGCCGGTGTTGTCCATAGACACCTCCAAGTCATGTGGCCGGCATGACTGCATGGAGCACTGTTACCTTCCCGCCAGAGCAGTACCTATTGATCTACTCACATTTGCATGTTTTCGAACTTCTAAGTTGGCAGAAGCTGGGGCAAACAGGAAGCTCACGCCACTCCCCGGATTCGAACCTGCAACCTTTCGGTCAACAAACTCAGCAGCTCCAGCAGTTTAACCCACTGCACCACTGGGGGCTCCCAAAAAATAAATACCAAGCCTAAATTATTGGGTTAAAGAGTGCTGCTCCTATTAAGATACTCAAGCATGAGGAACAAACATTGGAGGTAGGGAAGGAAGTGGCATATGCTGAAATAATTGTATTAATTTCAACATTTAGGTCATTCTAGCAATTATCCACCCACTCCATGCAAGATGTTTCCCCATCACCATGTGACTTTCATATGAACGTTCAGTTAAAGATCTGGGGTGTGTTTCAAACAAAGAACCCCTTGAAATCACATTGAAAAGCTGGTTGGAAGTGATCTAATTCAAAGTCTCACTAGAGTTGACCTACTGAAAGATAGTAGGTCATTCAGAGTAAATACTACTGATTCAATGGGTTTGGTCTAGGAGTGCAACTGATTTTAGGCCTGGAGCTCCACTGTCTTCAGATGGATCCAGCATATAAAACTCAAAATGTCTTTCAGTCTATTGAGGGAGAGCTTTTCTGTCATGTGGGCAGTTGGCCTGCAGGTAAAAGACAGTGACACATTTCTGCAGACTCCGGGATGTTATCAGCTCCAATAGGGATCCAAGGAGAGTGGGAGGGAGACAAAAAAAAAAAAGGATCGGTCTCTTCTATGCCACAGCCAGGTCTCTTAACACACACAGGACGGACTGCTCTGCTTTTGGAGGGCTACCAACTCAGGATAGCTTTGGTGCTCATGGCTCACTTAATGTGGTTTATGCCCTCATGTCAGTGGAGTGGTGACTCTGCTCCAAATGTCAAGCACAATTATAACTCAAAGGAGCTAATCAAGGTGCTGAAATCTTAAACAACCAAATAATGAAAAAAATGGCCAGACAAAGTGTGGAGTCTTATTAAATGCTTATAGCTGAATCGAGTAGTACAGGGCTACAAGTCCCAGACTCCATCTGCACTGCCATATACAATCCAGATAATCTGATCTGAACTAGATTATTAACTGTAGTTTAACCTAAACCCACACTGTATTTCTCCATGGGGAGAAAAACTACAGAAAAGGAGAATCCACCTGAACATTAGGAAGAACTCCCTAACTTCGAGAGCTGTTCAGCAGTGGAATTCTCTGCTCTGGAGTGTGGCGGAGGCTCCTTCTTTGGAGGCTTTTAAACAGAGGCTGGATGGCCACCTGTCACGGGTGCTTTGAATGCAATTTTCCTGCTACATGGCAGGGGGTTGGACTGGATGGCGCATGAGGTCTCGTCCAACTCTATAATTCTATAAATTAAAGTAAATCATCTGGGGAGACCCTGCTCTCAATCCTGCCTTCCTCGCAGATGTGTATGGTGGGGACGAGAGACAGGGCCTTCTCAGTGGTGGCCCCTCAGCTATGGAACGCTCTCCCCAGGGATACAAGATCAGCTCCCTCCCTTCTAACATTTTGCAAAATGGTTAAGACCTGGCTCTTTGAGCAAGCTTTTTCTACTGGAGCATAATTAGACGTAAACGAATATATGGAATGACTGACAATGCAACTGGACAACCATTTTAGTAAGGAGACACTGAGGATCTTGTTTTCTACAGATATATTTTCTTTTTATATTACATTTTAAATGTTGAATTGTTTTTATAATTCTTTTAACTGTATTTTGATATTTGTTATGGCATCGAATCGCTGCCGACTGTGAATCGCCTTGAGTCGCCTCTGGCTGAGAAAGGCATTATACAAATGGGGCAAATAAATAATATAATGCAATTCAAAGCAGATAATGTGGACTATCTGCTTGCTCAATCTGGATTATAGAGCAGTGTAGAAGGGGCTTCAGCAGTGATCCCCAACATCTGTGAGCCTCTGGGGCCCCTTCTACACTGCCCGACATCCCAGGATCTGATCCCAGATTATCATTTTTAAACTGGATTGTATGAGTCTCCACTGCCAGATAACCTGGGATAAGCATTTAATCTGTTATCAGATCCTGGGATACTGGGTAGTGTAGATCTAGCCTGGGAGGATCTTTCCCTGTTTCCCAAACTCTGGACTTCGGCTCCCAGAATCCCCCTTCCTTGGCCAAGGCAGATAAGGCTTCTGGGAATCGAAGTGCAAAACACTTGGTGGACAAGACTTCAGGAAACACTGCCCTAGGCCCCTTCCACACAACTATACAAAATCCACAATGAACTGGATTTTATTTATTTATTTGCTATATTTGTATACCGCCCTTCTCAACCCTCAGGTGACTCAGGGCGGTTTATATAGCAGTTAACTGTTCTCTATATAAATAAAAATGTAATGTTTGTTTATGGGATTAACACAACTCAAAAACCACTGGACGAATTGACACCAAATTTGGACACAATACACCTATCAGGCCAACAAGTGACCAGCACTCATAAAAACACTGAAAAACACAGCAGAAGAGACTTAAAAAGCAAAAAAACAAAAAAACCCCCATTGTACAGAAAGCAGCATACCAGCTTCATTGTGTCATAATACTATCAAACACCTACGACTTCAAGCTTTTACATATCTATATAAATAAAAATGTAATGTTCGTTTGTGGGATTAACAGAACTCAAAAACCACTGGATGAATTGACACCAAATTTGGACACAAGACACCTAACAACCCAATGTATGTCCTTCACTCAAAACATTGATTTTGTCATTTGGGAGTTGTAGTTGCTGGGATTTATAGTTCACCTACAATCAAAGAGCATTCTGAACCCCACCAATTTTTTTTTTTATCGTGTCAGGAGTGACTCCTGCTGTGAGAGAATTGGCCGTCTGCAAGGACATTGCCCAGAGGACGCCTGGATGATTTTGATGTTTTATCATCCTTGTGGGAGGCTTCTCTCATGTCCTGCATGAGGAGCTGGAGCTGATAGAGGGAGCTCATCCGCCTCTCCCCGGATTCGAACCTGCGACCTGTCGGTCTTCAGTCCTGCCGGCACAGGGGTTTAACCCACTGCTCCACCGGGGGCTCCCGGTGTAAGGATAAGGACAGATTTTTGTTAGATACTAGTTCCATTTGATGTGGCATTCTCTCCTGACGTTTCGCCTGCATCTATGGCAAGCATCCCCAGAGTTAAACCTCTGAGGGCTTGCCATAGATGCAGGCGAAACGTCAGGAGAAATGCCTCTAGAACATGGCTCTATAGCCCGAAAAAACCCACAAGAACCTAGTGATTCCAGCCATTGATTGACTTTGACAGAAAATACTATAAGGGTTTGGTGGGCAGTGTCCTTTGGTTTTGGAGTTGTAGTTCACCTACATCCAAAGATCACTGTGGACTCAAACAATGATGGATCTGGACCAAACTCTACACGAATACTCAATATGCCCAAATGTGAACACTGGTGGAGTTTGGGGAAAATAGAATCTTGACATTTGGGAGTTGTAGTTGCTGGGATTTGTAGTTCACCTACAATCACGGAGCATTCTGAACCTGACCAACGATAGAATTGGGCCAAACCTCCCACACAGAACCCCCTTGACCACCAGAGTGGGCCACAGCACAGTAGTTTATATAGCAGCGTGGCCTCAAATAACCCAGTTCAAAGCAAATGTTGTGAAGGAACTGCCTTCACAATATTCTGGGATATATGGCTGTGTGGAAGGGCCCCTAGACTCAAAACTGTGCGGTCAGGTGGCAATGGTGTGGACACTGGTGAAGGAGGAGGGCCTTCGTGGCTGCAGCCTGCGTGGCGAACTCCACCTGCCCACGCGCCCTCTTCTGCGCAGGCGCAGTCGCCTCGGGTCATCAGTGAGGGGGATAAGACACCGGCCTGTCTCCTCACAGCAGCGCGGATGAGAAGGATCCAGGCGTTGCGTGTGCTCAGCAACACCCCTTCGCTCCACACAAACGCTCTCAGGCGAGGAAGGCCCGCCAATGAAGGGGGTAAAGAGGGCAGGGCGGCGAGAGCCTCTCTTTTCCGCTCCCTACGCGGTCCCTTTAAATCCCCCCTCCCGCGGCCTCTCACCTTGTCCCAGAGCAGCCACTGAGACGCCGCCGCTTGGGCCCGCTTGATCCCCTCCGCTGACGTAGCCATGCCTTCCTTCTGCAACTGGACAGCGGCCTCACTGAGCGGCGCGTGCAAGTCCCCTTCTGAGAGAGGCGCCTCGCGCTGGCCGGCAAACTGTTGGCCCCGCCCCTCTGCTGTTGGGCTGCCTCTATTGGTCAACCCTCATCACCCCTCTCATGATGTTCCTTGCTGCCCTCCTCCCCGCCCCTCGTGACGTCACTACGCTACTGTACGTTCTGATTGGTTGCTGTGGGAATTGACAAAGAACCAAACCAAAACTGAAATTTACCAAAGGAGACTCTCAAGGGAGGGTGACAGGGCAATGGCTGACTGTAAAAGTTTTGTGCAGTGTTTCAATAGCTTGTCAATATCTCTCTTCAATTGTGGTGCCCAGAATTGGACACAGTATTCCAGGTGTGGTCTAACTAAGATACAGGGAAGTCATATTGCCTCTCTATTCTGCTTTGGTTAGACCACACCTGGAATACTGTGTCTAATTCTGGGCACCACAACTGAAGAGAGATATTGACAAGGGTTTTTTTTTTTGTCGTGTCAGGAGCAACTTGAGAACCTGCAAGTGGCTTCTGGTGTGAGAGAACTGGCCATCTGCATGGACATTGCCCAGGGGTCGTCCGAATGATTTGATGTTTTTATCATCCTTGTGGTAGGCTTCTCTCATGTCCCCGCATGAGGAGCTGCAGTTGATAGAGGGAGCTCATCCGCCTCTCCCCGGATTTGAACCTGCGACCTGTCGGTCTTCAGTCCTGCCAACACAGGGGTTTAACCCACTATGCCACCGGGGGCTCCATTGACAAGCGGGAATGTGTCCAGAGGAGGGCAACTAAAATGATCAAGGGTCTGGAGCAGCTTAAAGAGCTGGGCATGTTTAGCCGGAAGAAGAGAAGGCTGAGAGGAGACATGATAACCATGTATAAATACATGAGAGGAAGTCATAAGGAGGAGGGAGCAAGCTTGTTTTCTGCTGCCCTGGAGACTAGGACACGGAACAATGGCTTCAAACTACAAGAAAGGAGATTTCATCTGAACAAGATGAAGAACTTCCTGACTATGAGAGCCGTTCAGCAGTGGAACTCTCTGCCCCAGAGTGTGATGGGGGCTTCTTCTTTGGAAGCTTTTAAACAGAGGCTGGATGACCATCTGTGGGGGGTGCTTTGAATGCAATTTTCCTCTGTTTTTTGGCAGAGGGTTGAACTGGATGGCCCATGAGGTCTCTTCCAACTATGATTCTATGATTCTACTGCTTTTCATTAAAAAAATTATCCAGCTTACATATACTCAAGGACATACTTTGCGTTTCCCCCCTACACTGACAGTATTTGTATCTGCAACAGGGCTGAAGGCTGATCTTGGGCCTCCTCCCAAAATCCACTTCATCAATCAGTAATTTTCCTTCTGTTTGAGCTGGCAGAATATCAAGGTTCAAAGCTTGGAGCTGTTTCTAATTTGGGAGACAGCCAGAAACTCTGTTCTCTCTCCCTTCAGTGGCTCCCTTTGACCTTGGAAGCTGGCCTATGGAGAAACATTATTACATTATGTCAAAGTCCACCTTGAGACATCTGGAGCAACTATTTTGGCATTTTTTCACGCCTCATACTTTCTGTGACAGTCGAAATGTACGTGGCCTTATGAAATGGATGTCAGGTCATAATAAATTAGTAGTAACCTTGGCACGGAATTTCAGAAAAACATCTATTTCTGTGCTCCTCCAGATGTTTTGGACTTCAGTTCCCACAATTTCTAATAGCTGCTAAGATGGTTGGGATTTCTAAAAGCTGAAGTCCAAAATATCTGGAAGAGCACAGTGTGAGAAGCACTGATATAGATGATGATCCCAGAGGCGTTGGAGGACAGTTCGGATATGACTTTCATGCACCTTCAGATTTGGAGAGTCAGGGCCCTTCCAGGCAGGTCCTATATCCCAGGATCTGATTCCAGGTTGTGTGCTTTAAACTGGATTATATGAGTCAGCACTGCCAGATAATCTGGGATAAACAGAAAACCTGGGATCAGATCCTGGGATATAGGGCCTGTCTGGAAATGCCCTAAATCAAAAATTCATCCAAATAAATGGTGACAAAGTGGTCCAAGTAGTCTTGAAAGATCATTTTCAAAATGGTGAAATACTACAGAGACCTTAAAGAGCCAAAAGGCATGGAAATGTTAAACATTGATGGAGCAAGCACGCTTCCCTGAGGCAGGGTTCTTCTGTTTTCGCCATCTGCTTCTCTGACCCTGAAACTCAACAAAAAAAGCTCCGGTTTTGTAGCAGATTTCCTATGAAGCAGATGAGGTGATAATTCTTTGTGATATTAACCACTTTGAGTCGCCTGAGGGCTGAGAAAAGTGGTATAGAAATAAAGAAAAAAAATATTGTACAGCTTTCTCAGGGGGAGGTGATGATTTACAGCATCATAAACTGCTGACAGGTCTATGAAGACAGCTCCTGTAATCTGCTGTAATCTGCACCAAAAGTGATTTGCAGTATGATCTGTGGATAAATCAACCCAATTTTTTGGATTGATATTTTGACTAAAATTTCTATATGTATTCCTGAGTACGTAGGGTATTTCGATTAGATTGGAGAAAATAGGAGCAATGGATCATATAGGAAGGGCCCTTATTAAGCACCCACAACAACCTTTAGGAGATGTGTTCAGGGGGGTGGAGGGAGTCTCTTCAACACCCTAGGAAGAAACTATCAATTGAAAGGCAAAGAAACTCTCTAAAACAAATATCTATGTTGGAATGCAATAAACAAACTAGATCTTCATTTCTGACTAAATAGATCTACAACTGTATGTTGAATGCACAATTCAATTGTTAAGAAGGACTACATCAGGATTCTAACAGGCTCTGAAAGAAGAAATCTCCATCCATCTCCTGAATCTGAACAGATGAATCTGAAAATAACAGTGATTTGCTAGAGTAACAAATATTATATAGTCAAAACACTGTTCACAAGCTAAATGTACACAAAATACTAATGGTACCTGTTCATATAATAGGTTTCCCTTATTATATGAAATAGCTTCTTTTCAAGATTTGGAAAGCTTTTCTTTTTATACAAATGTACACAGATGACAGAAATCCAGTATTTTGGTAATGCAATTTATGAATGTGGACAACATGCTAATTTTACGGAAAAGACATTTCTAGGTGCATTGAGATCAATACTTTTGTTTGGTATTTTAGTATAACACAAACATGATAACAGTTACTCTGTTAATGTGAACTCAACATGTCAGGAATTCTAGCTGCCTCTTGTTGCTATTTCAGAAACCTGATAACATCAAGAGATAGATTTTTTCTACTGTCTGAACTATAGTATTAGAATTCTGACATCATAACATACATTTAATTCCAGAGCAATTCTGACATCATAATATACATTTAATTCTGGAGCCATTCTTTCTGCTTTCAGTGTGACTCTTCCCCAGAAAAGTACTAGGGAAGGATGATTTGGCTGCAATCCTAACATAACTGAGTGACTGAAAAATCAGGACTAAACAAGGTAAATGATACCTTATCTTTGCTGCTTTAATATTATAAAACGTATTGGATTATGCATTACCCTCAGATTTTGGGTATGATTAGAAATGTGGATAAGAAATTTTAATTAATACTAAAGCAAACACTTTGCTGAGTTTATTTTGTCCCCCTTTTCTTGTGATTTAAACTGATATTATGTGTAGGACATTGCCTGGGGTTCGGAGCCTTCTCGGAAACACTTCAAAATCGCTTTGCTGGGGCAAGTGTTTCTTGGGCACTTGGTTATATGTGGAAGTCAACAGTGACCTAATGGAAGCTGGTACTCCAGAATGTGTCAGTTTCCAGCAGCCATCCAAAAAGAATCTGAAACGTCGGATAGTTGTACCATGTCTGCAGCGTTTCAAAGATGAGTATGAAAAAGTATCAAAACATTACATGTCAAACAGAATACGGACTACAAAGTACAGACTATGGACTTTCATTCCAAGAAATTTATATGAACAATTTCACAGGTACTGTGTCAACTAGGAGTGATGGGAGTTGCCGTTCCTAATATTTGAGAGCCATGGTCTTCCACCCCTCCATTATAACTCCCAATGAGATAGTTTTATCAATATTCCAAGAGCAATGTGGTTACCAAACTATTTTGGAGTCAAATGACTGAAGAATTACCCTTAGATGAATATAAAGAGGAGGGAAGCATCACAAGGAAATGCAAAGACAATTTACTTAATTAATTAATAGTAATAATGGTAGGGACAGCATTGATAAAACAAAGGATCATAAAGCAGCATATTAAAAACATAGATTAAATTACAAATGCTAATAAAATGCAAATTTAAAATTCACTGTTTAAAAACTTACCCTTTTGTTCTCTCCTAAATACTAACTGAAAATCCTACTTTATTCAAGGGAGGAAAGGCTTAGTCCTTATACCTGGCTGAACCTCTCATCTACATCTCAGCCAGCAAGTACAGTCCCTTTCTAAGATATTCCCATTTACTGGGCTAAACCAATATATCATAAGGATTACACAATGAGAAGCCAGACTTCAGCCAGTCAAAGCTCCTTACTCTTACTGGGATTTGCAATTTGGTGAGGAGCAGCACTTTTGGGTAGAGAAGACTTAAGGTCTTGCAAAACTACAACTCCCATGATTCCATAACATTGACCCGTGGCTATTAACATGGTGTAAAAATACATCAATTCTTCAGTATAAACACATCCATAAATGGGTTCCATAGTGTCAATTATTATAATTTTTATTATACATTTTCTGATCTGACTGTTATGAAATATTTTCTGATTTTAGTCTCATGGAATCTTAATATGCATAGAACTACTTTGTTCCTAAATGGCACCTTATCTTATTGGATAATACAATTTAAATAGATTTGATTACGTTCTACTGTCAGAGATGCATTATATCCCATTTACGTGTTTTATTTCCACACCCAGTGGCTGATACCCCAGATCCTGTGTGTGTTCTTTTGCTTTGTTCTAGAGCTGCCAATCTATACTTCCTATTTATAGTTGTGTTAAATTGGATCCCAGTCGTGGAAGCCTTTCGAAAAGAAATCACAATGATCCCTCTCCTTGTGGTCCTCACAATTATTGCAGTGAAAGATGGCCTGGAGGATTACACAAAATACAAACTGGATAAAATGATAAACAACTTTGTCACCCATGTCTACAATGGGTAAGTACACCAGAAACAGCTTTTCTCTTTGGCAAAGTTAGTCCTTTTGAAATCAAATCATGGTCTTACTGCAGCCTAACAGTCTGGATTTGCCAGGATTTAAAAATCTGTCAAATGTTTCTTATTCATGGCCAAGCATCTGATCTCATTTCAGCTCCCAAGATTTCCTAGGACTGATTATTTAGATTCATTCTTGCAAACTCCGTTTCAGTCTTGTCTGTGGATAATCTCCATTGAGGGATTGGTAAAACTGGAGTAAAACTGGATCAGATTTCCTGGACTACTGGATTTCTTCAGATGTCATTGACCATTGTCTATTTCTAGGCCAATAGTACGTAAACATGAGTCCTTTAGTCATGGTCCCCACAAGGGCCATGTTTTGTCTTTGTGATGTATCACCGTTACTATTCTTCTTTGTGCTGATGGACAACACATACCTGTTTTGATACATTTAAAAAGAAAATAATTTGCTGTTGGATGTATATCTTAAATATGTAAGGACAATTCAAAATGTACTTCACTTGTTATTGGTGCTTTAAAAAAGTAAATGACTCCTCATTTGTATTCCAGGCTAATATCAAAGAATCCAATTTTGTTTATGAAAAACCTAATCAGCACAATCTTGGTTTTATTTTGCTTTTCCTAAGAAGAGAAGCTGGTGGGTTTTAATGATTTTATTGGTATAATTGAAAGGGGCTTTGAATGAAATTAACAGCAAAAGAGAAATATACCCTTTATCTGTAGAGAAGGAGCAACACGGAAGAAAATGTTTTTAAGAAACAAGATGTGTCATGTAGAGGTCATACAAAGTTCAAACTCACATAGGAAGCTGTGTTGTGGCTAAACCAAAGGTTGTGGTTAAGCGCAGAGTCTGCAGGTACAAGAAGGTACTTTCCATCAAAAGGTCAAGGGAGAGGGGCTGGAAAGAGAGTACTTTCCATGACCTATTACTTGAGTATAAAAGTCAGCAGAAATAGAGGAGGGCACGGTAGTCACTTGAAGGGTAGCATCTGCATATGCTGCCAGGCTGTCCGTCTTCTTCATGAAGAAACTAAAATAAACCTTGTTTTTTGATCTTTTTTGGGACTGTCTCCTTTCTTACGTGCTCCCATGATGTGGACCTAAGAAAACCCAATTTAGGGTCTCTAACATAATTATTGATAATTAAAACGTTTTCTTTTTATTAATCATTTTAAAAAATATGCCCTTTTTTCAGAGCGGATGGTGAATTTGTGGACAAGTTCTGGAAGGATGTTAAGGTTGGTGATTTTATCCAGCTGTCGTGTAATGAGGAAATTCCTGCCGACATGGTACTGTTGTATTCTAGTGATGGAGATGGGCTTTGTCACATCGAAACCTCAAGCCTTGATGGAGAGACTAATCTAAAAGAGAAGCTGATCGTGAAAGGATTTGTACAACAGGTATATATTTGCCTTAGTTTTAAATATTGGTTGAGGAAACCATGTGGCTATTATTAATATTTATTTATTTATTTGTTTATTTATTTACTTCATTTGTTTACTGCTTCTCTCACCCCAGTGAGGGACACAAAGCAGTTTCCAACTTAATTATGTCAAAATGTAATACCTCACATATACATGGGGTGCTTCACATACCTAACATAAGGATAGCATACAACTATCAATTAAATCATAAAACGCAACATCATTTAACATTAAAACATGGAATTAAAAACATATCAATATAAACATTAAAATCACACAATCCTACAATTGTAGTCAAGGCCGTTCCAAATATCATGTCTATTGCACATAATCCGTGATCATTCCTTATACTGCTTATTGCCCAAAGGCTTGGTCCCATAGACAAGTTTTTATTTTTCTTCTGAAGGCCAGGAGGGAGGTCCCTGATCTAATTCCGTTGGGGAGGGAGTTCCATAGCCGAGGACTCACCACTAAGAAAGCCCTGTCTCTCATCCCCAACAATTGCACTTGCGAGGGAGGTGGAACCATGAGCAGGGTCTCCCCAGATGATCTTAATCTCCAAGATGGTTCATAGAGAGAGACATGTTCAGACAGGTAAACTGGGCTTTAGCTTTATGGGCTAAAGCCAGCACTTTGAATTGTGCTCGGTAGCAGAATGGCAGCCAGTGGAGCTGGCATAATGGGGGGGTGGGGTGTATGCTCCCTGTACCCGGCTACAGTGAGTAATTTGGCTGCCACCCATTGGACCAACTGAAACTTTCAACAGTTTTCAAAGGCAACCCTACACAAAGCTGGTTAATCAGAGCATCTCTTTGATTTTTAATATTGATCTTTGAACCTGATTTGAACCTCCTGTTATCTCACTCAGGTCTATGAGACACACTCATGCACACACACACCATATGCATAGAAAAAGTGCTTTTATGTGAAGGTGAGGTGAGAGAAGTTAAGCCAAACCTATTTACTTTCCAAAGCCCCTTTTGCCTTATATGTTGTTCCAGAAAGTGCCTTGAATTTGGTGAAAGATAGCATTTATCCTATTCAGTACAACACAAAATTAGCAGTATTATTAGGAATTGATTTCATGTTTTAAAAAATTAGCTGACTGCTGATTCATTTGTGACTGCAAGTCATTTCCTACTTGCAATCTTAATGCAAACCTGTAATGGGGATTTCTTTGTAAGATTTATTCAGGGAATGTCTACCTTTGCCTTCCTCTGAGACTGAGAGAACGTGACATGTCCAAAGTTACCCAATGGGTGTCTGTGTCAGAGTAGGGATTTGAACTCTGTCTTCAGAGTTGTAGTCCAAAACCCTAACTGCTACCTCTGACTGTGACATCCACTATGCATAACATCAATTACATAGATGGGAAATTGATTAAGGGAAACTGCCTCTCCAGACCATATCTTGGGGTTATTTCTCTCCCCCCAAAAAAGGCTTATGGGACAGGGGAAGGGTTTTCAGGGACTATAAGATGTGGTTGGAGACTACACATTCTCTGCTCCCAGTCTATTTGATCACCTGTGGTATAAATTAAACAACTAAGCAGATAGTTAAGACCAGCATTTCTCAACCTAGAAGTCAAGACCCCTGGGGGGTGGTGGTCGCAAGAACGGTGTCAGGGGGTCACCGAAGACAATCAGAAAACAGTATTTTCTGTTGATCATAGGGGTTCTGTGTAGGAAGTTTGGCCCAATTCTATTGTTGGTACGGTTCAGAATGCTCTTTGATGGTAGGTGAACTATAAATCCCAGCAACTACAACTCCCAAATAACAAAATCAATCCCCCCCAACCCACCAGTATTCAAATTTGGGCCTATCAGGTATTTGTGCCAAATTTGATCCAGTGAATGAAAATATATCCAGCATATCAGATAGTTACATTACGATGCATAACAATAGGAACATTACAGTTGTGAAGTAGAAATGAAAATAATTTTATGGTCGGGGGTCAACACAACATGGGGAATTATATTAAGGGGTCATGGCATTAGAAAGGATGAGAGCCACTGCTCTAGATACAATTACATGCCCATGTGTTACATTTTCCATAAGTATATAGTTAAAAGAGATAAAAATGCGTGGGGTCTTCTAATTGGACAAAATAACCCATCTGCTCATTTGATGGACCCAGAATGATGTTTTGAGGGCTGCACAAGGGTTCCAGGAGAATGGAGCAGGAATCACTGCACAGTCATAGAAACCCACTAGATGACCTTGGCAAGTCGTGCACTTCCAACCTGCTCCATTCCATAAATTTAATGTATTTTTCTCCTCCTCCTCTTTCCTTGTGCTCATGTAGACCATTGAAATGGATCCAGAATCATTTTCGTACAAAATTGAATGTGAAGTACCCAATAGTGACCTCAGCTGTTTCCGAGGCTTTATGTAAGTGACTAGTAATATGTGCCGAATAATTGGGAAACTATAAAGCTTTGATAGCATGCATATATTTCTCTTAATGAATATAATGGTCAGATAAAAATTACAGCTATGTTTGTGTTATATCTTGCAGACAGCATACCAGTACGGAACGAGTGGGGCTGAGTAAGGATAACTTGCTGATGCGAGGATGCACTGTCAGAAATACAGACATTGTAGTGGGAATTGTGGTGTATGCAGGTCAGCACTCACTGATGAAACAGTGCTGGGTAGCACAATCTGAGAATCAGAGAAAGGAGAGCCACTCTTTGTAATCCTGACAAAGCCTCAAGAAGTGGCGAGAAGTATTTTTGAACTGTTACAGTTATCCCTTTGTAATGCCAGATTAGAATGAAGATTCATTAAATTTCAGGGAGGCCTTGCTTCAAAATCTAACACAGGGAAAGGTTTTTAATAGTTGCTTCTTTAGTTTCATTAGATAGAATTTTTGAATGTGTATAACATATATTTTTGGTTTTAACACCCAACAGTTTAAAAAAAATTTGCAGCACTTTTTCATTTAAAAGCCAAAACCTGGTATTGCAGTGCCAACATAACAGAACTTTCTCACACCCCCACGGCCCTTGACACTAACTAGAAACTGGCCTTGGAGAAATTGTCCACATGCTTGTGAATTTCAGTGGCTTCTCTGTGTAGTCCAAAATGATAGTTGCTACACCGTATACCATTCAGCTGTGGACAAGTCTATATAGGGACTACCAAATACAGCACCCAATCAAGGAACATGAAAAACATGAATCAAGGAACATGAAAGACACAGCAGACTCAGTCAACCTGAGAAATCAGTCATAGCAGAGCACCTGATGAACCAACCTGGACGCAGCATATTATTTGAGAACACAGAAATGCTGCACCACTCTAACAACCACCATGTCAGACTACACAGAGAAGCCATTGAAATCCACAAGCATGTGGACAGTTTCAACAGAAAGGCGGAAACAATGAAAATGAACAAAATCTGGCTATCAGTATTAAAAAAAACCCTCTATAATCAGGACAGTAAAGAACAATTTATTTATTTATTTGTCATATACTGTCTTTCTCAGCTCAAACGCGACTCAAAGCAGTTTATAGTCGGGACAAAGCAATGCCCCCAACAACATAAATTACCATTAAAAATAATTGACATTAATATAAAACCATATAAAACCAGTAAAAACGTAAGTAATTCCAGACTTGGAAAACAAAGTAATTCCAGACTCAGCATCTCATTACTAAAAACAGAAAACAAAGTAATTCCAGACTCAAAAAACAAAGTAATCCCAAAGAAGAAACAATCAGGGCCAGCTAACACCTCCCAACAAAGGACAGAAAGCAGCCAGACTTTATTTATTATTTACTAGCTGTCCCCTGCCACACATTGCTGTGGCCCACTCTGGTGGTCATGGGGGTTCTGTGTGGGAGGTTTGGCCCAATTCTATCGTTGGTGGGGTTCAGAATGCTCTTTGATTGTAGGTGAACTACAAATCCCAGCAACTACAACTCCCAAATGTCAAGATTCTATTTTCCCCAAACTCCACCAGTGTTCACATTTGGGCATATTGAGTATTCTTATAGAGTTTGGTCCAGATCCATCATTGTTTGAGTCCACAGTGCTCTCTGGATGTAGGTGAACTACAACTCCAAAACCAAAGGACACTGCCCACCAAACCCTTCCAGTATTTTCTGTTGGTCATGGGAGAACTGTGTGCCAAGTTTGGTTCAATTCCATCGTTGGTGGGGTTCAGAACGCTCTTTGGTTGGAGGTGAACTATAAATCCCAGCAACTACAACTCCCAAATGTCAAGGTCTATTTTCTCCAAACTCCACCAGTGTTCGGATTTGGGCATATTGAGTATTAGTGCCATGTTTGGTCCATATATATCATTGTTTGAGTCCACAGTGCTCTCTGGATGTAGATGAACTACAATTCCAAAACCAAAGGACACTGCCCACCAAACCCAGTATTTTCTGTTGGTAATGGGAGAACTATGTGCCAAGTTTGGTTCAATGCCATCGTTGGTTTGGTTCAGAATGCTCTTTGATTGTAGGTGAACTATAAATCCCACCAACTACAACTCCCGAATGACAAAATCATTTTTTTTAGTGAAGGACATACATTGGGTTGTTAGGTGTCTTGTGTCCAAATTTGGTTTCAATTTGTCCAGTGGTTTTTGAGTTCTGTTAATCCCACAAACGAACATTACATTTTTATTTATATAGATTTAAAGCATTTATATTCTGCCCTTCTCACCCTATTCATTACTAATCAAGGTGGCCAATTGCAACATTCACACTTGCCTCCAACAGACAAGAGTTCTTTCTCTCACCCTGGACATTCCGCAGTTATATAAACCCCATTTTCCTAGTTTCCAACAGACCTCACAACCTCTGAGGATGCCTGCCATAGATGTGGGCAAAACGTCAGGAGAGAATGCTTCTGGAACATGTCCATATAGTCTGAAAAACTCACAGCAACCCAGTGATTCAGGCCATGAAAGCCTTCAACAACAAAGCAGATCTGTTTTTTTTTAACATTCATGTATTTTTAAAAAAAGCCTCATGGGGAATTTTTAGATATCTTTGTATAACATCTAATAAACATTTCTATAGTCACTAGGGAATCCATTCATGCATTCAGTCGCTCTCTCTGGCAAGTATGATTAGATCAACTCTGTGTTTTTCTCACACTTCTCCTGATTCTTTCTAATTGGCAACATCACAATTAGTCCAAAGGACAGTTTTGGGTTATTAGGCTTTTCTCCACCCATTTTCAATCCACCTGGCCAAGAATCTGAGAAACAAATTACACAGAATTGAAATATATGGCACGAGTACTAAGTATGCATCTTATTCTTCTTTGGCTTGGAGGAAAATGTGTTAGTTCTTTAGACTGGATGTTTTACATGCAATGTGTTTTGTTTGTGAAAAGGTCATGAAACCAAAGCCATGTTAAACAACACAGGAGGTCGTTATAAACGAAGTAAATTAGAAAAGAAGCTGAACGGAGATATCATCGGGTGTGTTGTGCTTCTGATTGTGATGTGCTCTGTAATAGCTGTGGGTAAGTTGTGGGTATTCTGCTTTCTGTGACAGCCTTTTATCATTGTACAGAATAGCACTACCACTTCTAAGTTATTTTCTCGTCATTTTCAAAGGTCGTGGAATTTGGTTGAGCGGACATCTTGAACCATCTATCTATAGTAGTGGAAGACAGTTTGAGCCAGCCTGGGGAGGCTTTTTAATGTTTTGGACTATGATCATTTTACTTCAGGTAATTTTTAACTTGAGCAGAAAATATACTCTGCCCACCCCCAGTTGTGTTTAGACTGACATCTCCATCAGCTTTAGCCAGTTGACAATGAGGGAGAATAGAAGCTGAAGCTTAATCCAGACAAAACAGAGGTCCTCCTGGTCAGTCATGAGGTCAATCGGGGTATAGGGTGGCAACCTGTGCTCAATGGGGTTATATACAGGTCTGCAGTCTGGGTGTCCTTCTGAACTCAGCGCTAATGCTTGATGCTCAGGTTTTGGCAGTGGTTGGGAGGGCTTTTGCACCATTAAAACTTGTGCGCCAACTGCGACCATACCTTGAAAAGCCTGACCTGGCAATGGTGGTCTACGCCTTGGTGATATCTAGATTGGATTACTGCGATGCACTCTACGTAGGACTGCCTTTTGAAGACTGCCTGAAAACTGCAACTTGTGCAAATGTCAGCAGACAGGTTGTTAACTGGAGCGAGGTACAAGGGACGAGACAATGCCTCTACTGAAGCAGCTCCACTGGCTGCTGATAAGTTTCTGGCCCCAATTCAAAGTCAGATTACTACCTATACCAAGATCTGGCAGGGAGGCCCTCCTCTCGATTCCACCTCTATCACAAGCATGGTTGGTGGGGATGAGAGAGGGCCTTCTTAGTGGTGACCCTCTGGCTCTGGAACTCTCTCCCCAGGGAGATTAATTAGCCCCCATCCTGTCCACCTTCTGGAAAGACTTGAAGACTTGGATGTTCCAATGCACCTTTGAATAATGGTTTAGCTACTGATTAAGTCTTAAGAGATTAGAGAGATGGGCCAAAACTAACAAAATGAAGTTCAACAGTGACAAATGCAAGATACTCCACTTAGGCAGAAAAAATGAAATGCAAAGATACAGAATGGGGGACACGTGGCTCGAGGGCAGTACGTGTGAAAAAGATCTTGGAGTCTTCGTGGACAACAAGTTAAAGATGAGCCAACAATGTGATGCGGCGGCAAAAAAAGCCAATGGGATTTTGGCCTGCATCAATAGGAGTATAGTGTCTAGGTCTAAGGAAGTCATGCTACCCCTCTATTCAGCCTTGGTTAGACCACACCTGGAATATAGTGTCCAATTCTGGGCATCACAATTGAAGAGAGATATTGACAAGCTGGAATGTGTCCAGAGGAGTGCAACTAAAATGATCAAAGGACTGGAGAACAAGCCCTATGAGGAGCAGCTTAAAGAGCTGGGCATGTTTAGCCTGAAGAAGAGAAGGCTGAGAGAAGACATGATAGCTATGTATAAATACGTGAGGGGAAGTCATAGGGAGGAGGGAGCAAGCTTGTTTTCTATTGCCCTGGAGACCAGGATGCAATGGAACAATGGCTTTAAACTACAAGAAAGGAGATTCCATCTGAACATTAGGAAGAACTTCCTGACTGTGAGAGCCGTTCAGCAGTGGAACTCTCTGCCCCAGAAAGTGGTTGAGGCGCCTTCTTTGGAAGCTTTTAAACAGAGGCTGGATGTCCATCTGTCGGGGGTGCTTTGAATGAAATTTTCCTACTTCTTGGCAAGGGGTTGGACTGGATGGCCCATGAGGTTACTTCCAACTCTATGATTCTATAAGTCTGCCTAGCCCTAACCTTTTGGTTGGATTCTAGCACTTTATTCTCAGCTCTGGCCCTACAGTTTGTGTTTGCACAAGCCCTTGTCCTGCCTTATTAGTCTCAAATCTGCATATGCCCACTTCTCTCGGCTACTGGTTGTTTGAGGCTTGATTTATGTTTTATGATGTCTTACATTTTATTGGTTTTACTGTTCTAATATATTTTACTGTATAAGTTTTAAATTGTGTTCTTGTAACTTTGTTTATATTAGGCTTGGTCCTCATGAGAGCTGCCCTGAGTCCCTTCAGGGAGATGGAGGCAAGATACAAGAATAAAGTTATTATGGAAGTTGTAGCCTAACAATATGTAGTAATTTCTGTTTTGTTAAATGTGGAATAAAGTGAACTTGTGGGATGTGTTCCAGATCTTTCTTAGTACAAATGAGAAAAGGGTCTGCCCTAAAGAGAAACCAATGCCAAACCTGCTTGTTTTTTTTATTTTGACAGGTCTTGATCCCAATTTCTCTCTATGTTTCCATCGAATTGGTCAAATTGGGCCAAATTTATTTTATCCAAAATGACATTGATCTGTACCATGAGCCCACTGACACCAAGATTCAGTGTGGATCTCTGAATGTTGCTGAGAACCTTGGACAGATTGAATACATTTTCTCTGACAAAACTGGCACCCTCACTGAGAACAAAATGGTTTTTCGAAGATGCAGCATTGCAGGGCAAGAGTATGGCCATGAAGAAAATGGTAAGCCTGAGACAACAAGATTAGTAGTTGGTTTTCGGATAGTAACAAGAAAGGAAATGTTTAACTAGGGTCCAACCGTGGACTCAAATGAGAGGAAGACAGATAAGTGACCTTCTGTCATTGACTTTTCCTCTTCCACCTCCACTCAAATAGACTGGACAAAAATTGTTAGAACTGTGCTGGTGTATGACTGTAATAAATGTTTATTTGTTTGTTTGTTATTGCTTAACTGTTATTTGACAGTTTTCCATCACATACTAAGCAAACCTGATCCTGTTCAGCTTCCAAAATGAAATTGTGTCTTTTATATAAAATGGCAAAATTAAGGTTTGCTTTTTGGAGTTTTGAAAAAAATATATTCAAGCCATGGATGGCTGAATCCATGGATGCAGAATTTGTGGATATGGAGAACCAAATATATTTAGGTTGCTTTTTTTGATCTCCTCCTATGCATTTAAAATATGGTTTCATTGACTCAGGAAGGGTGATAGAGAAGAGGAGGAGGAGGAGGAGGAGGAAAAAGAAGAAGAAGAAGCCATTAGAACCAATGCCATCAAAGTCAGAATTAAAAAGTCGATGAGAGATTCCAAATGTAGGCTCTGCAAGGAAGCAGACGAAATGATGGATCACATACTCAGTCGCTGCAATAAGATCACGCAGACTGACTACAAGCAGAGGCACAACACAATTGCTCAGATGATCCATTGGAACTTGTGCCACAAATACCGTCTGCCTGCGACAAAAAACTGGTGGGATCACAAGCCTGAAAAAGTTACAGAAAATGAGCATGTCAAACTATTCTGGGACATCCGAATTCAGACTGACAAGAGTTTGGAATACAATACTCCTGATGTCACAATAGTGGGGGGAAAAACAAGTATGGATCGTTGATGTTTCAATCCCAGGCAACAGCAGGATTGAAGAGAAGCAACTGGAAAATAATCAGCGGTGACAAAATTACCATCTGTCAGCTGCAAAAGGCCACCTACTCAGATCTGCACACATTATTTGCCAATACATCATACAGCCCTTGTTTGTTGTATACTAATCTTGTTATGTATCAAATAATCATAATAAACATAATAATCATAATCATAATAAACATCTTGGTTTAAATAATGCTCTCAAGAGACAAAAATAAGACTTGTTTAAAAGTAACATAGTTGGTTTACTCACAAACTCCATGTATTCAGCATACAGGTTCATTGCATATCCATTCAATTACAGATAGGATTCTTTATCGTGACTTCACACAGTGTGGAGAGAGAACTGCAGCTTATGGCTCCTTCTGTTGCTTTGCATGTTTTCCCTCTTTGGGTTTTTCAAGTGCAATGTATAGCAAGATGCCCGTACATATGGAACACAATTGTATGCTATTTTTGTCTATTTACATCATTTACTTTAAACTGCTAAATCAAAACAAGCCAAGTTTCATGATTAAATAAAATAAATTACATTTTAATATTAAGTCCACTGTACCCGGTAGGTACGGTCTATTTCTACCTCCATACTCTCCTCTGGTAGGTCCATCGCTGTTGCTAGTATTTTGATTGTTTTAGCTCTCAGGTTCTCTTGTGGATCCTCCTGCAAGTTTCTAAGTCTTAATGCATATTCCAGTTCTCCATGTTGGACCCTCTCTAGGTCTTTTGTCATTTTTTCGTTTTTAGCAGCCAGGTCGTCCAGGTTTTTTTGTAGTTTTCTTTGTTCGGTCCCGAGTTTCCTGTTCTCTGTCTTGTTGTCGTTAATTTCGACGAAGGCCTTTGAAATGTCGTTTTTGATTGTAGTAATGTCTTCCTTGAATTCTTTTCTGATTAGTTCGAGTTGCGCCTGTTGCTTTATCTGATTTTCTCTTATAGTCTTTAGTTCTTTCTTATTTTCTTCCTGGTTTTCTACTATTTTCTCTGTTAGTTTTTGGAGCTCCTTCCAGATGTCCTTCATGTTGACTTCTTCCTGACCTGATCCTCTTCTGCCCGTATTTTTGGGGTCCTTTATCTCCTTCTCCATCTTTGTTTTAGGAGTGGTCATTTTCTCTTATTGTTTCTTGCTTGATGTTGCGTGGGTTCTTCTTTATTAGGTTCAGTGTTTTGTTGCCACCCGTCTCTCGCTTCGCGCTTCTAATTTCGTGCCTCGCTTTAGCCTTTTCCACTAATCTGCTTCTTTGTGGTCCCACGCCTCTGTCTAGAGGCCTCGYGGTTTCAGGGTCCTTCCCCTCCCTTCRGATGAATTGCCCCCCTCCCCCTCCCTCCCAGTATAGCACCTGATGGGGGGAGCAGGGGTAAGGTAGGGAGCAAAGAGAGATTATGGGGGAGGTCAGCAGATGTACAAGAGTCCCACGAATGAAGAGAAAAAGGAAAGAAAAGGGAAAAAAGGAAAGTCCTTGAGACTTTGTCAGTCTTTGAAAGAGTCTTTAGGTAGTCCTTCCCTCTGCTTTCTGACTATAAGGGTCTTCCGCYTTGTCGCACCTGCCCCTCCTCCCCTCCCTCCCTCTCTCTCCAATGAGCTGGGGGGGGGGGCCTGGTTAGGTTATAGTGTTCAGTCAAAGTCAAAGTTCCTTCATAGTTTCTTCTTACCTATGAGCTATTTGAAAAAAGAGGCTTACTGTCGCATCTGGTGTCCTGCCATTCTGCAGTTCTCTGGCTCGCTCTTGGCACAGCACTGTCTTTTACACCAAAAGTGACATGCTAGGTGGGGGAGGTTCGACCCTTCCCCTGAGGCTATCCTCTACAGCTTGATGTCTTCCAGGTGAGGGATCGCCGCGTCGGCAGCTTCCACGTCTGATTCCGCGTCTCTGCGTCGGCGTGCGCGCGTGCGTGCGCGACGGCGTGCGTGCGCATGCGCGACGGCGTCCTCCGCGTCGCAGCTGCCCGAGCGTGGAACAGGCATAGGTCACCTTTGCTCCTCCCACGTTTCGGCCCTTGCTTCCTGGTTCCTGGTTCCGGCTCCTCCCTGCGCCGCGCCCCTCCTTGCCTCCGCCGGCTCGCGAGTAGTCCTGGTCCCCACAGGGGAAAGTCTTTGCCCACCTGAGTAAGTCCTTACCCCAAAAGTTAGACCTTGGGGTTTCTGATTTTAACTTCTGTAGTAGCTGTTGTATTACTTGTGCGGCGGTATCGCGCGGCTGCTGTTCCGTTCCTTTTGCTTATTTGCTTGTTCTGCTCCCGAGGAGACTCATGACCAGAGGCTTTACTCCCTTCTTTGTTTGTTTATTCAGTTATCACCCCCCGGTGGTAAATTTCTTCAGAGGTGCCTTCACCCTTTGCTCTGTTGGATACCAAACTTTTCCATTCAGACAGAGTGTCCAATTCGTTCCATTCAGCTCACTTTCTTATAACTTTGTGCTGGCGTCGGATGGTAGTGGGTGCAGACCACAGGTCTGCTTCTCGCGGTGCCGCTCGCGCCCCCCGGGTATCTGCTATGATACCAACTGGGCCCATGCGTGCCCCCCGGTATCAATCCACCGGGAGAGGGGAGCAGAAGACTCTACCCAGCACCCACCAACGCGAGTTAGCTTCACGGTCCGGAGCTCCGCTTCGCTGCGTCCTACGTATGCCAAACAAAACAAGTTAACCAGAGATGTGTTGGTCCGTTTTACACGGAAACATGCTAGAGACCAGGTGCTCAGGAAATCTAACCAGAACCCAATAACCCACGAGGGGAAAAAAATTATTGTACTTAAAGAAATCCCCAAACAGATATTGGACAGACGTAAGAAATATACTTTTTTAACTCAAGAACTAAAAAGACAAAACTGTAAATTCAGATGGGACAGAATGGAAGGTCTTATGACCACTGTTAACGACCGGAGGTACTGGATCAACGATGTTGAGAAGGCCAATGAATTTATGTTACTACTCAAAAACCGCACGAACAACATAAATCCAGAAGCCTATTCCACAATAGGCAATGTGAGAAAAAGAGCTCGCCCAGACTCTCCCTCTAAGGCAGAAGACTCGACGGAAGAAGCACCGAGAACAACTGGGGAATCGAATATCGGTAAGAAGGAGGAGGGAGCAATGGGAGCAATAAACAATCACAATCATGAATGAACGCCAAATAAAATGTTATTCTCTGAATGTAAACGGTTTTAATTCTGTTTGTAAAAGAAAAAGAATTTTTCACAAAATTAATAAAGGTAATTACCATGTTATAGCGCTACAGGAGACCCATATTTGTAATAGACATGTCGCCTACTTAACCCAGAGGAAATTAGGTAAAGAGTTCTACTCAACTTCAGATTCCAAAAAAAGGGGTGTAGTAATCTATGTGAAAGAGGATATTCCGGCCGAATTGAGCTTTAAGGACCAGGAGGGTAGAGTTGTTGCTGTAAAGATCAAATTGGGCAATGAGTCCGTGCTGATTTGTAACCTATATGCCCCAAACGGCCCAAAAACAAAGTTTTTTGACTATCTAAAGGAGAACTTACTGAAGGTAGAATTCGACAGTTTAATAGTTATGGGGGATTTTAATGGCATAATGGACAAGAACATAGACAAATGCCCCAGCAGTAAGAGAAAGAAAGATAACTCCCTTCTCCCAAAAAAGTTCATTTCGCTCATAGAAGAATTCGATCTTTGCGATGTCTGGAGGCATTGCCACCCAGACGAAAAGGAATACACATATTACTCACCTCGACATAGATTATGGACAAGGATCGACATGATCTGGGCCTCCAACTCGATCCTATCCAAGATAGAAAACATACAAACAAATCCGAGAGAACTATCGGACCACTGCTCTCTGGAAATGTACATATTTAAAAAGGCAGATGTCAGAAGGTGGAGACTGAATGATAATCTTCTCAAAACGGAATGGGATATAAAGAAAAACAAAGAACTGATAAGGGATTATTTTGAACAAAACGACACACCCGACATCTCCCCGTTAGTAGTATGGGATACACTTAAAGCGGTGATGAGGGGGTACTTAATTCAGCAAAATGCCATCAAAAAGAAAAAGAAAAATCTGGATATAAAACAATTGGAAAAGAGGATTACGGAACAAGAACAAGTCCTAAAAAGAAACCCGGAAAATATAAAGATAGAGAGGAACTTGAGTTGGCTCAAAAAAAGGAAACAACATTTAGAGATCGAAGCCCTGGAAAAAAATACAAATATATTAAGCAACAAGAATTTGAACATGCCAACAAGCCCGGGAAATGGATGGCAAGGAAAGTAAGAAAGAAAAAAGAAGCACAGCGAATAACGAAAATCAAGAAAGGAGAGTGCTATCTAACAAAGGACAAAGACATAGTTGAAGAATTCCGAGAATACTATTCAACCCTCTATAACAAAGATGATACCCAAGAAACCGAGATCACAAGCTACATAGCGAAGCTGAAGCTAGAAAAGATCACTGAATCTCAGAGAGAGGCCCTAAATAGAAAGATCTCAATTAAGGAAATTACAGAAGCGATAGCAAATATGCCAGCCAACAAAGCTCCAGGCCCTGACGGCTTCTCGGCCTGCTTTTATAAGACTCTGAAGGAGGAACTCGCACCTTACCTTCAAAAAGTACTGAATCTAGCTTTGAGTGAGGGCCAGATCCCAGAAACCTGGAAAGAGGCAGAAATTGTTCTAATCAGGAAAGGAAACACAGAACAATCGGACAAACAGAATTACCGGCCGATATTCTTATTGAACACTGATTACAAGATCTTTGCAACAATCCTCGCAAAGAGATTAAAAAGGTTCTTATCCGACTGGATAGGAGAGGAACAAGCCGGCTTTCTTCCAGGGAGAAGCACGAAGGATAATTTAAGAACCATCATTAATATCATAGAGTACTATGACTTCAACATCCAAACAAAGCTAGCTCTGCTCTCCCTGGACGCCGAAAAAGCTTTCGACAATCTTAGCTGGAAATTTATGAAACTCTTGCTGGAGGAAATAGACATAGGACATGCTTTCAGGAATGCCATCAATGCCATCTACTCAAAACAACAGGCGAAACTTTTGATAAATGCACAATTATCAAAAGCAATAACGATCACGAAAGGTACAAGACAAGGCTGTCCCCTGTCCCTGCTCCTCTTCATCATGGCCCTAGAAACTCTTCTCAAAGCAATTAAAGAAGATAAGAACATCAGAGGCTTGACCGCCAAACAGGACTATAAGATCAGGGCCTACGCAGACGATGTTATCTGCATAATCGATGATCCTATCAACAATATACGGAACTGGCTAGATAAATTAGAAGAATATGGAACGGTATCGGGATTTAAAATCAATAAAAACAAAACCACACTACTAACTAAAAACATTCCAGCCGATATGCAAGAAGAATTGAAAAAACGATCGGGTCTCGCAATCAATAAAAAAATCAAATACCTGGGGATATGGATTACGGCTAAAAATGCCCAGTTACTCACAAATAACTACGAATCTACCTGGAAAAAGGTGAGAGCAGACCTGGCAAAATGGAAATTTCTGAATCTCTCCCTGTTAGGAAGAATAGGTTTAATTAAAATGAACATCTTGCCCAAAATTCTCTATTTATTTCAGAACTTGCCAATAATAAGAAACAACAAAATTTTCGATCAATGGAATAGAGACCTAGCCAAGTTCATTTGGAATGGCAAGAAGCCCAGGATGAAACATCGCATAATGATCGACAAGAAAGAAAGAGGGGGCTTCGGCCTCCCTAGCTTGAAAGCATATTTTGAGGCCTGCACACTAGTCTGGGTAAAGGACTGGATCACCCTGAAAAAAGAAAATATACTAACACTGGAGGGATTTAATCTCAGGGTGGGATGGCATGCGTACCTGTGGTACGACAGGGCCAAAATAGAGGGCAATTTTGGAAACCATTTCGTCAGATCTTCCCTTTTAAAAGTCTGGACAAAATACAAAAAACACTTCTACGAGAAAACTCCACTCTGGCTCTCACCACTCGAGGCGAAGCAAAGGCGCTTACTTGGTTGGCAGCATTGGCCAACCTACAGAGACTTACTTACCAAGAATAAAAAAGACAACTCGTGGAACCTAAAACCACAGGAAGAACTGGCCAAGTCCTTCAAATATCTGACTTGGTTGCAGTACTACCAACTATACGAAACGTACAAACAGGACGTGAAGATAGGTTTTGAAGAAAGAACCACGACCTGGGAAGCTATACTGAAATCAGGGAAAAAAACTATTACGAAGTTCTACAACCAAATACTTACCTGGGAAACAGAGACTGAGGAAATAAAAAATTGTATGGTCCTCTGGGCAAAAAACATCGGCCGCCCAATAAAACTGCATGAGTGGCAGGAGATTTGGCGAAAGAAGTTAAAATACACCTATTCCTCTGCGTTAAGAGAAAATTGGCTGAAAACTTTCCACCGCTGGTACCTAACACTGCACAAGCTGAGCCAAATGTATCCAAATTACCAAAACCTATGCTGGAAGTGTAAGGCCCACCCCGGTACATATTTTCACATGTGGTGGACCTGCCCTAAGGTACAAAAATTCTGGATTGAGCTCCAGGGAGAATCTCAGAAAATACTCAAGAAACGATTCCCCAGAAAACCAGAGTACTTCCTACTAGGGCTGACGGATGAGGATTTCAATCTCAATAATAACGACGATGTCATATGGACATACATCTCCACCGCAGCGAGAATAGTTCTGGCAAGACATTGGAAAGAGGAGCATCTCCCCAACATRGAGGAATGGTTAGATAAGATTTCCGAAGTCAAAGATATGGACAAACTGACGTTCCTTTTGAGATCAAGCTCCGGAGGTCCAGTCAGATCAACAGACTGGACAGCATTTGAAGACTACGAAAGGCAGAGATATGAATGATTTGAACAAACAAAAAGAAGAGACACAGTYATACTGACSCCTAGAAAACAAGGTGCAAAAGAAATCAGGAAAATAAGACTGGGCCTCGGTAGAGAAACCGAGAACACTCTGTAAGGAATCCAAACGGAAGTCGCTCTTAGATTCCCCTCCCATTCCCCCCCCACCTTAAACCTCCTAAGGGCGGGACTAGGGAACACGGTCCCCAAGGGATAAGACAGTCTATTACCCAGATATACGATCTACAGGTTTTCTTGAGCGCTACTAAGGCTCAAACCACAAGGGCTGAGAGATCGACCTGTCCCCAAGGTGGGACACATTAGATCCCAGAAAAGGTACTCACCGGGCGCACTCACAAGAAAACCATCACAAGTAACAACATCCAAGGCACTGCTTCCCCCAGCCTGCCCTTCTTCTTTCCCTTATAGCATCCCCCCCCTCTCCCCACCCCGTCCTGCCTCCCGTTTCAAGATAACCCTTCCCGCCCCCCCTCCCCTATCCCCTCCTTACTCCCTCCCTTCTCAATTTTGCAATTTTGTAATTTTGTAACCTGTCATTTTAAAATCAATAAAGATTATATTTAAAAAAAATTAATATTAAGTCCACGCTCTTTAGTCTTAGCAAGGATATGTATATGAGTGTGTGTTTATGTGTGTGTATGCAATATTCCTGCTTCTTGGCAGGGGGTTGGACTGGATGGCCCATGAGGTCTCTTCCAACTCTTTGATTCTATGGTTCTATGATTCTATGATATGTTGAATCTCTCCATGGGAAAAGATTAGGCAAGTAGTAGATTCTAATGTCTCTTCCGAAGAGAACTGTTGTTTTCTCTCTCTCCTTCCAGCCAAGAGACTAGAGACCTATCAACCAGACTATGAATCAGACCCGGATCAGACCCCGGAAGCATTCTTTGCTTCACGTTGTTCTTTGAAGCGCCCATCTAGAGGAAGAATTGGCCGACAACCAAGCGTAGGCCTGAGTATGAAGTCTATGAGCCGTATGTTTCGCAGTGCCAGTACTATTGGTTCACCAAGTATGAAGCAACTAGCCTTCAGCAGCCCACTTGTAAGAATCCTAGGTCAATCTAACCCAGTGGTTCTCAAAATGTGGGTCCCCAAATGTTTTGGCATTCAACTCCCAGAGATCCTAACAGCTTGTAAACTTGCTGGGATTTCTGGGAGTTCTAGGTCAAAACACCTGGGGACCTACTGGGTGAGAACCACTTTTCTAACCTATAGTTGTATCAAAGCCACTAGCTAAGCCACACATATCTATTTTTCTTTTTTATGCATGCCCTAAAAGAAGGAGGGAAACATTCAGATTTTGTATGACTAACACTTCCAGCCATTTAGAAGCACAGGCAGCTTGTCAGAGCCTACCAGGACTGTGGTTGTTTACAAAATTGTCATAAATCATTTATCCACAACAAGGAATGATGAACTGAATTCAGAATTATTCCCAACTAGAGTGCACTTCAGTCAACACAATTACATCATGCGTGACAAGTCAGTTTCATTTCATATTGTCATTGGGAGTAACACTGAATTTAAACTTTGTTACTGTATAGTTTTTAGCCTTTCACCCTCAATCTGTACACCCTCCAAAACAGAGTCTTTCAGCAACATGGTAGCCTAGATCTTGGAAAACATTGTCTCTTGGTCTGTGAAGCCCATAGACAGCACAATCTCTGGGGATCTAGAGAACTGTAGTCAACTTTTTCAAATTCAACAGAGCTCCTGAACAACCTTTTTTTAAAAAAAATAAAAATTCAGTACATGCCTTTAAACTAGGGGAATCTTACTGTGCCCTTGTTTTTTGTGTACCGACAGGAAACGGATGTTACCCCAGACCAGCGACTTGTAAGGAAATTCTGTCGGATCTCATTCAACCTCTATAAGAGGTCTGAAACAGTTGACCCAACTTCAGAGATAATGCAGATTTCTGAGTTTTTCATTGCTCTAGCAATTTGCAATACAGTTGTTGTTTCAGAATCTGATACAACAGGTACTCAACCCCCTCTAAAGGTAAGTGGGGGAGGAGACGTGAGATGTTCAATAGCCTGTAATAGCCTTGTCTTCTCAAATGCTGTCAGAGAATATACAACACCCCCCCACACACATTTATTAAGCTATCTTTCTCAACTTTTGTTTGAGCTGTCATGTCTGCTTAAAGGAAGAAATCATTGTTTTGGTGGAACAGTGTGGTGCCGTGTGCATGTGTATAACGCAAAGCCAGTAATAGTTAGCCAAAAAGTAGAAACTGGCATGGATATATTCCATTTTTGTAGAGAATGATATTTACCTGGGGTGGCGTGATAACTTCAATGTTAGAGTAGATTTCCCTTCTCTCCCCCCCCCCCCCGCTCAAAATTAATATATATTAAAAATAAGGTAAAGGTAAAGGTTTTTCCCTGACATTAAGTCCAGTCGTGTCTGACTCTGGGGATTGGTGCTCATTTCCATTTCTAAACCAAAGAGTCGGCGTTGTTCATAGATGCCTCCAAGGTCATGTGGCTGGCATGTCTTCATGGAGCACTGTTACCTTTCCCCCAGAGCAGTACCTATTGATCCACTCACATTTACATGTTTTTAAACTGCTAGGTTGGTAGAAGCTGGCCTAATGGCAGGAGCTCCCCAGATTTGAACCTGGGTGAATGACCATAGCCATGTGATTTATAAGGTCTGTAAAGCAAGCAGGCTGAAGCCAGGAAACATATGCTGCAGGGTAACTGTGAGCACATTCCTGAGCCTACTTTTGGGTAGTAAAGGATGTTGCAGGATCCTACTTCTCTAGAGATGATGGAAGATGTTACTATGACTAGCCACTAGTTGAAATGCTGTTGAACACATCTGGCCACTTGTAAGACTTTTTGTTGCTCATATGTGGGAAGAAATACATGACACTCTTTCTTTCTGATCATATGTGATACTCTTTCTTTCTGAACCTGGGCATGTCCTGGTAATGAATTGTAGTCTGGATAGGATTATGGGCTAGATGAAGAAACAGAAATTTAATTCTGACAAGGTGGAGCCACTTTTGTTCTTGTTCCAGAACAAAATTATACAGTCCGTTCTGGACAGGGGTACATTCTCACTGAAGGATCAGTTGGATCACTTTGTTGGACTCCTTGAACCAATTTTGACATAGTTATTTTTTGCCAAGAGATAGCCTTGAGAGACAGTAGTTTGATACACATCCCTGGAACCCTCAAAACCAATTTTTAGCCAAATCTTTGGTTAAAAAAGGTGACTAGATGTGAAATTATGCATATATTACTTCTAAGTCACTGTGATATGTCAATGGGGTCAATGGGCTATGAAAGAAAACTGAGCCCTTCCTTCCTCCCATAGATGCAGTTAGCAACTCTTGTTGTGTCTGAAACTTGTCATTTTCCATACCTAAAAAAAATTATGAACTTCAGCACTTGACTAAGACTTTATGTGTAGCATATATCTATTGGAGCATCACAGGACCAAGTTTGGGTCTTTTTAATGTAAATATTTATTTTAGAATTTACTCACAAAGTAGATCATTATACTCAACAAGGAGCAGCAGTGGTGCAATGGGTTAAACCCTTGTGCCAGCTGAACTGCTGACCTGAAGGTTGCCGATTTGAATCCGCAAGACATAGTGAGCTCCCGTCTGTCAGCTCTGGCTTATGGAGGCATGAAAGAAGCCTCCCAGCAGGATGGTAACAACACAGCTGGGCATCCCCTGGGCAACATCTCTGTAGACAGCCAATTCTCTCACACCAGAACCAGCTTGCAGTATGTTCTCAAGTCACTTCTGACATGATAAAAAATTCATATACTCAAAAAACCTAAGTTTATTGAAAGGTTGCTTCATCTTGTGGCTTCCTCTTCAATTTTAATGTACACTATATATTTTTAAATCTAGAAATTTAAGACAATAATTTAAGTCAAATAACTGGGGTTGACTTATCCATGGATAATGTGAATATTGTGTGTCAATTCTTACTAAAAGAAGGTATGATGCCATTCTCTGACCAGAGTGGGGAAAGGTAAGAGCTTAGCCCATCCCTGGAGAACATAAAAGAAGCATCAATCTTCTTCTCTCTCTGTTGTGGTACTATATCTGGCTTTTTTTTTAAAATGGTGGTGGTGTCCAGGGGTGAATTTTTCCAAGGCAGCATTGATACTTTTCTCTCTCTGAAGAATAACCCTCAACTTTTCCATGGGCCATATTAACATCCATGATTTGGCCAGGAAATCTTTCCTCAATTTATACATGAGGTTGAATTATACATTAGTATATGTGGTAGATAATTTGCTTGCATTTCTGTTTTCTCTCTGTTCTAAGAACTTGCAAAGCCCAGGAGATTCCAATCTGTCTCACTTATCAAAAGATCAGAAATGATATCAAACTATCTCAGGGTGGGATGCAAGCAGAATCAATAGAAACAAAATTAAGTTTTTCAAAGATTAAAACCATTTAAAATCATGTACAAAACTTTTTGAGGCAAATCAGTGAGGCCCAAAGGCTTTAATTCACTTACCATAAAAAGTTAATATTTCAAAATGATTTTGAACATTTCAGGAATGCTGAGTTCTCATGGCTAAGACATTCTAGCTGTGATCAAGGGCATGTTCATCCTTTTCTATGTAGTACAGGACATTCATTTGTCCTTTCTTTTTTGTTTGTTTGATGGTGAGAAGAAGAAGACGAAGAAAAAGAAGAAGAAGAGGAGGAAGAGGAGGAGGAGGAGGAGAAACATGCACTGGCAGATTATGCGAAAGAACCAATATTGATGGAAGTGAATTGTGCCGTTACACCCAGACGCTTTATAAAAAACAAAACTATGATGTGCTGTCCCTATGCCTGGGCAAACTGCTGGGGCTTTCTTGAGAAAATTGAGATAATCAGCAATTGAGTCTATTGCAAGTTCTGAACGTCAAAAAGGATATTTATTTCAAAGTCTTGCAGACTTGGTACAGTTCTTTCAAAGTTGCAATCAAACAGTCAATAGATAAAATCAAATAGATATTCCTTCTTTCTCTTCTCCACCAGTTACTGCATCAGCCTTATCCAAGTGGCAAAGGGTCCAGGAATCCCTCACCCTAATCCAGAACCTCTATCTTTAGAAATAACCAATCTTTCCCTATCTATCTAGGCTTAAGACTAGCCTTGGAAAAAAGCAATGCAGTCTATCTCCCTATAAACTCTATAAAACTCAATTCCATTCTATCTATGACTCAATTTAGCTACTCTAACTATAACACCTTAATTCTCAATTAAGCTTACCTAACTATAACTCAATTGTTCTCAATTCTCTAACTCAATTCTCAAATCTCAATTATTCTCAATTCTTAATTAAACTTATCTCAATTGCTTTTGCGGTGATTTGTCGGAGCTACCTTTTCTAGGCCTCCAGCACATCCAATTGCTTCTTTAGAACTGAATAGGGCAGGGAGATTCTAAAATGGAGAGTCTCCTCAGGAGGAAGGGCAGGCTCCAAGAGCTGCTCCCTAGGCCAATTACTACAAAGAGTTTGCAGACTGGCTTTTTCCCACCTTTGGCTGCAAACTCCAGGCCCTGCAAGGCTGCAGCAGCTTCTAAGAGAAAGGCAAAGGGCAGCCACTTCAAGCAACCAAAAAAGCACTGAACCAGTCTCCTGGGAGATGGAACATGAATAGTTAGTAAACTGCTTGAAGTGCAAAAAAAGCAAAGAAGGAATAAGAATAGAATGCAGTGCAGATAAGAAAACTGGCAAAAGTAGGCTCTCCATGGACAATTCTTGGGAAAAAATCAAGAGCAAAATGGACAAAGAAAAAACATGGATGTGGCTCACAAGTGGAACTTTGAAAAAGGAGACTGAGGGCCTGATTCTGGCAGCTGAAGAACAAGCCATTATAACAAATGCCATCAAAGCCAAAATTGAAAAGTCTATGACAGATCCAAAGTGTAGACTCTGCAAAGAAGCATATGAAACAATAGATCACATACTTGGCTCCTGCAAGAAGATCGCACAGACAGACTGCAAGCAGAGGCATAACACTGTTGCTCAGATGATTCATTGGAACTTGTGCCGCAAATACCATCTGCCTGGGACAAAGAACTGGTGGGATCACAAGCTGGAAAAAGTTACAGAATATGAACACATCAAGCTACTCTGAGACTTCCAAATTCAGACTGACAGAGTTTTGGAGCACAATACTCCTTATCTCACGATTGTGTTAAAAAACCGAGTGTGGATCATTGATGTTGCAATCCCAGACGACAGCAGGATTGAAAAACAACAACAGGAAAAGCTGACATTTAAAGGTCGAACTGCAAAGACTCTGGCACAAGATAGTCAAGGTGGTCTCAGTGGTGATTGGCACACTAGGTACAGTGTCTAAAGACCTTGTCCTGCACTTAAACACAATTGGCACTGACAAAATTGTCATCTGTCAGCTGCAAAAGGCCACCTTACTGGGATCTGCATGTATTATTTGCCAATACAGCACACAGTCCTGAACACTTGGGAAGTGTCTCACATGTGATCCAATACAACAACCAGCACAGCGATCTTGTTTGCTGTGTACTAATCTTGTTGTGTTTCAAATAATAATAATAACTTTATTCTTATATCCTGCCTCAATCTTCCTGAAGGGACTCGGGGCAGCTTAAATGGGGATCAAGCCTGATATAAACAAAGGTTACAAGTAACACAATTAAAAACATAAAACAGTCGACTATATTAAAACAATAAAACCAATAAAATGTAAGACATCATAAAACATAAACCAAGCAACAAAACAACAAATAGCCGAGAAAAATGGGCATGTGCAGATTTGAGACTAATAGGGCAGGACTAGTACTGGGCTGGATTACTGATTCATTCTTACTCTTTTTCAGAGGCGGTGGTCTTCGGTCGGCAAAACATCTCCATTACCCATTAGGCAGATGTTAAGCAAGTTTTCACCCCGAAAAATTAGCCCCATGTCTGTTCAGACTCAAAACATACATGACTCACGGCATGAAAGACCCAAGAAATCACCAAATCTGACTGTTTTCCATGTACAGTTTCCAGCATCTGTAATTGGCCAATTCTCAGAGTCTTCAGATAGCGCAGAAAGCCATGCAATATCTGAGCACGAAGAAATGGAGTTTTCATGTTTACCAGGGACTAGTAAGGAGGACCTTCCTGAACAGGAACAATTGGAGTCTTTAGATGCACCGGAAAGCATACAAGAGGGATTTTCTGAGTTTAAACAAATGGAGTTTTTACGTGCACCAGGGACTGATATAGATGGGTTGCCATTTGACTATGATCCAGCAGAGCTCTCCTATGAAGCAGAGAGTCCTGATGAAGCAGCACTAGTGCATGCTGCTAGGGCTTACCAGTGCACTCTGGTGGCTAGAAATCCTGAGCAAGTGGTGATAGACATGAATTATATGGGAATGTTAACATTTCAACGGTTGCACATTTTGCCTTTCGACTCGACCCGCAAGCGAATGTCTGTAGTGGTTAAGCACCCAATTTTAAAACGAATTGTGGTGTATACAAAGGGTGCAGACTCTGTGATGATGGATTTGCTGCAGACAGAACCAACAGGTATTCATGACCCTTTTATCTACTTTCCAAACTGACACTGCAAAAGACTTTTGTCTAACTGATATTCATATCTGATTCATTTGATTGATAGCCTATCTTTCTGGTTGGGGTGGCGTCGGGCTGCATTGGCTTTATATAATAGATGCATCCTCAGGAGACAATTTGTTAAAATGCATTGCTCACATCAAAAATGAAAAGGCTCATATATAATTATATTTTTGGTAGCATTGCACCTGGAAAATTAAAATGTATAATCCTATATGATGTCATATGTGGAGGATTTATAGCCTATTTCTTCTCATTCTTTGTTGATAGTCGTTTCTGTAGAAAGTGGGAAGAGACATAAGTAAAGATAAGGTTTCCCCTGACATGAAGTCTCATCTTGTCCGACTCTGGAGGGTGGTACTCATCTCAATTCCTAAGCCAAAGAGCCGGCATTGTCCTTAGACACCTCCTAGGTCATGTGACCAGCATGACTGCATGGAGGGCTGTTACCTTCTTGCCAAAGTGGTATCTATTGATGGAGGGCCCATCCAGACCACCCCTTTATTGCGGAAACTAAATTAGTCCAGAAAACTATGGGAATCCCACCACTCCCCCCCCCCCCCCCCCCCCCCCCCCCCCCCCCCCCCCGCTCTCCTGACGTGCCATTTCTACGTGCCAGGAGAGCTCTGGCAAGACTGTAATGGAGGTCAGATAAGATTATTTTACTTTTAAAAGGGGTTTGGGGGCTGTGGGGGAGGGTCTCCAGATGTTTTGCCCGGCCAGTCCCGGCAGAACATCTGGACACCCACACCAGAAAGTGCACTCTTTCAGGGGTGGGTTTAACAGGCCCCCAGGTACATCTGCGTTTTTTAAATGTGAATTCTCCTAGGATAAAGGGCTGTCATATTTTGCATGTTTTTGAACTGCTAGGCTGACAGAAGCTGGGGCTAACAGTGGGAACTCACCCTACTCTTCGGATTTGAACCGCCAACCTTTCAGTCAGCAAGTTCAGCAGCTCAGCAGTTTAACCTGCTATACCACCAGGGACTCAGGGAAGAGACATTTATGTCTAAAAGCTTTGCAGACTCTAATTGAATGTATAGCAGAAATTGTTTCATCCTGTTAGTTGGACATTTGAATATACTGGGAGTTTGTGTATTAAGATTAGTGTTTTATTTTTTGCCTACATTTAAAGATGTGCCTTGCTCTGGCTTTGTGCATAATCCTTTTCCATTATTGGTTATATTATAATAAAGATATAGCTACATCCCCCAAAGATGGAGCTCCCGATGGAACAATGTGCTAACCCTTGTGCTGACAGGACTGTTGACCAATAGGTCAGCAGTTTGAATCTGGGGAAAGCGGGTTGATCTCCCTCTGTCAGCTCCAGCTCCCCTTGCTGGGACATGAGTGAAGCTTCCCACAAGGATGGTCAAACATCAAAACATCCGGGCATCCCTTAGGCAATGTCCTTGCAGATGGCCAATTCTCTCACACCAGAAGCAATTCAAATCATTCCTGACACGAAAAAAAAAAACCCAAAGATTAGGGTACTGAGTAATAGTGGGATTTGTGAGCTGGTAATATGTTACTATATATAGAAGTAGGATTATATAATATTTCTTAAAGGGAGTAAACTAGGCAGAACTAAAAAACATCAGACAGAGAATGGCAGGTTCCTATATTAGTTTCTACATTTGCTAGTTTTGCTTTTGTATGTATGTTTTGTGTATTGGTTAGGTTCAGTAGCATTGTTAGTTGTTGTTGATTAGTGCTTTATATCACAAAATTGGGTTTTTTTTTGTTTTTGATGCAAGATGTTGGCGGATCTCAGGATTGAACCTTTTTACAAAAAGATTTGTAGAAGTAATAACACTATTTTTTTAAATAAAGATGAGGGCATATTTCCATGTTACAAGCATATTTGTTTTTCCCTTTAAACTGAGGTAATGAAGAGACAGATAGACTCAGGAAGAGAATTCAGGAAAGAACCCAGAGGCATTTAGATGATTATGCATCACAGGGACTCCGCACTCTTTGTATAGCAATGAAGGTAATCGTTTCTTGGTTTTTTTTAAAAAATCATTAGTTTTATTCTGAAAGGAACAGGATGTTATTTGTGTTACACCAACAGGGAAGTAGAATGCAGAGGAAGATTCCAAAATGAAAATAAAATATGAATATGATGGTAAATACTATTGTAAGAAACATAGAAGATACACTGGGCATGATAATTTTAAGATAAAGCCCCATCTCACTGATCTGGATGTCTGACACATCCAATCATATATTGATCTGAAAAGTAAAGGATGTGGTTCAAAGTGAGAGTCAGAGCCACAAACATTGACATGTGAATGTATGGTTTTCCAAAGAAGGATACACAGAAGTCACATAGTTGCCTTTTCCATTGACGTGAATGGATAAAATGTATTCTGGGATGGACAGAGTGCAGTCCTAGGAACTCATGTGGTCCCCAAAGCTATTGTTAACCCCTTGCTCCCTCCCCGTTCTGTGGACTGCTTTTCCCACTCATTCTCAAATTATTTGTTTCTTCCAGAAGCACCCAGAACAGGCAATTAACCCCTTTGAAAACTCCCATAAGCACTATTTGATTTTGTGGATGAAGAAAAATTTTTTTTTTCAGAATCAGACATGTATTTCTAAACACTTTGGACTTGGAAAATTGGGTGAATATTTCAAGAAAAATAAAGAATACCACAGTAGAGCATCTCTGTTTTGTGGCGATCAAGGTCTGTGACAAGGTGCACAGATGTATATATGCACAATGATCTCCCTTCAAATTGTTTCCAAATTAAGGTGACCCTAACATAATCGTATCATGGACTTTTCTTTAAAACAGGGTTGCTATTTGAACTAAGATGAAAAAAATCATTTTATTTTAGTTTATCCATTCATTAGAATTCGACCTTCCTTATACATTCAGCATAGGGAAGGCAATGTTCTATGTAAAGAAAAGCGCTCACTGTTAGAAAGAAAGTTCTATGGGCTGGGTTGTCCTGACGTTTCACCTGCATCTGTGGCAGGCATCCTCTGATGATGCCTGCCACAGATGTTGGCAAAACGTCAATAGAGAATGCTTCTAGAACATGGCCAAACAGCCCGACAACAACCCAGTGATTCCGGCCATGAAAGCCTTTGGCAATACATTGAACTATGGGCTTTTTCTTGTTTTGAGTTCTCTCATAACATTTTGAGAAATCTATCCCAAGTACACAGTTCTCCAGCCAATCTCTGTATAGCACACAGTGTTTTTGCTTTGTGTAGAATATTATGCTTTATATTCTTACAGTATAATAATCATTTTCTGATAATCCTGAATGTTGGTGGGTTGGTCCCGTGGCAAACACTTTGCATGAAAAACGAGACCACTTAGAAATAGGTCATAACTCATGATTTCTGCTTATTGAGGAGGGAAACTCCCTCAAAATTCAGTAGGATGCAATTTTGACAATTCAACCAACATTGATTTGGAAAAGAACACAGAAAGGAAGGATCTTTGAGTGTGCCCAGTGCACTGAAGTAAGGAGCATCAGAAAGAGAGATGGAACTTTTAAAAAAAGGGTGTGGGGGTGGGAAAAAGCGTGGGACCACTTTGATATTAGCCTGAACTAATGGCAATAGTTCATGATCCTAACACACTAGGCCAGCATGTCTCAACCTGGGGGTTGGGACCCCTGAGGGGTCATGAGGGGGCACCAGAGGGGTCACCAAAGACCATCAGAAAACATAGTATTTTCTTTTGATCCATGGGGTTCCGTGTGGGAAGTTGGTTCTTTGATTGTAGGTGAATAATAAATCCAAGCAACTGCAACTTCCAAATGTCAAGGTCTGTTTTCTCCAAACTTCACCAGTGTTCACATTTGGGCATATTGAGTATGTGTGCCAAGTTTGGTCCAGATCAATCATTGTTTGAATCCACAGTGCTCTCTGGATGAAATTGAACTACAACTCCAAAATCTCAAGGTCAATGCCCACCAAACCCTTCCAGTATTTTCTGTTGGCCATGGGAGTTCTGTGTGCCAAGTTTGGTTCAATTCCATTGTTGGTAGAGTTCAGAATGCTCTTTGATTACAGTCTAACTATAAATTCCAGCGACTACAACTCCCAAGTGACAAAATCAACCCCCCTCCCAACCACAGCAGTATTAAAAATTGGGTGTATCAGGTATTTGTGCCAAAATTCATCCAATGAATTGGAATGCATCCTGCATATTAGATATTTACATTATGATTCGTAACAGTAGCAAACTTACAGTTATGAAGTAGCAATGAAAACAATGTTATGGTAGGGGGTCGCCACAACATGAGGAACTGTTTTAAGGGGTTGCGGCATTCAGAAGGTTGAGAACCACTGCACTAGACGGTGACACAATATCAACACAGGAATATATCATGAAATAAAGGCACTCTCTCCCTTTTTATATTATCCAGGAAGAAGGAATTTGAAATGGTAAGTGTCTTTCCTCTCTTGCACTGTATGCAGATATTTCAACAGACGACAAAAGAAAAGTCAATTTGCCCTTTTCCACCTCCTGGAAACCCAATTTGTGCCGATACCGGTGTCTTTCCTGTGCAGAATCAAAGCATGGATTTTTATTAAAGACCTTGGAGCCAGATTATTCCAATTCCATATGTGCTATGGTTGCTATTTTCTCCCACAGTCACTTTGGGGTTTTGTTTTTGTTGTTGTTGTTTTGGATTTAATACCCCATAACCCGCCTGTCAACCCCAGGTAGTGTGACCAAAGATGTGTCAATTAAAACTGCCTTTGTTTACTTTTTTTCTTGCTATAATGGAGATGCCAAAGAATATGACCAAAGAGTAAAACATTTTTAAGAGGAAGACTTTTAACTTCAAGTGACTGAAGGACTGATTGGAATGATAAAAATTCAGCTACATGTGCGTTTTTAATGGTTTTTAGTTGTAGTGGTTCTCCTGTCTATCTTTTTGATGATTCTGCAGGTCTTGAATGATGAGGAATATGAAGAATGGTCACAAGGACATTTTATAGCTGAAAGCAGTATAGAAAACAGGGAAGAAATGCTCCTTGAGTCAGCAGAAAGACTTGAGAACAACTTGATTTTGCTTGGTGAGTTGAAATAAAAAGTGGCTTATAGAATATCTGAAATTCTTAAATGCATATCTAATAATTGTCACTTAATTCCCTGAAGTATCAAAGCTGTATTGGAAATGTGCTTTTGACACATGCAAACGAAGGTAAGGCCTCCAGACATTTGAAACTAGGTAACTCTCACAATCCCTTGGTTGTGTTGGGTGAAGTTGACTGGAGGACCAAACGTTCCAAACAACCTAACTCACAGAGCTCATTTTTTGAAAGAAGGAACAAATTAATTAACAGTATGCTCCTTAATTAGTAAACCGTAAATAGTATGTGCAACGTGATCATCTACAACAGGGCAGGGGGAATAATGCAGCCTCCAAAGACTAATATTTTGGCCACCTCAGAGGGAAAGAAACTCCCAGTAGTCCTCTCTCCCCAAGAACTTCCCCCCAGCCATTCCTACTCTAAACAAATGGCACTTCTAATTATTTCCCTATCTTTTCATAATCCTTGCTGAATGAGACTAACTGACATGACTCTAAGTAATTCTAAGTAATTCCTATCTTTCTCATGTCTCTCATATTTTCAAATCCCTTCAAAATATTCAGCCAGTTACCAATACCTCCCCAAATTTTCACCTATTTCCAAATCATCATTTATTGTATTACATTTATTCTATTACATCACACACATAACCATATACCTTAATTTCTCTGATAAGCACAACCATCTTTTTACAACAGTCTAGAGAATCAATGCAAGATTTCCCCATAGAAACATGGCAAAGTTGGTGTTCTAGTGCAATGCAGAGTGTAAAGTGAGCAGTGTTATGGAACAGTGGCATCTCCCCTTAGGCCAGCATTTCTCAACCTGGGGGTCAGGACCCCTGTTTGGGTTGTGAGGTGGGTCTCAGAGGGGTTGCCAAAAACCATAAGAAAACACATTTTTCTGATGATCTCAGGAAGCCCTTTGGCAGAGAAGGCTGAAGGTCTCTCCACCTTTCATCCTTTTTGGAGATAGCGAATCCTCCCATCAAAAGCCTTCTTCCTGCTGTGATTGGCCAGCCTCTCAGGACCCCTCAGCCAAGGGAAGGGCTGTTTCTGAGACGCCAAGTGAGGAGGGGAGAGAAGGTGTGCTCAGCACATGGCAGCTTGGTGCACATGCATAGGTGAGGGAGATCACTTGAGGCTAAAGGACTGGGCCCCTAACCCCATCAGTATTCAAATTAGGGTGTATCGGGTATTTGTGTCAAATTTGGTCCAGCGAATAAAAATACATTGTGCATATCAGTTATTTACATTATGATTCATAACAGTAATAAAATTACAGTTATGAAGTCACAATGAAAATAATGTTATGGTTGAGGGTCACCACAACATGAGGATCTGTAGAAGGGGTCGCGGCATTCAGAAGGTTGAGAACAACTGACTTAGGCATTCTCTTTCCCAAACCTGCAATAGGTTCCCTCTATTATATTTGGAAATAAAAAGCTGGTTTATGGGGGGGGGGGGGGATATGAAAAAATGTGTTTCGGGTGGACATGAAAGTCTCAAAATGGCCTTTAAGTCCACATACGTTATTTGCATTGCTCTTTACAGTCTGCTATTGTTTCGTTTTATCGACTTGCTTGTTTTCAAAGGTGCCACTGGGATTGAAGATCGCTTGCAAGAAGGTGTCCCAGAAACTATAGAGTCCCTTCGAAAAGCAGGGATTAATATTTGGATGCTGACTGGTGACAAACGGGAGACTGCTGTCAATATAGCATATTCCTGTAAATTACTGGATTCTACTGATCAGCTCTTCATTCTCAAGAGTAACAGTTTGGTACATTTGACATTTTCCGTAGTTGTATTTTACTGAAATGTTTTGCATTGCTCTATAATGACCAAAAGACTGAATTTCATGGACTTTGGCCATGACTAGGAGACAACCCTTTTTGCATCAGAAAATAGCCAAGGTGAGGGTATCCACTAAATTGCTCAGGACATCTAAAGCAGTGATTTTCCAACTCTATTTTTGCAAGTGCTTTAGATTTCAAATCCCATAAGTGCCAGCTCGTTTGGTCAGTGATCAGGAATTCCAGAAGCTGAAATCCAAAACAACTGAAGGTCCGGAGTTTAGAAAACACTGATCTAGAGGCTGCCAGGTTAAAGATGACCATACTATAGAAGTATTTTGTGCATTAGCCTCTATTGAAATCTAAAACAAAATTTAATCTGTCACTCTGTTTTGGTTAAGGCATTTACACATTTTAAATTGTGGCTGAAATATTTTCAAGATGCTAAAGAAATAGTAGACTAGCAAATGACATAATACAGAATTTTGTCTCCCAAACTGGAGCAAATCTAAGTTTTCTAAGTTGCTCTTTGTTGTATTTTCCTGCAGCTTTGCTTGATTATCTTTAATGTGCTATGAATTCTTTTCACAGCATGAGATTCTTTTCTATATGCTAATTATACCTTTTGATAGAAAAAATCATTAATATTGTTTGATTCTAATCAATGCTATAACCATAAAAATCATTGAAAAACAAGAAAAATATATTTAATACTTTAAAAATATGTTATTAGATGGGTGGTAAGAAGGAGGGGATCAATTATTTTGTTGATCACAAAATTAGGTCTTTGTTTTTCCATTTGACAAGTGATGAATTAATTGAGTATTTTATGTAAAATATTGGGCAGGCAATCTAATTTTCCTTATTGGTATTTCCCTAGCTATAATTGAATTAGCATTTTAGGTCAACTATCTCTTGCGAGAAATGCAGATCCATCATGGCAGATTTAAAAATAAAAACACCCGCTAACATGATGTTGTGAATAATCCCTGTATATCGCTAGCACACAACTGCCTTTAAAACTCCCATTGATTTCTGTTGGAAATCCAGACAAGTTTCCAAGAACTTATGTAGAAGCTGCATAGTTCATTAGTATTGCGTAAGGCAATATCCCGGTGTTTTATTTCCTTTTAAAAAAACTTAATTTGTATATGTATTGTTTGACTTCATAATACATCTTTCTCCCCAGGAATCAGACAGTCAGATAGATTTTTTTGTGTCAGGAGCAACTTGAGAAACTGCAAGTCGCTTCTGGTGTGAGATAATTGGCCATCTATAAGGATGTTGCCCAGTGACACCTGGAAGTTTTGCCATTCTGTGGGAGGCTTCTCACATGTCTCCACATGGGAAACTGGAACTGACAGATGGGAGCTCACCCAGCTCCCTAGATTCAAATCGTCAACCTTTCAGTCAGCAGTTCAGCTGACACAAAGGTTTAACCTATTGCACCACCAGGAGTTCCAGATAGATAGATCGACAGATAGGAAAATATTCAACTGGTTTCCAATTCCAGGTTAAAGAAAAACAAAAGTGGTGAGTGGCTAACTAAACATTTAAGAAAGCCTTGCTCATGTGACAGGTTTGGATATCATGATTATCTATCATTTATCAAGCATAAGACATTTTTTTATGATGGAAATGAGCCACCACAACCCTGGAGCTGACATACACAGAGTTGTGAAGAGTCCAGAAGTGATTGCTTCTATTTTTGATTAAATGCTACACACCAATTCATCCAACGGCAAAATTCCATGCTTAATCCTAACTTTTGTTTCTTTGAACCATGGCATTTTCTGGTAAGAAGACTGGTTATTTTTCCATAACCATAGTTATGGACCAGGCATAACATCAAACTGGAAATTAAAGCTTTTCATCATTTCTTCTCATGTCTTCTCATTTCTGTGCAAAAAGGAGCAAAAAGCACAATAGCTTATGACTCTCTAACATTTCTGATTATTTAATTTTATTTCTTTAGTTTTCTTCTGCCTTTTCGCAGATAAATAGCAGACAAAGCAGCTAACAGTAAAATACAAATGAAAGCAAATAAAAGTATAGGTTCTTGTGGGTTTTTTCGGGCTATATGGCCATGTTCTAGAGGCATTTTCTCCTGACGTTTCGCCTGCATCTATGGCAAGCATCCTCAGAGGTAGTGAGGTCTGTTGGAATAGGAAAATGGGTTTATATATCTGTGGAATGACTGGAGTGGGGCAAAGAGCTCTTCTCTGCTGGAGCTAGGTGTGAATGTTTCAACTGACCACCTTCATTAGCATTTGAAGCCCTGCTGAGCCTGGGGGAATCTTTTGTTGAGAGGTGATTAAGATGTGCCTGGTTGTTTCCTCTCTGCTGTTTTGCTGTTGTAATTTTAGAGTTTTTTAATACTGGTAGCCAGATTTTGTTCATTCTCATGGTCTCCTCCTTTCTGTTGAAATTGTCCACATGCTTGTGGATTTCAATGGCTTCTCTGTGTAGTCTGACATGGTGGTTGTGGAGTGGTCCAGCATTTCTGTGTTCTCAAATAATATGCTGTGTCCAGGCTGTTTCATCAGATGCTCTGCTATGGCTGACTTCTCTGGTTGAAGTAGTCTGCAGTGCCTTTCATGTTCCTTGATGCGTGTCTGGGTGCTGCGTTTGGTGGTCCCTATGTAGACTTGTCCACAGCTGCATGGTATACGGTAGACTCCTGCAGAGGTGAGAGGATCTTTTGTCCTTTGCTGAACGTAGCATTTGTTGGATTTTCTTGGTGGGTCTGTAGATAGTGTATGTTGTGTTTCCTCATCAGCTTCCCTATGTGGTCAGTGGTTCCCTTGATGTATGGCAAGAACACTTTTCCTCTGGGTGGATCTTCATCTTTACTCTCGTGGCTTGTTCTTGGTCTTGCAGCTCTTCTGATGTCTGAGGTGGAGTATCCATTGGCCTGGAGAGCCCAGTTGAGGTGGTTCAGTTCATCTTGGAGGAGGTGGGGTTCGCAGATTCTTTTTGCACGGTCTGCCAAGGCTTTAATGTGCTTCTTTTTGGACTTGGGTGATGGTTGGAGTTTTTATGTAGATATCTATCTCTGTGTGTGGGTTTTCTGTAGACGGCGTGACCCAATTGTTGATCTGGTTTGCGGATGACTAGGACATCTAGAAAAGGCAGTCTTCCTTCATTTTATTTTTCCATAGTGAACTGGATGTTTGGGTGGATGCTGTTAAGATGGTCCAGGAACCTGTTTAGTTCTTCATGGCTCCAAATGGTGAAGGTGTCATCCACATATCTGAACCATATAGTGGGCCTTTTGGTTGCTGAAACATTCACACCTAGCTCCAGCAGAGAAGAGCTCTTTGCCCCACCCCAGTCATTCCACAGATATATAAACCCATTTTCCTAATTCCAACAGACCTCACTACCTCTGAGGATGCTTGCCATAGATGCAGGCGAAAATGCCTCTAGAACATGGCCATATAGCCCGAAAAAACCCACAAGAACCTAGCGATTCCAGCCATGAAAGCCTTCGACAATACAAATAAAAGTCTGCCCTCCACATCCATTGATTCTGTATCCATGGATTCAACAACCCATGACTTTAAAATACTCACAACTTTTTTTCAAAATGCCAATCTTGATGTTTTCTTTTTATATAAGGAACAGTATTTTACCCTGGATTTGTATATAATGGAACTAAAGGTTTCATGGATTTTAGCATCCACACTGGGACTAAACTATGCATCAAGGGTCCACTATATATTAAAACAGGAAAAACAGGCTATATTGCCATTAAAACCATATCAATAGAAAAGAAGCAACAGTCTCATTCAGTGCCAGTCTGAATGAAAAAGTGCTTGCTAGCCAGTGAACAGACAAGGGAAATGGTGGGCGAGTAATATTGCTTCCCTGAGCAGGGAACCAGAGCAAAGCTTGTGAGCAGCCACCAGAAAAGTGGTCTCTTGTATCCATACCAAATGTGATTCTAGGAGTGACAGTACCAAGAGAAGAGCTTATCACAGACATCATAAAATCAAAACATGCTGGTATGTGACAGGCCTTACCACCCAGATATGTATACAAAGTATAATTATATAAGGAATTGAACAAAAACTACAATTTGTCATCTTCCATCCCTCTTTTTCCTAACCAGGATGAGTGCACAAACATGATAGAGAGTTTTTTAGAAGACATCAGGTCAAATGCTTGTTCGAAAGAGAGGCGTAGCACAATTGCTCTCAGAGTCTCAGCGAGTACACACGTTAAGATTCCTCAGTACAGTTATGCACTGGTTATAGATGGACCAACGCTAAAATTTGCCTTGCATGAACGTGTGCAAAAGAAGTTCTTAGAGCTCACTTCATGTGTTCGGGGAGTGATCTGCTGCAGAGCAACCCCTGTGCAGAAGAGCCAGTTAGTGTCAATGGTGCGGAAGGAGCTGAGGGTGATGACACTAGCTATTGGTGAGTGAGAGCTCTTTCATAATGAAACTGTCCATTGTGTGTAAAAATGATTTTGAACTGGAAGAACATTGAACAGCGGGGACAAATTTTGTTTTGCTGTTTACATTACCCTGTAGAGCGCCAGATATAGACTGGTGGTCTTATATAATAAACTGAGAATGATTGTGCCAATTAATTCCAACTAGTATACACATCCATCCTTTGGGCATTTCTTACATGTAGCGTACTTTACTTGTGGGATTAATTGTTGGAAAATCAGCCTGGATTTGTCAGGGTAGTGATGAGGATGAGGATGAAGAGCTGCTTCACCCACTACTAAACCCACTACTATGTTCCCACCAACGCCCCACCTCTCTATCTTGTTCATGCCCAGCATTATTTTAAATTTTAATTACATTCGGCCGAGCCATAGATTTTAAATGTGTGTTGTGCTATTGTCAATGTTTATGCTATTTGTGTTTGAGATTTATTTTAATTGCTTTGTATTGTAGTTGTTATTGCTTGTATTGATGTATTGTGGGCTCGGCCTTATGTAAGCCACCAGGGCCGGCCCTAGGTAATTTTCAATGGTAAGCAAACATTATTTTGGCGCCCCCCCCAAAAAAAAACCCCCACAAAAACCAATCACTGAAAAATAAAAGGTAGAGGTGAATAAAGAGTTACCTTAAAACCAGAAGGTTACTTACATTATGTTCATATAGTTACATTACATAGAATTAACACAAATTAATGTTTTTTAAATGCAAATATTTTATTAAACTTGGCAACAATTTTAAGTTTTTGTTGTTATTTTTGATCTACAAGTATGACACAAAGGTTTCACAGAAAATACAAGATCTTTGCATTATGACAATTCCGCTGAGACAATTGAAGACAGAACAGCCCTTAATACATGCATACATATACATACACATACATACATGAACACACACACACACACACATATATATATTATTTTATTTGGAATTGCAAATTGCAATGCATTCCATCACACACACACTTAAATAAATATTCTGTGTTTACGGAACGAACGGCTTCCTTTCTGCAAGGACTTCTTCTAGAATGCATGGCAATTCCAAAGAAAATAAAATATTTTGGACCACAACAAGTAAGTCCACTGAGACGACTAAAGATAGAATAACCTTATCTATATAAATAAATATATAATTTTCGTTTGTGGGATTAACATAACTCAAAACCCGCTGGACGAATTGGCACCAAATTTGGCAGCAAAACACATACTAATCCAATCTATGTCTGTCAAACAAAAAAAATCTCTGGCTGCTTCTCATTACTTTATTTTGCATACCACCACACTACCCCAGGGTGCTATTATTATTATTATTATTATTATTATTATTATTATTATTATTATGAGTCTAAATGGCCATCTAGCAGGAGTGTTTCAATTGTGCTTTTCGCTTATGCCAGAAGGAAGTTGGATTGGATGGACCTTGGAGGTCTCCCTACTTTATGATTCTATTACTATTATTAATAATAGTATTATTATTAAGCAGAGTCTCTATGGCCATCTGTTAGGAGTGCTTGGATTGTGTTTTTCCCTTATGGCAGAAGGAGGTTGGACTGGATGGCCCTTGGAGGTCTCTTGCAACACTAGGATCCTATTACTGTGAATTCCTCCCAAACCCCTCCAGAGTTTTCTGCTGGTCATGGAGGTTCTGTGTGCCAAGTTTGGTTCAGATCTGTCATTAATGGGAGTTTTAATGGTCTGTGGAAGTCTGAGCTGAATCAGTTGAAGGTACTCCAAATCCCATCAGCTTGATTAGCATTCAATGGCCTTGCAGACAAGAGTCAATCAAGGCCAGCTAATATGTCTTAACAATGGATTCCCCCGGGCAGGAAGCAGCCAGGCTTTGAAGCTGCAAGGTTATTTGCTGCATCAGAAGCAAACCAAGGGTAAATTTGTAATGTATATAGAAAACACAAAGTTTAAAAACTTGGCATCCAGCTGCAAGGTCATTCAGTGCTAATCAAGGTGGCCAATGGCAACACTCACACTTGCCTCAAGCAGGCAAGAGTCCTTCTTCCCACTCTGGACATCATTCCACAGGGATATATATAAACCCCACTTGCCTAGTTTCCAACAGAGTTCCCAACCTCTGAAGATGCCTGCCATTTATAACACATAACAATCTAATAAATATAAATAATTCATGTTAAAAATAATAACGTAATAAATAATAATTGTAAATGGAATAAATATAATAATATAATAATAATAGTAATAATTCCAAAGCTGAGAAGGAAATGGGGGCGAGTCAGTTTCCAACAGACCTCCCAATCTCTGAGGATGCTTGCCACTGATGTGGGTGAAACGTCAGGAGAGAATGCTGCTGGAACATTTTGAGCCTTCCAGGCGAAGCAGAGGCTTCAAAGGGCAGAGAGAAGAGCATGGAGTGGGGCAACAGCAGCAGGTCTTCCCCTCTTCTCCTCCAGGGTCTTCCTCCTCTCCGTTTGGAGATCCCCAAATGGAAAGGAGGAAGAAGAGCCCAGAGGAGAAGGAGATGGCCAAGCCTCGCTGCTGCTGCTGCTGCCCCACGCTCCTCTTCTCGCGAGAAGAGGGGCGAGAAGAGAGTGGCACAGAGCAGCAGCAGCAGCGAGGTCTTCCCCCCTTCTCCTCCAGGGTCTTCCTCCTCCTCCTCTCCATTTGGAGGTGCTTAAACCGAGAGGAGGAGGAGGAAGAGCCCAGAGGAGAAGGAGAAGGGGGGAAGACCTCGCTGCTGCTGCTGCTCTGTGCCACCCCCCTCTTCTCGCCCCCTTCGATGCCTCGCCTCGAAGGAGGTGAGAAGAGGAGGATGGCACAGAGCAGCAGCAGCAGCAGCAGCAGCGAGGTCTTCCCCCCTTCTCCTCCAGGGTCTTCCTCCTCCTCTCCATTTGGAGGTGTCTAAACGGAGAGGAGAAGGAAGAAGCGCCCAGAGGAGAAGGAGATGGCCAAGCCTCGCTGCTGCCCCACACTCCTCTCGCCGCTCTACAAGATGCACGGGGCATGAGGGGAGGGAAAGGCATGGACCTTTCTCTTCTCCCTCGCACGCCTTTCCTGCCTCTGCCGCCAGGAAAGGCACATGCGGGGCGAGAGGGGAAGAGCAGAGGCGCGCGCCTTTCCCTTCCCTCTTGCTCCATGCGCAGCTTTTCTGCCTCCTCCTGCCGTTGTCCCCGCCACCGCACGTGGGACGAGGCCCAATTGGAGGAGCATTTAAGGAGGCACATGAGCGCCCCTGGGAAAAACAAAGTGTTCCGCGGTCGCTTACTTCGCGTAATGGAAAAATGGCCCTGTAAGCCGCACCGAGTCCCTTCGGGAGATGGTAGCGGGGTACAAATAAATTATTATTATTATTATTATTATTATTATTATTATTATTAAAGTTCTGGACTTCTCCATCAAAAGTTCTGGACTTTTGAGGGGGCAGTCCAGACAGTAGTCGTATGGCTTTCTGGATTAAATTATCCTGGAAAACCACGAGAACACCAACTCCTCCCCAAAAGCCCCCCAAAGCCCTTTTTTAAAAAAGAAGAACTTACCTGGCCTCCATTAGAGGGCTGCCGGAGTTATCTTGGCACATAGAAATGACACGCCAGGAGAAAGGGAGGAAGAAAATCGCTTCTGCCCCCCCCCCCCCCCCCATTTTCTCCTGGCATGTCATTTCTATGCACTCTGAGGATGGCTGCCATAGATGTGGGCGAAATGTCAGGAGAAAATGCTTCTGGAACATGGCCCTACAGCCCGAAAAATCCTACAGCAACCCAGTGGTTCCAGCCATGAAAGCCTTCGACAACACAATATATGGCATGTTTGCCTTTTCCATCAACCCATCATTGTAATGCTATCTTTACTCCTCTCCTGCAAGGTGATGGTGCCAATGATGTCAGTATGATTAAAATTGCTGATGTTGGAATTGGAATCTGTGGCCAAGAAGGCATGCAGGTGGGTTAACTGATGAAACTATAAATGAAAGCAATGTTATCTATAGCTACATTGTTAACCTATAACTATATTGTTTAAGAGCCTTCAGGTCTTACAGAGTATGTACGAGGGTTGAATGAAAAGTAATGCCTCAACCTTCGTAACTCCTCAACAGATGGCAGTACTGGTATGCAACAGGTACTGGCTTGTTCAATAGACTTTCCTCTACAGTTCCATTTTGGCAGGAAGCCTTAACATTGAACAGTTGTGTTGTTAAAGTGTGGAGTATGGAACCCTGGGCAGACGGTCGGTCAATGCAACTTAAGCAATGTGCAGTCATTGTATTCTTGACAGCAGAAGGTGTTACCCCAAAGGAGATTCATCAGAGAATGCAAGCTGTTTGTGGTGATTGTGTTGGTGTGAGTACTGTGCATCATTGGGTGAGAAAGTTCAAAGATGTTGAGGTGGGAACATCTGACCTGTGTGACAAACAAACAGTTGGACGTCTTGTGACAGCAACCACTGAGTTTCACAAGCAAAAGGTTAACAGATTGATTCAGGACAATCATCATATCATTCAGAGAGAAATTTCAAGCATAATCGGCATTTCACAAGAATATGTGGGTCACATTATTGCCTTGCTTGGCTAATGGAAGATCTGTGCATGATGGGTACCCAGGATGTTGACACCCGAAATGAAAGCGCACAGACTTGAAACTTCAGAGACTGGATCTCACCACCATACAACATCTTCCATACAGTCCAGATTTAGCACAGTCTGACTTCCATCTGTTTCCGATAATGAAAGACGATCTGCAGGGATATCATTATGCTTCTGATGAAGATGTTGAGAGAACCGTGAGATGCTGGTTGCAGAAAAAGAGTGTCTACTTCTTCCATGACAGCTTCAAAAAACTTGTTCATCGTTGACAGAAATGTATCCAATTGTCTGGTGATTAAGTGGAAAAGTGAATAGTGGTAGTTAAAGAGCCCATTCTAAGGATTATTTATGCGTTTGATTTATTAAAATATTCCCATCCAAACCCAAATAACGAAGGTGGAGGCATTACTTTTCATTCAACTTTCATAATATATTGCCAGTGGGATGAAAGACTTGACATTGAAAATCTTAGCCCTTTCATATTGTACACCAAAATCTTCTACTACTATAAAGAAAAGTATAGGCAGTCCCTGAATTGCAAACATCCAACTTACATACAAATGACTCATAGTTAAGAATGGGGCTGAGACAACAGGAAGTGATAGAAATCTACTTCTAGGAAAGGAGGTTCACTCCTGGAAGAGTTACCATGGAGAAATTGTGTTTTAACTGAAACTTTATTGCCATTCCTTGTTTGCAAAAGAAACCAATTTTTTCAGATTCCAGTTCTCACAGATAATTCAGGTAGATATCTTAAAAGGTGAAAGATGATTTACTGCTTGTGGCAGACATCTGCACAATTGAAGGGTGTCATAGATGAGCTGGTAATGCAAAGACTTGGATTCTACAATTTCCTTAATGAGTGCAACACATACTTTGATGTTAAGTTAAAAGTATAAGATGTGTTACTTAACTGGCAATGAATCAATAGACATATTCTGAAATCAATAAATTAAGAATATTTTTTAAAGGATGTAGCGTAATGGGTGCAGGAGAGCTAGAAGAGAAAATGGTGTATAGATAGGAAGAGGCAGTTGGTGTCCATTGAGACTGGTAAGATGGGCAAGTGATGCCAATGCTAACAGCAGGCAAAGCTGATCTAAAACTGTCTTGCAGCTGTAACAATGATTCAGGACTGAGCATGCCAATGAAAACTTCAAATGAATCAGAGTGAAGTAAAATCAGTCTTCATGTTTATTGAATAATAGCTGGGAAGTTTGGCTTGGCATGGGGTACAGATTTGTTAATTGGCTAACCTAATCGTTGATTGAAAATTCACCTTTCTACCAGCTGAAATGTGAAGCTGGTTTTTCTAGAGATGGATTATGGAGACCAAGTGGCAGACAATCTAGCAGCACTAAAGATCCTTAAATAAGTCCCTTGCCATGTACTTGGTGCTATATTGCATTTCTATTTTGTTTGTTTTCAGGCTGTGTTGGCGAGTGATTTTGCGCTTGCTCAGTTCAAGCATCTGAAAAAGCTGCTGTTTGTTCATGGTCACTGGTGTTATACCCGGCTGGCCAACATGATCCTATACTTTTTCTACAAGAACTTGGTATGTAGCTCTCACGGGTGGCATGATGCTTTTGCAAGTGTGGGAAAACAATCCCTTAATACTTAGAACAGGGAAGAGTTAAGTAAATGTCTGCACTCAGAGTGGACCCGCAGAAAAGTGAATCTGGCCATCTGGTTGGGTTAAGGATCAGTGCTCCAGAGGCATTTACAATCTATTAAATGTGGTCTGTACCAAAAAGTTGCCAGTCTGCATTAAGAAGAGACTGTGACACATTGGCTCCATTATCAAAGCATTTAAACAGGATCTTTCTGATTGGAAAACATGAACCCCAAACAGGCTCATCTTGTCAGCTACTGAGTTTTCTTCTGAACATTAAGAACTCTGAAAGATCTTCAGTGGGTCATGAATGGAGTATGAAAACAACTAGTAGCCATGGCCTACTTTATCAGGACACATAAAAACAAAAGTCCTAATTAGTCTAAGGGCCCTTCCATACAGCCATATAACCCAGAATATCAAGGCAGATAATCCATATCTTTTCCCATAGAAGCCCATTTGGCACCCCTGTTGCCCTTTTTTTAGCATTAAATGCAAGCTTGGAGGTTACACTTGCCCTGAGACATTGATCATGACTCAATCAATCAATAATGTATTATAGTCGTAGACCAGCATAAAAGAAGAAGATAATTTGTATCTCAAAGTATATGAGACAAGGTGGCCGAATTACAAAAGTTACATACAATTCGCATTTGATTAATAATAATCATATCCCCAAAAGCAAAAAGTAAGTCACAACATTTTACCTAAGTCAGAGTCTTCTAAGCAATCCTCAGACACATGGCTATCTAAAGGCCCTTCTACACAGCCATATAACCCAGAATATCAAGTCAGACAATCCACAATATCTGTAGGATCTGTCATATCTTACAATAGGATTTCCATTTACTTTCCTATGCAGGTTGATCTACCATGTGACATGTTCTTAAGCTGCAACATCCTACTACTATTAAATTGGTTGGTCTTAGGAAATGTATGCTGAAACATACTAGATATATATGTTTCCAGGGGTAAAATGGGTGCAAGGGAGCAGTGTTTGGCAGTTCAGTTCATATAAGCCTTAGTATACTGTAACTATAGACAGTATTAACATTCCTGTGTGTTACTGTAAATAATCTTTGTCTTCCAGCAACAATGACCATTCCATACAATTAGTTTTAATTCCTGTTTCTGATCTTAACAGGCCTACGTTGGCCTCCTGTTCTGGTTCCAGTTCTTCTCTGGATTTTCAGGAACCCCCATGATTGATTACTGGAGTTTGATTTTCTTCAACCTTCTCTTCACATCAGCACCCCCTATCATTTATGGTGTGTTAGACCAAGATGTCTCTGCAGAAAGTCTCATGAACTGTCCAGAACTTTACAAGGCTAGTCAGAGAAATGAGGTATTTATTGGCTCAGAAATAGATGACAATGGATATGTCTCATATATTCTTGGTGTTGCATTCCAGGCCCATTATAATTCAATTTTCAGACACATTCCATGTTGTGTAAGCAATCTGACAAGGGATCCATTTAAAGCAGTGGTTGTCAACCTTTTCTTGACCAGGGACCACTTGACCGGGGATCACTTTGACCAAGGACCATTCTCCAACATTAGTACTGAAAGGGTTACGAATCAGTTTTTGGTCAACTTTAGATCTGGTTTGGTTATCTGGGGTGCTGATTCAGAAAATTGCATTGGATAGACCACATCAGCTCTAGATTCTGATGGAGAACATATGCCATCCAGTAGTCGCCATCTGTTTGCCCACAGAAGACCATATTAAATAATCCATAACTGATGTGGTAGTAGTAATCTTTTGTGGGGAGTCAGCCTCTCCCCTCCCGACATCCCAGTTCCTCGACACTTATAAGAGGGTTTTGCGAGACCAGTCGCTCTCGTTGCTTCAAGGCAGTGGTGTAGTAGTGGTGAGGCCGCAGGCCATATTTTCATTCTTGGGGTCCACTGGTGGTCCATGGACCAAAGGTTGGGAACCACTGATTTAAAGGGTGTTTGATTATCTCTGGCTGTTCTATCTACTGTTACTAATTCATTTTGGGTTTTGTTTTTTTAATGTAGCATGTCTAAAGAAGGGCTCAAGAGATGTGAGAGCCTTGTTCCATATTAATACCAGACAAACAGGTAGTAAAAAATCCATTTGAACCTCTGGGAAGGGCTCCTAAGTGGAGAAAATATCAAGAAAGGAAAAAGAAATCTAATACTGTGAAATGACTTAATTGAAGTGGCAAAGGACACCATCTTCAGATATGGGTCCACAAAGCTTAAAGAATTGCCAGTTTAAAAGATACTATTCTTTAGAGGGCATCGACAAGAACCACCCTCTCAATGTGAACTGTAGTCCAGATTTCTATGCACTCTCCAGATACAATAACTTCTATGTATAATCCATCTGCAAGGGTTGTTTATGAACATTGCGATTAGTTTGTCTCACTGAAAAGAAGAACGTGTCTTTTTCTACATCAATTTCAAGTGGGTTAATTCAGAGACATTTAAGATCTTCCTATGTGATTTCTAAATCTAGTTTAAAACTAGATTTTTCTTGTGCCAGAAGTGCTGATAAAATAAAGAGGCTTCATATTGTTCTTTGCATCCCTCATGTGTGATCTGCCATGCAGTAGACTGGCTCGGACCTTTGCTGAAAACTAAAGTCTCATGCCATCATGATGCTCTCCATACCCACTTTTAAAAGTTTACTGGGCAGAAGTTCATGCAAATAAACTAGCAAGTTATTAAAAATGACTAAAATATATCATGTGTTTCTCCTGTTTCTGTTTCAGCCATATGGGAAGTCAGCTTTTGCTGTGAACATAATGGATGGATTTTACCAAAGTCTAGTCTGCTTTTTTATCCCTTACTATGCAAGTATCAAGAAAAGCAGCCTCTTCTTACACGATTATTTTAAAAGTAATACAAAGCCTTGTTTATTTGCATATTATTTAAACATTCTTCTCATTCATAATACTTATTCAAATTTTGTATATTACAAAAAACAGTAGTGCTCTGTGATTTCAGTGCTGTATGGACTTTAATGACAAGATAGGCACTTCATACTTTAAATTTAAATAATTGATCTTTTACAGACATTCTATAAGTCTGATATAGACCTCTACTCCTTTGGAAGCATTCTTAACACTACCATGTTCTTTATAATAATACTGCACCTTGTGATTGAGAGTAAATATTTGGTAAGTACATGATTTAATTCACAGATTGTTGTAGGACTCACAGTTTATTTCTAGGCTGGGGGCAATGTGGACATGTGGCCCTCCAGATGTTGCTAAACACCAACTTTTAGCATTCCTTACCATTTGTGTGTGTTACTTAGCTAGGACTGATGACTGCCTTGGTGGATGATCTCTGCTGGGAACAGGTCGGGATAAGTGTGTCCATGTTCATTCTGCTGTGAAAAATCTGTGGGGATCTGATAGTTCTTTCAACATCTTGATGTCTTGACAAACCTCTCAGCAGCTTTTCTACTATCAGCCTTGACATTCACTCTATCCTTTAACCAGTTCGCATAGTGGCCCCCTCTCCCCCTCCAAAATTAGTCTCCTGTTGCTTTTGATGTTTGCTTATTATTGTTTATGCTGCTTTATGCTATTCTAATTTATTATTGTCCTCAAGGGAAGGCTTTTTCACATTTTATAACAACCATAGGCACATTTGCTGAGGTCTTCTTGGTGGCTATCCCCAGACTCTGGAAGTCCCTTTGGGGGCGGCTAAGTTGGTCCCCTCTCTGTTTTCTTTCTACCAACAGGCAAATATTTTTCAGTATAATCAGGACTTTTAATATTAACTGTCTGTTAATATTACATTATCACATTTTGTTTTAATTCAAATGATCAATTTCCTTGGGTCCTGTACTGAGGGAAAGGTCAGATTTAATTTTCAGATGATGCTTTCCAATACAAAAACACAAAAATATACAAACAAAAAGAAAAACACAATGGAAAGAAAGTACAGCAGAAATTGAAATGAACTTACATTTGACTCCCAACTTTCTTAATGATTGTTATATACTTTACTATGTAAAATAACTTATCCCAATAAGCATATAAACTAACTGAATGAATGGATGTGTAAATGCATGAATCAATTCATGAATAAAATGAATGGTGTTTCTTTCTGACTCTTTTATGTTTTTAGAAATGGATGGAAATGACATCTCATTCAGCTTATTCTTCTCTTGTTTTTATTTCAGACCATGATACACTTCTCTGTTTTTGCATTTAGCATCCTTTTGTTCTTTTCCATAACTGGAACTTTTGGAGCACTCTGTGTTCTTTGCAACCCACCTGCCAATCCCTACTGGGTTATGCAAAGGCACTTGGCTAATCCAGTAGTTTATCTGGTCTGCATCGTCACAACCATGTTGGCTCTACTTCCAAGGTATTTCTCTGCTTTGGAACCAGACATTACAGGGTACATAGCAATTTTTGTTGTGGGGGCTTTGTCTTAAAAGTCCACATCAAACATGACAGAACAATCAACTCAAGGTTTATTGTAAAATCAATTTGCCTGAGCTCATTTTGACCAGTTGCTAAGTGTCTCTATAGAGTATATGTGTTAGTTTTTGCGCTACCTGGGCACCTCCAGCCCTTCTACCAGCCAGACAATGCACTCCGGGGATGCCTCCTGACATTCTTCCATCCTGATGTCCAAATCCATCATATCATGCTCGAGGCTAGAAGAGATACAGGATCTTGACCAGAGAGTCTTGTTTATGTGCACGTGACAATTCAGTTTACTGTTTCAGTCCTTATACATTTTATTTCATATGTAAGTTATGAGAATAGGCAACATTTTATCTCTTTGTTTCATTTTGCTATATATCTATGTGTTGTTCCCACCACCACCACTTAACAACCCTAATGGAGGCCATAGTAGTTTTTCTAAGCCACAACATGTTGAGCTAATTTTGGGAGGAGAAAAAACTTTGCTTTATACTTGAAAGTCTCTCCTTTATATCAGATTTTCAGACTCTTTTTCTTGTTTTCAGAATTGTACTAACTTGAACTTGTAACTAGAAATAAATTTAATCTAAATATCTCCCTACACTGTAGGTTTCTGTACAGAATAATGGAAAGCACAGTGTTTCCAAGTCCACTGCTGCAAGCCAGACTCCGTGAAAGTCAAGGTCCGACAACAAAGATGTGCTGTATGAAAGTGCTCCCAGTGAGCGACGATGACTAAAGGACAAGTGAGAAAACTCAGACGTATGCCTTATCTGCCAATTTCTCACCCACTGGAGAAGGACAGGTTGCTTACTTGCAACTGTATTTCTTTGAGTGGTCTTCTGTGAATATACACCACTGGGTTTCAATGGTGTATGCACAGTGCTTCATAAAAATGTTCCGAAATCACTAGGCAGTTTTGGTGGTGACTTATACCTTCCTTAGGGTATAAGTCAGGCCTACACACCTTCGTCATTGTAAAGGGCAACCCCTTCTATGAGCCACCTCTTCTCTCTACAAAAGGGAAAGCCCAGGCCATTTCCCAGCTTCATGGCATTTTCATGGGAATGGCATGAGACTGGGGAAGGGAAAGGACTTCTCTTTCATAACACTACTCACCTCTGGCCTCCACATCACTGGAGGGTTTTCCTTGCTGGGCAAGGCAAGCCTAAATAGCCGAGGGGGTGAGGGGACAAGCAATCGGGCAAACTCAACTTTGCCTGCATCTCTTCTCTCCGAGCTATAAAGTCTTAACTTACAAGGCAAGCCTCTGTAGCTTTCAGAGGAAGAGAGAAAGGGCAGGAGAGTGAGCCTTCGCATGCCCACATACCTGCTGGTAAGAGCTACAGGGCCTCTCTTGGCAGACAGGCAATCTGACAAAGGGCTGGGCTTCTCCTTTACTAGTTGGCCCTTTGACTAGCAAAACTGTATATATATTTTTCAGACAGACATACAAGAAAACTTCTGCCAGCATCCAACAAGAAAATATCTGCAAGAGCACAGAAAGTACAGAAAACAGAGGCATAAATACTCTATGCCAACATAAACATCTTTTTTTTTGCATAGAAACAAGAAAAAAGAAGATGCACATATCTAATCTCATTGGTTCAGATATATCAGAGATCATTATGCAGATCAATAAAAATCCAACATTTAAACAACCTTTGCCTCTTGTTTAATCCACACTAATGACAGTATATATGCAGAAAGAACAGAATAGACGAAGGCCACATCTAATTTAAAATGAGTTCTCAAACAGTAACAGGAAATGAATGTCATTGTGGTAAACTACGGAACTGCTTAAAGCCAAGTGGTTCAACCTTAAAGAAAGCTGTTGAACACAACATAGCTCTGGTGATATGAGGGCTTTGGAAGAGGTTTCTTAACTAGTTCATAGCACAAGTCAGTATCAGAGGCAATCCATTTTGAGAGTCTCTGGAAAGGCAGGGAGTCCAATTCTGTCCTTTTCATAACAAACAAAGAGTCCAGTAGACTTCCTTATAGTAGATCCCCTGTGCAGATAGAAGGACAGAGCCCATCTTACACTCAAAATATGCAGTCTCCTCCCCAAAGGAGGTGGTGGGTCCAGAATAGAAGTTGGAAGTACAATTTTCTGGTTCATGTGAAAAGCTAGGGTCGAGTTGAATATTGGCAGATGGAGGTTTTTATACTTCTAAATAAAAACTTAAACAATTCTCTTTAGGTTCAATGAAATAGCTGAAATGTAACATTTTAACCAGGAGCTCTCGGTGGCGCAGTGACTTAAACCACTGAGCTGCTGAACTTGCTGACAGAAAGGTTGGTGGTTCGAATCCGGGGAGCAAGGTGAGCTCCCACTGTTAGGTCCAACTTCTGCCAACCTAGCACCTTGGAGGTGTCTATGGACAACGCTGGCTCTTCGTCTTAGAAATGGAGATGAACACCACCCCCCAGAGTCAAACACGACTAGACTTAATGTCATGGGAAACTTTTAGCTTTACTTTTACCTGACATTTCAACTGCAGGGAAAGGGCGTTTTCAGGAAGAATAACCAGAAACTCCAGATCCGGTTGACAATCAAAGTAATGAAACTTGTGTTCTCTCCCATATTTCAGGTAAACTCTTTGAACCTATGGCCACATCAGCTTTTTGACTTGTTCCTTGGAAGACCGTTTTACTTGTTACTGTAATGTTTGCTAGTCCACACTCCTTCGGGAGAGATAAAGTGGGGTATACATAAATATTATAATATATAATAAAATTCAGGCTGTACAGAAGTGATTATAATAATATGCTTATAACTGTATTTGTGTTTGCATTGGTTGCCCTAAGGCTGGAGCGGCCTAGCTGTGAGGAGTGTGTTACCATAGAAACGATGCTGCAGAGGAGTGGGAGGAGCTTAGAGAAGAGTGTTTTTTTGAGAAGCGACAGTTAAGAGTCAGTCAGGTTAGAGACTCTGAGAAGGGAAGAGTCAGGTTAGAGACTCTGAGAAGGAAAGAGTCAGGTTGGAGACTCTGAGAAGGGAAGAGTCAGGTTGGAGACTCTGAGTCAGGAGAGAGACAGTGTTCGTGAATAGTCAGAGATTTCTTCAGTTAGGAAAGCTGAAGAGAAAAACCTTATTAGTTTCTTTAGTTAGAAAGAACTAACAAAGGCTTGTTTAGATCCCTAGTTAAAAGAACTAGAGATCTGGTGTTTGATCATAGAAGAATCAAACGGGGAGACTATTCACCACAGTAAAACATTGTTTATTGAAGTGCTTCACCACAGCAAGAGTTTCATAAGTTGTAACATCGAAAGTCTGAACTGTATCACAACCAAGTTACATGTATCGTTCTCTAAGTATTTGCCAAGCTAACATCAAACTGCAACCATACGCTTTGTTTCAAATAAACTTGTTCTCTTTGGTTTTTAAAACTGCCTCATCTCCATTTATTCTACGCTCGGTGTACCCAATCTACCATAATTACCTCACAACACAAATAGGGTGGCATCCAGTGATATAAATACAAGAGCCTTTTACAATTTGGTGCCGGCTTGTAGGGACTCCTTTGCACAGGCGAACTCTGTTTGCTCTGAGTGAACCCTCACTATATTGCCTGTCATCGAGATAAGGTGGTCCTGAGACCCGACATTAATTGCCAGATAGGGTTGCTGGCTGCATAATAAAAGAAATGTCGACCTTAAGATGGTTGCCTAGTTTGATCACTTGGCATTTTCCATGCCAGATATGGTTTGTGTACAGTTCCATCAGCTTGGTCACTTACAATAAAATTGTTGTACTACCATTATTTTTGAACACAATCCTGTTCAATGGTATTTGACAGACTGACACTCTCAAGCCGGGTTGTAACAATTAAAATATCAAAATGAAAATCAGAGAGCATTAAAGAATCCAATAGAAAAAATCTACACACATGAAGGAACTAAAATACAGCAGAAGGTTAGCAGCATAACAATGTCTTAGACACCTGTCCAATATATATAACTGAAGGAAATAATCCAGCTTGTTGTCTCTACTAATCTTCCTTTTATGCTTTTTTTTAAAAAAAAAATAAAGCTATTTTCTTAGTTTTTTTAAAAAAATCCCATTCTTTAAAGTTGGGGTGAGGGGACGGAAGAATTAATTAGTTTCTTTTAATGAGGCATATGTTTTCCTTATCCATTTCTACTTACAAACTTCCTGTAGGTTGCAGATGTCTAACAATGCATTTATTTTGTTCATTAATACTGTCTTCTTGAACAGTTTGCAAAAGAAAATATTGTGGGAAAGGAGGGCCTCTGCTGGTAAAGTAGCGGCACTTCAGGATCTGTGGATTTATTTATTCAGGGTTGCTAGTTTCAGCTCAATTTAACTTACATTTGCAGTTAGACAATTGTGGATGAAAGAGTTCTGCCATTGAGGCAAAACAAGTATGACTTTTTTTCCATGTGGACCACTTTAAGAGTTTGGAGGGACTGCATTGACCTTCTACAGGAATTTGGAGGGCCATATTTCACTTGCCAATTCCCTTACCCTTAAAAAAAACAAACATTTTAATGGCTCCTATACCTGTTAGAGTAATTCATTTCCCAGGATCACTATGAGAATAAATACCGGTATCTGATGTATTAGCCGCCTAAATACCATAAAGACACTGAATAAAGTCTGTTAGGGGTGCTTTGAATGTGATTTTCCTGCTCCTTGGCAGGGGGTTGGACTGGATGGCCCATGAGGTATTTTTTAACTCTATGATTCTAAAGTCTTATCTTGGACTCTAAGCAGGGTTAGCTCTGATTAGTTATTAAATAGGAGACCATTAACCAATACCAAACTATATTCCAAAGGAAAGAACTGACAAAATAATCTCTGCTCATGAAATTCACAGGATCACCATAAGTCAACATGTGATTTGAAGAGGAGTGTTTCCTAGGAATGTGCAATAGATTAAAATGTTTCAAAAGTCATTACAAAATTAGGAGGAGCTCACATTTTTTTCTGAAATATTTCTAAAGCAGAGCTAGTGAAATTTTCACTACTATAATGAGAGTATTGAGATTTTGTTACTTTTTCGTTATAGTAATTGCCCATAATTACTATAATTGGAAAAACTTCTGATGTTCCTTTCTCATTTTTACAGCTATTGGGGTGAAATTTGCTATAATGGTAGAATGCATTTGCAGTGTAGAGCTAGCCAGTTTCAGAACGTTTCATTTATCCACAGAATTTTGGGAAAGTTTTTATAAACAACATTTTTCAACAAAAACTACAAGAGCTATCTCCTTGAATTTTCTCTACAATGACAGAAAATAACAGGGCATCATTCTCCCCAATTTTCTGAAATATTCATACATCTACTGATTTTAGGGATTTTTTAAAAAAGTTTCAACAAAAATGGTTTTTTAAAAGCTACAATTATTTCATTTATCTCATATATTAACCAATGGAAATGAATATTAAGGAATTCTGCATTTTCATAGAACCCTAGAGTTGGAGGTGACTCCCAAGGACCATCGAATCCAACTCCCTTCTTCCAGGCAGAAGGGCATGATCAAAACTCTCTTGACAGATGGCCATCCAGCCTCTAAACTAATTAATATGCTTCCCCTATTAAGTTGGAAGGGACCCCCAAGGGCCATCTATTTAGGGATTTCTTTCCTGCCCAGCACCGATTCATTCTTATTAGAAGTATCAGTCAATTCTCCTCTTTGCAGATTCAGCAATTTATTGGAACTATGACTGGCTGCTACTACGGAGGGACAAATCTATCTTCTATCCTGAGTGTGGCTTTCTGATGTGAGCAGAATTCTGGGAAATGTAGTTTAGGACAAGGCCTTTTGTATTCTCTATTGTTGGGCTCCTCGCTTTCCCAAACTATATTTCCCAGAGTTCTCAGTCTCTTTCCCAGCGAACTCTGCTTTCTCACTGCTTTCGCTCTCCTAATGGCAGGAGGCCATTAATTTAAAGAGGAAAGGCAGCCTTTTTGGCTGTGCTTTGCTTTCTTGTGCTGAAAATAAAACTGACTTTGGGAGGCTTAGAAGATTTACAAAATGCAAACGAAAAAGTATTGGGTAAGTTTCAATTCTTACGTTTTTAGCACAGGTCATGCTCACATGCCGGATATCACCTTGTAAGTATGAATTTAACAAATTTGATACAACTTACGATGACTAACAAAAATGCACATCTCTAGTGTTTTGTTGTGTTTTTTTTTCGAGAAAACTGGTTTGTTGAAATTTGAAATAATTATTTTCTTCCTGTTCCATTATTAATTAGTAAAATTACACAAATTATGCAATGTCATGTAAGATCATTTTGTAATTTTGATGGAGTGAATAACACAATTTCTTTTTGATTTTTGACAGGTCAAGATCAATAAAGGAAGGCTTTCTCATATATTCTTCCACTCACCCAGAAACACATATATTATCAGCTAAATAGCTGTGGTTCAAATAGGTGCACATCTTCACTGATGCATAATTATGCAAGACAGGACCATTTTTAAAGCAAATATATGAAATGTAATGCAGAACAATGATCAAACGGAAGTCTTCCCTTCATAAACACATATGCCTCAACATGCTTTTATGGAAGTCAATAGAATTCTAACATTCCTGAAAGCTTTCATTAACTTACCAAATGATAGACTGCATGAAAGCATCCATACTGTAATAGTTATAAACAAAGACTTCACTACATACTTTCTTTAAATGGTTTAAGTAAGCAGTGAAGAAGCAAACTTTCCTGTTTTCCCCACCTCTATAACGTATGTCTTTACAGGCTAAAAAGTAGAGCTAAAACAAATATTATGATACAGAGAGCCAATCCCAGACTGCATGTTTATAGGTGCCTCTCTGTTCTTGCCCTGGCCACTTTTCATTTTCTTCAACATGCCATTCTTTCCAAATGCTATCACCGCCTCCAGTGCTTTAACTGTATTTAAGATGTCAGAGGGTTTTTATTTCTCTTTCCAGCAATAAACTGCGTTGAGTAGATGTTCAGTAATTTTTTTAGAGATCCGGGTGCAATGAATGAAAACAATTATCCTTGCTTTTCTAAAGATGGCAGGAGACAGTTCGTCACTTGGGTGCATCTATACTGTAGAATTAAGTCATGTTGACACCATTTTAACTGTCATGGCACAAAACAATTTGATCATAGGAGCTGTAGTTTTACAAGCCTTCTCTGCCAAAGCATTCTGATGCCCTCTCAAGCTACAATTGACAGGATTCAATAGCATTGAGACATGGCAGTTAAAGTGCTGTCAAACTGCATTAATCCCACAGTGTAGAGCTAGCCAATGTTTGTTATAAATGTCCTCCAGTCAACTGTACCTTGAATTGGTCCTGGAAACAAATTCGAAGCCCATGAAGTTTACATGAGAGCAATATTACATGGACTCTATATTGCATGGGTAACAACAGGCGAGTTGCTTCCAAATATTTTTCAAAGGCAGACTCATGTAGTATGAATTACAGTAATCTGAGAGGAAATTAAGACACAAATGACTATGGACAGATCTGTTTTCCTGGGAGTTGGCAGACTAACCCAAGCTGGGCAAAATTATTCCTGGCCACAACAACCACCTTGGCCTTCTAGGAAAAAGCAGGACTCAAGAGAACTCTCAAGTTATGAAGCTGACTTTTTAGAGGAATGGCAACCCCACAAAATTTACATTTTTGTTCTAACTCCAGGAAAGCATTTCTATTGACCAACAGATCTTCCAACTTGTTATGACTGAGGTTCACTTAAGGCTCATCTTACTTACTTTAAACAGGGTCCTAGGGTGCTTCTACCCCATCTTCAGGACGGAGCCCCATGCCAGTCATCACATGATGTGGTGTGACTTTTGGCAGAAGCCCCACCTTCAAACAGAGTGGAAGTGTAATTGGAGGCTTCTCCCAGAACATAGGAGACTTCTTGTGTTCTCTCCGGGAGGACAACGTTTTCCCCATGTGAAGGGGAAAGCTTCGCTGAGGGGGAGCAGTGCATGGGGTGACAGATTCATCCTGCTGTCCCTCTTTTTTCTTGCCTTTCTAATGAGGCCCTTTATGCACACACATACAACCTATTTCTGTATCCAGATAATGACTTGGGATGTCCAATTCATCATCACTTGTAAAAAGAGAGTGGGCTGAGTTACCCAACATACTTATGATATCTGGCTTCCAAACTCCAGATGACTCCCCAGAGCCTTCATAGATGCTGAAAGCAAAGTGAATATTATTGAACCCTATGCAATACATTAGCCCCATGGCCAGGAGGCTGAATAACAGTTCTGCGTAATCACCTTTTTGGGAATGTTCAGCTAAAAGTGGCAGGAACCACTGCCAAACAGTGACCTCAAGTCCTATGTTAATCAAATAGTCCAAAGGATACCATGACTGATGCTTCCAAATGCCACTGAGAGATCTAGCACAACTGAGCACACACTCACTTTTCAATTCCTGGTGCAATCATTTTCTTTTAAATTACATCCTCAGATTTGAATTGAAAAGAGAAATAGTGATGGGAGTCACATTGGGGACATATTGGTGACATTTTTAATTTTTCAGAAGTTTTGCTCAGTTATAAATGTTACATGTTTCTCAACCCCCATTTACATATCTTACTTTTGCTTCCATCTTTCAGTAGGATAGTACTTCTAGCTATTAGGTGGCTTGAGTAGTACCTTATATTTCTGAAGTACTAACTATTGATTTTTAAATGATTGGCCTGTAGTCATAACAGCATGTTATATTTTAAAAATCAACTATACACACACACACACACACACACACACACACACGTATAACATATTTTTACCAATCTTAGCTGAATCTCAGCCCCAGCCCAACCCCAAACATTCCTGGGAGGATTAAACTTCCCAGGCCATAGACAATGCCCATCCAGAGAAGACAATGGCTCCACATTCCTTATAGAAGTTTGCAATGACAAAACATTTTAGGCTCCTCCTATCAAGCCTGTAGCGTGGGGGGGGGGGGGGTTAGGGGTTCAAACTCCCCCGAAATGTTTCAGATTTTTTTAAAAAAACTGGTTTACTCATGAATTTTAAATGGTTAACCAAATCCACATGCAAAGTCTATGAGACGCAAAAAATTAAGAGTCCCTCCAGAACTGCAAGCACTATCTCAGGCAAATATTGACAATTTATTCACACTGTCATTACTTGCAGCAATAGACGATGTAGCGAAGCAACCAAGCTGGGGGGGAGGTGTGTTGAATGCTTTCATTAAGGAGGCCAGACTTGGTGGAGGTGGTTGACAGGGGCGGAGCTGCAGGCTATTGAAGGCTGCTCTGCCCCCTGCTGTGCTCTTTGCTTCAGCGTGAGCTAGAAGGCAGGTTTCAACCCTCCCCCTCCCGAAATTTTCAACCCCTCCCGAAATTTTTTTCTGGCTATGGCCCTGCCTCCTATGTCTTGATTCAGATTTATGCTTTCTTAATAAACAGAGAGGGGAGAAGATTCACATATATACACAAAAACTGGCATATTCCCAGACACCCAAAGAAACTTGATATAAAATGTGCTTGGGAAACTGTTGGGGTTAACATCTTAATCTGATGAACCCTCCTTTTGTGATTCTGAGGAAACCCCTAGAGCCAAGATTAGGCTGTGTCTAAACATTAAAATACAAAAACAAAACACCCATCCCTCCAAATTCTAATCACTATTGCACAACCCCAAATGCTACATGAATGTGAAAGCATAGAGTTCAATATACTCACATCTCTGAGATAAAAGCTTGTCATCCTATACCACCTGCCAGGTGGTCATAACTCAAGAAAAGGCATGTCCTGAATTTGTTCTTAATGCTAGAATATGATATTATTTTCTTTCCTGGCATGCGGTGGTGATGGTTTGAAAAAAAATTCCACCACCCCCACAATTTATCATAAAGCTATAAAAATAATGATGATACCCCTCTCTCTTTCCCCCTTGTTTCTAACAGGAAAATAAGGTGACTGAACCGACTAATCCTTCCTGTTCTGATCTTTTGTGTATGCTGTTTATTTTAAACAGTTTTGACTTCAAAGAATAATGAAACAGTTAAAAAAAAGATAATGCAAAGTTTCTTTCCTTTTACTTCTCCTAACCTCCAATTTAGAGGGATTATGTAAACACTAGGTAAGAGCAGTGATTATAGAGATTTCCAATTATAAGTATACTTTGTCACCACAAGAAATGCCATTCGCAGGAAGTTATTTGATATTGCAACTCCTCAAGGATAGTTTTAAAATGTTTCTTCCCTTTCCCCTCTTTTTGGGACAAGAGGGAGTCATGATTCGTGTAGAATCATAGGAGCAAATGTCCAGAGTTAATCAACAACATGTAACATGACAATGCAGCAGTAGTAATATTTGTCTACCAACCCACGAAGTAAAACGCAAGAATAAATACACAACAACAGTAATTGGATTCAAATTGGGCAACTTTTATTTAACGTTACCTATTTAAGTTCTTAACCTAACTCAAGGGTGTAAGGAACTGGTGTAACCTAACCCAGGTAGTATCACTACCCGATAACAACAATTTCCGGGCGAAGCACCTGGGTTTCGGTAAACAAACCGTATTACCCACGAGGGAAAGGAATAAGGAGTCTCTTCCAGAGCTCTTGTATCGAGACTCCTTCCAATTAAAGGCCATTAACCTACCCCTCACCCAAAATCTATAGGTGAGTGTATTAACTTACCGGCCTTTCACCCCTTAAAGGGGTGCCCTTGGTGCACACCGACTAAAGGAATTACCCTATCTATTTACGCCTGGCCTATTTAAAGCATAGCCCACGTCCTCCATCTAGCCCCTAAACAGTATAGGGTAGGCAAAAAACCTCCCCTATAAAACAAGAAGAGGAAAAAATTCCTACCCGGCTCCGCAGGCAACCGCAAAATATACTGTTAATGGGCGGGAGTGGTGGGCAACTTCCAGGCGCGGAATGAGCCTGGGAGGGGGCCTGGCCTGTATTCTCAGGCCACGCCCCCGGCGTTCTGGAGAGTTCTTCCAGAACTCCTCCTTGCCTCGTGGGAGGCAGACAAATCTGTTTCCTCTCCCCACTTCATGGGGAGATGAAATGTATTGTCTACCAACCCACGAAGTAAAACGCAAGAATAAATACACAACAACAGTAATTGGATTCAAATTGGGCAACTTTTATTTAACGTTACCTATTTAAGTTCTTAACCTAACTCAAGGGTGTAAGGAACTGGTGTAACCTAACCCAGGTAGTATCACTACCCGATAACAACAATTTCCGGGCGAAGCACCTGGGTTTCGGTAAACAAACCGTATCACCCTCGAGGGAAAGGAATAAGGAGTCTCTTCCAGAGCTCTTGTATCGAGACTCCTTCCAATTAAAGGCCATTTACCTACACCTCACCCTAAAACTATAGGTGAGTGTATTAACTTACCGGCCTTTCACCCCTTAAAGGGGTGCCCTTGGTGCACACCGACTAAAGGAATTACCCTATCTATTACGCCACGGATTGGGGGCAAATGTCTATTTCGCCCCCATCCCCCACCAATTCCTCAATCACCCCTCTAATACCATCCCGTAAATTCAACAAAAAACGTTGGTTGCCCAACTCCGAAAGATGAATCCCATCCCCCCGATATAACTCCTCCTCGAAACGTGTGATGTTTGTGTGTTCAATGTAATGACCTCTCTGACGAATCATGAAGAGACGCATGGCCCGGTTCACTCGCTTCCTGGCTTTTTCCAGCCTCCCCACGTCGCCTCCACCTAGCCACTTGCGACGAGGTATAATAGCGGACCAAACGACGTGCACCCGAGGCCATGTCCACCAAATCTTTCGAATATCAGCTCGTGCCTGTAAAAAGAGGGCTTTGCCTGTTAACAGGCCCAAATCGTTACCACCAAGGTGGATAACTAACACATCAGGAGGCAACACACTCCCGGCATTAAACAACAATGGGCACAAACCGTCCCAACGTAGGCCTCGCATGCCTTTCCATTCCACCGCCGCCGTGGAAGCGAGACCCAAGTGCTGGCCATAGGCAGTCCTCTGGGCTTGTCTCGCTGCCCATAAGACGTAACTATGTCCGCATATCAGGACCCTTCTTCTATGTGCCAGCCCAGACAGACCTGTAATGATAATAGTACTATGATGAAACTGACCGCACGTAACTTTTAAACGCGCCTGACCTCCATCTACCTATCGATTTGATTTCATCGATTCCATAACCCATTGCAGCTGCCGCCGTGGCAGCGCCAATCCTGAAGGAGTGGGTCCCGAATTTAAGATGACCCAATCCCAAGAGGTCTAAGGCCTTGGCCGTAATGGCCCAAAACTGGTACTTAGTCAGCGGTTTACCATCCAAATGCCGAAACAAGTAACCTTTCTCACTGCCCCTGAGAGCCGCAAACTGCATCATGGCCCTCACTGGACACAGGTCCTCTTCCCCACATCTTTGCAGCCTAATCACTTGACCCTTTGCCCCCTGATCAGTTTTGGAAGCCCTAATCTTAACCACCAAGCTCTCAGCAAAAATAGAAATGTCGGAAACCAAGAGCGCTCGGTGTGAGGTATCACTTTTGGATAATGCCACCAATTCACTCACCCGCAAGGCTCCGAAAAATGCAGTCAAAGCTGCCGCATGATACAAAACCTGCTCATAATAGGAAGAGCACAAACCGCCCCATAACTGTTTAATTCCTCTAAGAATAGCTGGTGTCATTGGTTCCCGGGCATCACCGAGATGCCCACACTGTCTAGACCAACCCGCCAGAATTTTATGCAGGCGAAAGTCATCAGTAACGTCGCTAAGGCCCTGAGCCTTAAACCAAAAAGCTAACGCTGATAACTTTGACCTGATAGACTGGGGCGCCAATCCCCTCCTCTTATGGTATACACAAAACTGCGCCAAGTGCTCGTAAGGCACTGGCAGAACTTCGGGCAAGCCATAGTGCTGCCTAAATTCAACAAACTCCTGCACTGCCCTATGATACGATTTCCTAGAGCTGGGTGCTAACGCTAAGCGCATACCTAAAGCTGTCTCGTCGCTCCAACCTTCCAGAGATGGTCTGGCATGGTCTCTGCCCCAAGGTCCGCGCCGGGTGCCAACAGCCTGAAGCGCTCCATCTGCATGCGAGACAGAGCGTCAGCCAAATCATTATTGATACCCGCAACGTGGAATGCCCTAAAAAGTATATTAAACTTAAGACAGTGTAAAACAAACTGCCGAATTGCCCCCATAACCCTGCGCGACTTAGATGTGAGAGTATTAATGACCTGAACTGTGGCCATATTATCACACCAAAAATGAACTGTCGCGTTGGCAAACCTGTCAGCCCAAAGCGTGACAGCTACCAAAATAGGAAAAAATTCTAAAAAGGTTAAGTCTGCCGTTATGCCTAACAAATGCCAATGTTCTGGCCACCTCTCGGCGCACCAGCGACCCTCGAAATAAACTCCAAAGCCAACTGCACCCGATGCGTCCGAAGCCACCTGCAACGCATTTCTAACCATCAATTCCTGTCGCCAAAACGAAATTCCGTTAAATTGGCACAGGAACCGCTGCCAAATCCACAGGTCATTCTTTATCTCTTGCGTCACTCTAATATGATGATGAGGCAAGGACACGCCTGAAATGGCGTCACATAGCCTCCGCAGAAAGGCCCGCCCAGGCGCAATGACCTTGCATGCGAAGTTTAAATGACCAATAATCTGCTGGAACTCCCTCAAGGTGGCCTTACGTCGCAGCAGAAATTGCCCTATCATAACTAGCAACCCCTCAATCTTAACTCTTGGCAATCTAGAAAACTGATTAACCGTATCTAGCTCAATCCCCAAAAATGTCAGCACCTGGAGAGGTCCCTCAGTCTTTTCCTCGGCTAATGGAACCCCTAGAAATTCCGCTAACTGCTGAAAAGCACGCAACAGGGCACCGCAATCCCCTGTTCCGCCTTTTCCTACAAACAGAAAATCATCGAGATAATGCACTACCCCCTTAAGTCCCGATTTCTCTTTCAAGGCCCATTCAAGAAAGGTACTGAAGGCCTCAAACGTAGCGCAAGACACCGCGCATCCCATCGGCAACGCCCGATCTAAATAAAACAGACCTTGAAACTGAAATCCTAATAACTCGAAATCGGCCGGATGAACCGGGAGCAACCTGAAGGCCGATTTGATATCGCACTTCGCCAATTCTGCTCCCGGCCCATAACGCCGCACCAATTGAACAGCTGCGTCAAAAGACGTATAACTAACCGAACACTGCTCATCAGGAATGGCGTCATTCACCGAACCACCTCTCGGGTAGGACAAATGATGAATGAGGCGATATTCACCAATGGCTTTCTTAGGAACCACGCCAAGCGGCGAAACCCGAAACTGAGGCGTGGGGGGTACCACAAATGGACCCAAAACCCTGCCTTCCTTAACTTCCTTATCTATTTTCTTCTTAACCAAATCCTCTAAGCCAACCACCGATTTCAAATTGGGTGCTAACCCAGGGGAACGAGGCCCAAGCGCAGGGATTCGAAAACCATCACGAAAACCGCGAAACAAAAAATCCGCTGCCGCCCTGTCGGGATATTTTTTTAACCAATAACTAAGCGGACCCACCTTGATTGGGCTGGGGCCCTTTAGAAACATTTCCTTGCCCTGGGTTCCGCCTATTAAACTGCGCACCCCCTGACCCGGTTCTCCCGGGCTTCCCCTTGTAACAACTCTTAGTGGTATGATTTCCGCGGCAAATTGCGCAGGCATGCTGATATTTACAGTCCTTACGGGCACACACACCTTGAGCCGCGTATTCCCAGCACATATTTCTCTGTCTCTGCGGCTGCTGTGCTGGGCCTCCCAATCGAAAGGGCTGGTTCCCTTTGACGTTTTGTATAGTGTGGCCGCTGTCGGCCTTCTCACCAGATACTGCTCTGGTGGTATTCATCACCTCCATCCATAATTGGCTATCTATAAGATCCCATCTTTTGTCAGGCTTTGTAGCCGCCTCAGACCTAAAGCGCCTATCGTACACTAACCACGCCTGACCTGTATAGTTTACATAAGCTCCATAAATTATATTTTGGTATTTAAACAATGCCTTAGCCCTGTAAGGATGCGCCTCTACTAGCAGGGAAGCATAAATGGTATAACAGGCGATCCAATTCTTCCAATTATGTTCCACCCTCCTATTCTTTAGCTTCTCCTTACGCTCATCATCTAACTCATCTTTCTCTTTTTTGTCTAACTCCCTAAAATACAACGAAAAAATATCTATGTACTCATTCCTGAGTATCTTATCAATAGTTTTTTGCGACAAATGGGACCCCAAGGAAGCTGAGGCCGCGGTGGAAACTACTGGCAAAACCCATCTATCCGTTCCCCAAAATTGGTTATCATCCCCTGTCCTAGCCATCTCTAACGTAACTGGTGAAACCGAATGACCCGAAAGGCCTCCACTAGCCACTGCTGCCCCAGCTACAACCTGCGCCTGACCAGTAAGAGTAGGTGTAGTGTTCTGCGCCCGGCTTAGGCCCCAAGGCCACACCGGTGTGGTGCATTTACCTGCAGACGTCGACGGCCCCTCAATGACAACGAGGTCCGCTGCCGGCTGTTCCGTAGACTTCGTCACCGGCATGGCAGCCGGAGCAGCCGCAGGAGATGACCCTGAACTGCTCTGCGCCGTCACTGCTGGACTTGCCATCACCGTCGGTGTTACGCTGCTTGGCGTTGTCGCCACCGTTTTATCCGACGCCCCCTGGCTCACTGCGCTCTGAGCTTGGCTAGTCGTCGACGTCACCGGAACTGCTACCTGCGGATCAGGCTCAACTTGGCTGGGCGGCTCCTCCCCTCGCATCACAGGCGAACGACTGGCCTCTAACACAGACATGCGAGAAAGCAAATTTTTGAAAATTAACTTCCTACTCGCACGTCGCGCCGGTCGCAACCCAGCCTCCCTCGTCGAAAGCCCCCTCTCCCTTTCAAATCTATCCATTCTGGCCAAGAGAGCATTCAACTCCTCGGCCGAAACCTCATCATCATCCGATGATGACCCATTGGGAGAAAGGGGACGCTTCGCGGGCATCTTCTTGGCAGGCCCCTTCCCCTTTGGACCGCCAACATTCTTCTTCGGCGCCATCCTGCAAAAGAATTAATAATAACTGCGTTAAAGTATGCTGCACCAGGAGGATAATGCGGCTTACCAGGCCATCCCCCACTCCAATTTGCCGCAACCAAAAGCTCCGTGCCACACTGGAAGCCAAAAAGACAATAGCGCCGAACCTAGTATGGGTACATGCCACCCACGAAATTATTACACACTAACCCTTTTATCTCCCATAACTTAAATATATATAAATTTTTTATTCTCTTAACTTTTTTTTTTTTTTTTAATTTTTATTAAATCTTTATTTTTATTTTTCTATTTATTATAATCTTTCATTATAATATATTATTATAATTAATTTTTTTTTTATTATTATTATTCTTAATAATACCAGAGCAGCCTTCAAAAACTGCAAGTCGCTTCTGCTGTGAGAGAATTGGCCGGCCACAGGGACAATGCCCGGCGACCCCGCAGGCAGCTTCCCTATACTCCCCTGTAAGATCAGCTAGAGCTGACAGAGGGAGCTCAACAGCCACCCACCAGACTCAAACCCTCGGATAGCCGGACCATGGCCCCGCTGGCACCGGAGCCTACCCGCTGAGTCACCGCGGGCACACACCAGTAAGCCTAAGCCGATTAGAATGCCTCTCTTCAAACCATTGGTAATTAATCTACTCACATTCGCAGCGTTAACCTACTATCTACTGATCAAAACACAGTTAAGTTACCAAACCCCCAATTTGGACTATTGCCATTTATGGGAGCTGGAGCTGCCATACAAAGCTCCCCCTCACCCAGTTAACAAGATGGGCATCTTCCACCGCAGCCCCCTCACCCGCAAGGCTGCACCCGACGCCCCCTCAGTTCATAATAATAACATATTAAACAATCCTAATGTCTCTTTTTTTTTTTTTTTTTTTTTTTTGGTATAATTTTAATAAATAAATAATTAAACTGTCCGCCGAGCTTCTACAAAATGGCGGCCGCGCCAACCCCTCATGGCGACTTAAGGCCCTTGATATACGTATTCAAAATGGCCGCCGCGCCTTTTTAAACAAAATGGCCGCCGTCTATCACGCCCACCAGCGCCAAAATGGCTACCGAGAACCCGGCCGCTGAGGCCCCACATATTAAGGCCCCATGCCAATCCTGCGTCGCAACTGGCATGGAAACAGGCACCCCGATAAAAACCCGGCATGTCCGCCAACACGCCACGCCAGGCGCTGAGGCCCTTGAGCACACGCGCAGCTCAGAAGCCGCCACGTGCGCCGTCGACCAAGCGACCCAAGCCTGCCCACGCGAGGCCGCTCCTCA
>NW_026847549.1:84773342-84794287 GCF_025583915.1 Anolis sagrei ordinatus
TACAATAGTATGTTTGCTAAGCACTTCATGTATACTGTTGGTACGTCTTAGAATAATGCTGGGAAGGTAACAGCGCTCCATGTAGTCATGCCGGGCACATGACCTTGGAGGTGTCTACAGACAATGCCAGCTCTTTGGCTTAGAAATTGAGATGAGCACCACCCCCCAGAGTACGACTCAAGTAGACTTAATATCAGAGGAAACCTTTACCTTTACCTTACAATCTGCTACTAAAATGAGCAGCTTCCTGTCTCACCATTTTAATGTCACCCCATTTTTCCAGAAATATGTCAGAAAACTTGTGGTGTATCCCAGCATCCTCATACCGATTGCTTCTTAATCTCAGCATTATAGTAGATCCGAAGCTTGTTGACACAAATGACTTGCTAATGATTAGGGTTGATAACATCAATTGCTTTACTTCCTCTGCATTATTTGCAATCTTCACAGCGGGGATGCACTTCTTTGCTAATTTTTCTCTCCAAAAAAGGAATGAATACTTTTAGCCATTTTTTCCCACTCAAAGAAAATTTCAAACATTTTGTTTGATGTTCTGGCGATTAGCCTGTGGAGTCCCCCAGGGTTTTGTTCTGCTCCCCATGCTATGCAACATTTACAGGAAACTGCTGGGAGAGGTCACATGATGTTTTGCAGTTTGGTGGCAGCTGACTCTGCACTGAACCAATATCTGTTGTCAGTAATGGATTGGGTGAAGGCAAACAAATTGAAATTTAGGACCTTATTCCTAACATCTCCTCCCTTGTTTTAAAACAGTTATATGCCACTGAGACAATGAAAAGTGATGGAGCCCATCCCATGATGCAGGAGGAGTTCCTGTCAAAATTACCCACATTGAATCGAATCTATGATGTGGGCAAATGGGCTGTCCTGTGGGAGGTCTCCTAACCAACAGTGAGTCCCTGGTACTCTGCCATAATGCAGCTCCTCAATCCTTTTTGGTATTCTATATAAATAAAAATGTAATGTTCGTTTGTGGGATTAACATAACTCAAAAACCACTGGATGAATTGCCACCAAATTTGGCCACAAGACACCTACTAACCCAAGGAGTGACCATCACTCAAAAAATTGATTTTGTCATTTTGGAGGTGTAGTTGCGGGGATTTATAGTTCACCTACAATCAAAGAGCATTCTGAACTCCACCAATGGTGAAATTGAACCAAACGTGACACACAGGACTCCCATAACCAACAGAAAATACTGGTGGGCATAGATCTTGAATTTGGGACTTGTAGTTCACCTATACCCAGAGAGCACTGTGGATTCAAACAATGATGGATCTGGACCAAACTTGGCATGAATATTCCACATGCCCAAATATGAACACACATGGAGTTTAGGGGAAATAGACCTTGACAATTGGGAGTTGTCATTACTGGGATTTATAGTTCATCTACAATCAAAGAGCATTCTGAACCCCACTAATGACAGAATTGGGGCAAACTTCCGGACAGAATCCCCATGACCAACAGAAAGAGACAATTATATATTGCATGTTCCAGAGTAGGCAAACCAATCTTCACATCAACACTGACAAAGAAACAGCAAGAAATACTGTTTACCCACAAACATAAAGAAATTACATATATTAAAAACCAAAACTTTCTCATTACTTTATTTTACACATCACCAAACTGGGCCACAGCAATATGTGGTAGGGGATGGCTAGTTTTTTAAAAAAATATAAAACTAAAAAATATCACTACTTTAGAGATTGTTATTTTTCTTTGCCTTTAATAACACAAATCTTGAGTTTGATCCCTCGCGATCATGAAGGAAGACCCTTAAAAAAAAACTAAAATGGGAGAGGGTGGACAATCTATTCACTCATGGGATAACAACAACAACAACAACAATGCATTGCATGGGCATTCCTTGACAAAATTGAAGGAAAAGTTGATAAGGAGAATACCTGGTTTTGGCTCATGAACGGAACCCTGAAGAAGGAGACAGCAGGCCTGATGCTTGCAGCCCAGGAGCAAGCCATCAGAACCAATGCCATTAAGGCCAGGATTGAAAAATCAGCAGATGACCCAAAACGCAGACTGTGCAAGGAAGCTGATGAAACCATGGATCATATCCTCAGCTGCTGCAAGAAAATTGCACAAACGGACTACAAACAAAGGCACAACTCTGTGGCCCAGATGATTCACTGGAACTTGTGTCACAGGTACCACCTGCCAGTAGTAAAGAATTGGTGGGATCATAAACCTGCAAAGGTAGTAGAAAAATGAACACGCAAAAATACTGTGGGACTTTTGAATCCAGACTGACAAAGTTTTGGAACATAATATGCCAGACATCACGACTGTGGAAAAGAAAAAAGTTTGGATTATTGATGTCGCCATACCGGGTGACAGACGTATTGAGGAAAAACAACAGGAAAAACTCTGCTGTTATCAAGACCTCAAAATTGAACTGCAAAGGCACTGGCATAAACCAGTACAGGTGGTCCCAATGGTCATCGGCACACTGAGTGCCATGCCAAAAGATCTCAGCCGGCATTTGGAAACAATAAACATTGAAAAAATCATGATCCGTCAACTGCAAAAGGCCACCTTACTTGGATCTGAGTGCATCGTTCAAAAATACATCACACAGTCCTAGACGCTTGGGAAGTGTCCGACTTGTGATTTTGTGATACGAAATCCAGCATATAGATCTCGTTTGCTGTGACATACTGTGCTTTTGTGTCAGAGATGTATATATACCATATATACTCGAGTATAAGCCGACCCGAATATAAGCCAAGGCACCTAATTTTACCATAAAAAACTGAGAAAACATATTGACTCGAGTATAAGCCGAGGGTGGGAAATGCAGCCACTACAGGTAAATTTCAAAATAAAAATAGATACCAATAACATTACATTAATTGAGGCATCAGGGGGTGAAATGTTTTTTTTAAAAATATTTACATAAAACTATAATTTGAGATAAGACTGGCCAACTCTTATTAAATCATTACATATCTTCAGTGTAAATGTTCTTACATATCCTTCCAACAATAATAGAGTAAAATAATAAATATAATAATAATAAAGTAAAATAATGGAAATGCAATAATAACAGTAATAATAGAGTAGAATAATAAATGTAATAACAGAGTAAAATAATAAATGCAATGATAATAAAGTAAAATAATAAATGTAATAATCATAAATAGTGTAAAATAATAAATGTAATAATAATAATAATAATAGGGTAAAATACTGTAAATGTAATAATAATAATAAAGAGAGTAAAATAATACACGAAATAAAATAATACTAATAACAGAGTAAAATAATAAATAACCTTGATTTGAGTATAAGCCAAGGGGAGCTTTTTCAGCCTAAAAAGGGGCTTGAAAAACTAGGCTTATACTCAAGTGTGTGTGTGTGTGTGTGTGTATATATATATATATTCTGCAAGGATATTGCCCAGGGGACACCCAGATGTTTTGATGTTTTATCCTTGTGGGAGGCTTCCCTCATGTCCCCGCATGAGGAGCTGGAGCTGATAGAGGGAGCTCATATGCGCTCTCCCAAGATTTGCACCTGCAACCTGTTGTTCTTCAGTCCTGCTGGCACAGGGGTTTAATCCACTGCACCACTGGGGGACTCCTTCTAATAATAATAATCATCATCATCATCATCATGTTCTTCATCATCATAATATCACACAGTCCTAGACTCTTGGGAAGTGTTCGACTTGTGCTTTTGTGATATAAAATCCAGCATATATATCTCATTTGCTGTGACATAATGTGTTTTTGTGTCAATAAAATAATAATAATAATAATAATAATAATAATAATAATAATAATAATATAAAACTTTATTTATACCCCACCACTGTAACGGATTGGCCCACTCTGCAGGGTTGGTGTCACAGGGTGGCTGTAGAAAGATTGGTTATAAAAAGGCAGAAGCCAGGCCCCACCATTTTGTTAGAACATAGCTGAGGGGATGGAGCAATCAGGCGGTCTCTAGAGCTAGAGGAGCAGCCTGATTGGTTGTTTAAATTGGAGGGAAACTGCTCGATGAAGAAAGGTGGGCGGAGCTAAGCTGAAGTAAAAAGACAGAAGCCATTTTATGTCAGTCTGGTTTATGGAACTGTAGGAGAAAGAAGGAGTATTGGAGACTGGGTTGGAAGGGGAAGAGTTACGCTTGTGGTTAATCTTTTAATAGTTGCCTTGTGGAGGAATTATTGATAAACAGACCCTAGAGTTTAGAGGGCTGTTTGTGTATAAGGAACTTTTTGAGAAGGAAGTTAAAAGATTCCTGTTTTAAAGTGTGGAAACTGCTATTCAAGTTTGAACTACTAAGTCTGTACTAAGAACAAACCAGTTATCTGCAACCATTAAGCTTATTGTGCCTATTTAAGTTAAAAAACAACAACAAACAAACGTATTTCTTTGTTTGAACAACAAAATAGTTGCCTCGTGTGCCTCTCATAAATACAACACATCAAGGAAGGTAGCCTATTGTAATATTGGTGGCAATGAATATTGGACTTTAATAAAAATAAAGGGGCTGGTGACCTCTGTGGGATATCCTATAACTGGTGGGATATCTCTAACTGGCTGGCCACCAGTTCGTTATAGCTACCATCTCCCATAGGGACTTGGGGTGGCTCACAAAATAGCACACAAAGATGCCATACATAAAACACACCTACATAAATAAAAATGTAATGTTCATTTGTGGGACTAACAGAACTCAAAAACCACTGGACAAATTGACACCAAATTTAGACACAATACACCTAACAACCCAATGTATGTCCTTCACTCAAAAAATTGATTTTGTCATTTCGGAGTTGTAGTTGCTGGGATTTATAGTTCATCTACAATTAAAGAGCATTCTGAACTCCACCAACAATGGAATTGAACCAAACTTGGCACACAGGACTCCCATGACCAACAGAAAACACTGGAAGGGTTTGGTGGACATTGAGCTTGAATTTTGGAGTTGTGGTTCATCTACATCCAGATAGCACTGTGGACTTAATCAAGGATCTAGGCCAAACTTGGCATGAATACTCCATATGCCCAAATATGAACACAAATGGAGCTCGGGGAAAATAGACCTTGACATTTGGGAGTTGTAGTTACTGGGATTTATAGTTCACCTACAATCAAACCCCACCAAAAATAGAATTGGGCCAAACTTCCCACACAGAACCCCCATGAACAACAGAAAATAGTATGTTGTCTGGTGGTCTTCCGTGACCCTTCTGACACCCCCTCATGACCCCCTCCCAGGGAGCCCGGCCCCCAGGTTGAAAAATGCTGCCTTAAGCCATCCAGTCCAACTCTCTTCCCCAGGTCAAGAAAACATAATCAAAGTCCTGACAGAGCCGTCCAACCATAGATATAGATAGATAGATATATATGATTCACGCACACTACATGATTACACGACACTACCCCCCCTCCCCCCCACACACACACAGACATACAGGATAAGGTCCTTAATCTAGACAGTGGTGCTTATGGTTAGTGGAAAGGTAGATACGGGAACAGATATCCAACTTGTTCTCAATGAGTTGCGCCCCCCTTAAAATTTCAGATCCATTGCTGTGCTGCAGAAAACTCCTACTGATGGGAAGGTCAGCAGTTTGAGTCCAGGTTAGGATGAGCACCTGCTGTTAGCCCCAGCTCACCTGCCCACCTAGCAGGTCGAAAGCAGACATGCATGTAGATAAAATAGGTAAAGGGGAGGTAATAAAGACACCCTAAAGGACATCAATCAGAGGAAAGCTCCTTGGCATAGAAGATGGATCGACAGCACCCCCCATGGCTGGAATTGAGCACAGCCTCCAAGATGTCAGAAATAAGCTGGGGAAAAACTGCATCTGTTTGTGTTGTCTTTCCTTGTTAATTGTATGATCGGCATTGAATTTTTGCTGTATGTGTGTTCTGTAAGCCGCTCTGAGTCCCTTTCGGGGTGAGAAAGGGGCATGGTATAAATATTGTAAATAAAAATAATATAATATAATACTACTCCAGTACTATAGGGTGAATAGGTGTCCTCCTTCATGCCTGAAAGTTAGTATACTTTTATACATGGTTTTAGATGCATGGGAAATAATCTTCTCTTTCTCATTACAATAAAATGGTAACCAGTAGATGATTCATTTTTTTCTTTACTCAGTCAGAAGGTAAGCTAGTAATTTCATTACATTGCTATCCCAGACCAGTCCTGGAGCACATTCTATGGCATTCGAGAACTCATGGTAGATTATGGCACTGTTTCATTGCCAGCATGGATACAAATGAAAAATATTGCTAAGCAAAACTACTAGAGTTGGATAGGTTAGTTCGGAAGAGCCTGAAAGTTGTAAAAAACTTCCAAATTTTGACTTTTGAAGCAGTTTTGAACCACGCAGGAAAAGTTGGGAGGGATCCGAATTTGAACTACTTACCTTTTTGTTTGGAAATATTCCATAATGTTCGGATGTCTCCCAAGATTATTTTAATTTTCACAACCATTAAGCAACTTTGGTAAAGCCTAAAAGTTTTTAAATCTCATGTTTTTCTTCCCCTGGAAATGCAAGGGAAGGATGAGGTGAGCTTGGCTAAGCACAGCCATTGTTGTAGTTTGTGAAGGCCAAGCCCCCAATGGTAGAGATTGCAAAAGGCCCTGCTGTTAAACTGAAAAGCCAAGGAACATAAGCTGCTTAAAAACCAATCATTTCACTTTGGTTCATGATCACCATGAACAAGGCACTGGGGTAGCCACCAGCTACAGCCAGCCAGCCAACCCTTTACATCAGTAAGTAATGATAAAATAAAATTATTGATTGCATCTGCAAAAAGGAATAAATGGATGGATGTGTCTTGAGGGTCCCCTCCAACTCAGTAGAGGAAGCAAATGGATGTCAGGAGAGTTTGGATAGTGCCTTTCTGTCCAGAAGAAGGGGGTCAGTCTAGATGTCCCTTGATGGGGTCTGTACTATGATTTCTGTTCTCCACCAATTTAACAGTTTGTGCCACACAAACAAAGTTACTGGGGTACAACAACTACTTTCAAAGTAAAGGCCACCCAATGAAACAGGAAATAACACTTTCAAACCAGGAACAATTTTTCTTTATTATTAAAAATGTTTTTTATAAAACTTTGAAGATTCTCCAAAAATCAATGGAGAAGTCAAAGGTCATAAAATTTGGTGAGCTAACAGTGGTCCATGTGTTCTACCACTGTAGCAAGTTTCATCAGGATTGATCTAAAAATGAGGGAGAATCCCCTGATGTTTTCCCAGTGTCAGTGCTGTTTTTTTTCCTACTGCGCATGCCTTTCTGCCATTAACAAGGCAATTTGGAAATTTCTGAAAGTTTGATTTTTTAAAGTGACTTTAGAATTGAACCACCAGTGCCCCTTACATCCAAATGAGTTTTGAACCATTTTATTTATTTATTTTGGATTCAACCAAGCCTAAAAACTACCATTACATTACCACTCATCTCTTCTAGGAATAGGTCTCCCTTTACATGGACAGTGAGACAGACGAAGGATACAATGAGTGTCATTATACCTATATAGATGGCATAACACCTACATTGTTCCTTAGCTTTGAGTTTAGAGCAGTGCATGAAGACTCTGATTTTACTCTGATATTTCCTCAGTATGTCTTGGTCCACATCCCATATTGGACACTTTGGGGCTGTGTTTACTCATTGCCACAGTGTCGGTTTCCCTCCCACAGTCACTTGCATGTGTTTTGTTTCCTTCACTGGCAGTGGGCGTGATAGAGGCTGCATTGTTAGCAGTCTGCACATCCTTGCTTCCGCTTGTTTATATTTATGAGAGAGGAACCAGGAAGAGCCGGGCATCTGTTGCTGCTTGTGACACTCTTATCTGTTGCAGTCCACCCAGACTAGGAAAATAGAAAATTGATGTGATTTGAATTTGCTTTACTTTGGAGACATTATTACATATCAGATCATGTTTTTCTCACTCTTTATGTGAACATCCTGTCCAGCAATCAATCTCTTGTCTCTTTCTGCAAGCATGCGAGTGCACCTTTGTCAAAGCCTAGCTCAGTGTTCCTAAAGAAATCTAAAGGTGAGCTAGCAGCGTCATTGCATTCCAGTGGGTGGATGTTTATGTTTGTTCTGGCTTTATGCACCTGTGTTCTGGAGAGGGTAGTATTCCAGTCTATGGCTTAAGTAACACCGTCTTAAAGGGCAAAGACAAGAGGAGAACAACAACCTTGGCATTGGGCATACTTGGAAAAGTCTATGTCTGCTTGGGTGTATACTTCTCTTTTTAATGTTTCCCCACACCTCTATTTTCTTGCTTGCCTTCCTCTTTGACTGATGATGTGTAATTTACATTTTTATCTTTAAGCTGAATGCAATTATTCATTCCCTGCCTTGATATCCATTCCATCTGAATTCACAAATGTTGTTGTGACACTGATTGAATTTTAAATTTTAGTGCCTGAATGCTTCCAAGCTTCTTCCTTCCTTACATTTCTCTTGCTGTGTACCCACTCCAAGTTTGAATGTTCACTATATTTTCCCAGGTGCCTTACTTTTGTTCCAACTTGTTGAGCTGGAGTTTCTTTATCTTCCCAGGTTTAAGAATGCCCATGAATTGCCAGCAGCTGGTAGTACAAATACAATGATGATACAAATAACAAATTATATATTGTCGTGAAACAAAAAGTCATCATTCCAGAGAGCAGTACTGGTTCCAATGTTCCTCTCAAAATCAGAAAGGGCATGTATGGTTGCAATGGAGAGAAGTTATGATCAGGGCATCTTTGAAGGGTGTCAGAAGAGGTGCTTATTCTCTGTCATTAAGTGACGAAAGAGCTGGGACAACCAGAGATTATTACACAGAATTAGCTCCATAAATTCATTATAATTTATTAGGCTTATTCGTCTGCAGTTCCATGCCGAACTAATAAGATTAAATTTATTATAATTTTTTATTAATATAATTGATTTGGCATAGGGACTACAGGTTTAGGTTGCATTTCTTGACAGAGGGTTTGGTTTTCAATTAACATTTTATTAATTGTGTCGGAAGTGAATTGAGGATATTCAAAAACACAAAAAGACTTGGCATGATGCTAAAAGTCCTTTTGACCAGAAGCTGGCCACTTGTGAGTTCCTCTTGTTTCGCTGTGAGAAGGTCCTCCATTGTGCATGTGACAGGGCTCAGGTTACATTTTAGTAGGTGGCCTGTGATTTGCTCTTCTCCACACTCATATGTTGTGAACTCCACTTTGTAGCCCCATTTCTTAATTTGCTTCTACATCTCATGGTCCCAGAATGCAGCTTGTTCAGCACCTTACAGGTCACCCAGTTTTCTTTGTGCCCAGGAGGGAGTCTCTCATCTGGTATCAGCTAGTGATTGGGGCTCCGGGTTATTTCCTGCCACTTTTGGACTCTCGCTTGCTGAGTGTTCCTGCGAGTATCTCTGTAGATTTTAGGAAGCTGTTTCTTGATTTAAGGCATTGGCATGCTGGCTGATATCCAAACAGAGGATGCACCAGAATGTCAATGCCTTAGTCCTTTCATTGATGGCTGCTCCTTCCCGGCGGATATCAGGTGGTGCAATACCAGACTAAAGTAGGTGATGGTCAATAAATGTAATTTTTGTGAATGACAAATGATATAAATGAATACCAACTCTCTCTGACTCTCACATACACACACCTCTATCATCCCAATCACTGTCACAATTAACAAGGCCCATTGCAGCTTTGAAACACTCATCCAGGAACTTTGAATATCTGCCAAAATCACAGTCACTTTTCTGTCACTGCATACCTTTTGTGCCTCTTCCAGAACATAACAGTGATTCAGGCTGTCCTGTTCTATCTGACCTTCATCTTTCAGGGGAAACTTTCGAGATTCTGCTATTAGTTTCTTCTCAATTACACAGTCTCTCTCAGAGGAAAGAAGATTCTTTTGCAACACAGTCCTATTTCTACACCATGTTTGCAGATTCTCTGAGGGCCAAGCTGCACATTTATGTTAAATACACAGCAAACAAATGCACATGTTTTTGTTTTTTATTTCAAAAGAAAGTATCACAGTGTACTATCATGGTTCCCTCCTATGCAATCTTGGGACCTGTAGTGCAGTGATCCCATTTAGAATTCTTTGCTACAGATCTCCAGTCCATTCCCTCTAGTGCAGTACCTGAGCTCTCTAATACAATGTAATACAATCTTCCTAAGCTGCAAATCTTATGATCATGTAAGACAGTTTTTGAGTGGCATCTTACTGCTATAATTAGGTAGCATCTCAGCTACCCTATGTGACCAATGGGCTCCTGTGGCTTTGGTACCTCCAATAAGTCCCCATCCTTCTAATTTCTTTAAAATTTTAGGTCAAATTCTTTGGGGGGGGGGGGTGTTAATAATAATAATAATAATAATAATAATAATAATAATGATAATGATAATTGTAGTCCACCCTCTGTCCTTGAAAGGACTCGGATGGTTCACAAGCAAAACAAAAATGGCAAACATTCAATAACAAAAAAACCCAAACAAACAAATTAAGAGCACTCAAGGCAAAACATGTAATAAATAGACTCAATAAACTTATAAACAACCAGATCCAAGGGTTAAACTAAGTGAACATCATAGACACAAGAAGTCAAACCAATTAAACACAATACATCAACAGCATAGTATAATGTATTACATCATCAGGCTGAGATAGGTGTCCTATGTCCAGGTGAAGATGTGTGTAAGATATGCTAGTCCTCCTCCTCTCCATAAGCTAGGTTACACAGATGGGTCTTTAAAAGTATTTTAAAAGAGAGGAGAGAAGGGGCCATTTTTAGTTCTTTGGGAGGGAGTTCTAGATGTGGGGAGCAGCCATGGAGAAGACCCCCTCTCTCTTTCCCACCAACAGCACTTGAGACAGGGGTGAGTCCGAGAGCAGAGCCTCCTCCGCAGAGCGATGAGCTTTTGCTGGTTTGTACACAGAGATGTGGTTTTTCAAATAGTCTGCGCCTGAATCACTTAGGGCTGTGTGTCCTGTGAATAGAACATGCAATAAAATGTTAAAGACCAAAGTGCTCTCTGGGTTTCCAACTATCATTTGAGACATTCCTTTTCATCCTCTTTCCATGATTTTTCTTCTGAGTTGATTGTTCTGAGTACCCTGAGCATGTTCTCTCCCCTTTCGGTGTCTGGCATCTCATAATCTTGTCTGACAATATTCCTAAGCACTTTAGCAGTAACACCATTGTAGCAAAAAAAAAAAAAAATCAGCACTTCCCATTTTATAATTAAAAGGAAAGAGGTTTAAGTCAGACATTATGCTGTTTAGAAGGAATGTGTCGAGTCAGCTGCATGGATGTCATGAAGCCACTGAACCATTAACTCTCAACAAATGTTTTCTTCCTCTGCTTGCAGTTGTAATATATTTTATAATAATGAATGCTAGTGACCATAACAGCTTATTGGCCATCCTGGTTAGAGAATATTTTAACAAAGTAATTACCATTCAGTACTGCAAATGAAGAAATGGGTTCACAAAAGCTCATGCAAAAATAACCACTGATTTGTTTTAAGGATGTTTTCACATTTTTCTCTCCACTCGTTCTCTTTTTTATGCTACAAGAGACTAAGGACCTTATCCCACCCAACCCCTCATTTTAAAACATTTTTAATCCATTGAGGGTATAATTTGTGATGGAGCTCTTCCCATGATGCAGGGGGACCGCCTGTCAGTTTCATCACGATTCGTCAGTTAAACATCAGATACAGTTATAAAAAAGGGAGTGGGGAGAATATGGTCTGAGATCATCTTCTGGAGTCAGGAACCGTGACATTCCATTTCAAAAGTACAAAAACACGTGAGATAAGAGCTGTCAGAATTATCTGCAATGAATCGAATTTATGATGTGGGCAAATGGACTATCCTGTGGGCAATCTCCTAAACAGAAGTGAGTCCCCGGTACTCTGCCATAATGCAGTCACTTGATCCTTTTTGGTAATTTAAAAAAACCCTAAGAAATATTGCTACTTTAGTAGATGGCTATTTTTCTTTGCCTTTAATACTGAGGTTTTATGGTTTTCTATCCTTTGTTAATGCAAAACTCAAGTTTGATTCCTCGTAGTTTCCAAGTAAGACCCAATTTTTTAAAAAAAATAGTGGAGAGCGTGGAAAATCTTCTTGCTCATGGGATAATAATAATAATAATAATAATAATAATAATAATAATAATTGATTTATTTATAACCTGAGGGAATAAGGCAGATAGGGAGAGTTATAAATAAATGACAATTGTTAGTAATGGAAAAACCAACAAATTCAGTCACCAAGTGATAAATACAGTGGAACCTCTACTTAAAAGCACCCCAACTTAAGAGCATTTTGTGTTAAGAGCCGTGACTCAGATCATATTTTGACTTGACATATGAACAGCATTTTGTGTTAAGAGCTAGCACCAGAGGGAAAACTAGCACGAGAGTACAAGGTTTTAGGGCTTCAGAGAAGCAGTCTCTGTGTCTCATGGCTCCGTGCCTCATGTTCTTGTCTGCTTTAGGAGAAGTTTGTGTTAGTTGGTTTTGTGTGGTTTTTATTCTTGGTTTTTTTTTTTTGGCTTCATAAACCATTAGAGGGAGAGAGAGCAAGAGCAAGGGCAAGAGAGGGAGGGAGGCTGGAATGAGTACCATATGAAGAAAATGATGCTTCTGTCTCTTCACTTTGTCCTTTGTGCTTCCTTACCACAACTTTGTGCTTCTACTACTTTAAAGTTGATCTTTCTTTTTTATCGTTCCACGTGAATGTGCATTTATACAATATTTGTTATTTATAAAGTACCTTTTCTTATTTAAATACACTTAACAAAAAAGGAGAGGTTTTGGGGGGTCGCAGAACGGATTAATTGCATTTCAATGGGAAAATTCACTTTGAGATAAGTGTACTTTGAGTTAAGAGCTCAGTCACGAAACAAATTAAACTCTGAAGTCAAGATATCACTGCAATGAATAATGGAACATAGTAATTTGCAATGCTACAGGACTAAACACCATGATGCTACCCCACCACTGCCACATGGGATAAGGTCTTAACACAGCTGCTTCTACATTTTCACCAATATATATTGAGCAGGAGCAAGGACAATGATAGAAAGTCATCAGTGTTACTGATTGAGAGTCTTATCATTTTTTGTCAAGAAAACAAGATATCCTTAAACTTTCCATAAAGATCCTAGCTTTTATATAAATATTGTGGGCCATCTTGCATTATAACAGAAAAACTCATTATCCCTAGCACTCACCCCGCCCAGATATGTGATCTGTGTTCAGCAACTAGTAGCAACCATCCACCAAAATCCATTCAGCAAACATATTCTCCATTCAAGATATTATTTTGAGCTATTTAGTCAGCAAAACAAAACTCCAGACACAGCACTCTACCACTCCTGTTACCATATGATGTTTAGCACCAATATGGTACTCAATGAAGAACAGTTTTCAGTCATGTCTCAAGGACAGCTAGACTTATAATTCAGGCATGATTTAGTCTTTAGTCTTCTCTACCAAAGAGTACCGGTGCCTCACAAAACTACAAATCCCATGATTCTATAGCAAAAACTGCATCTATTTTGTTGGAATGGAGTGGGTTAACAGCGCCACTGACATGGAAGCCATACTGTTGATGTTTGTGTGTGTGCACGTGTGTGTGTGTGCCTTCAAGTCACTTGCCAACTTACCTCATGAATTCTGTATTGTGATAAAAACATGAGAGAGCAAGTACATACCATAGCAACAGTCCCATTGTCCTTACTACATGATGAGAGGAATACATGTGAATAATGATAAGGACACCAGACAACATTTGAATATTATGAGTTCAATATGCTGTGTTTATTATTGATATCACACATTAGATAACACCATTGGCCATATGCCACTTTCCAATATTTTACCATAAAAGTGACTGAAGCAAAATGACTAGAAATAGGATGCTTAAAAATAAAAGAAAACAAGGCTTTTGCACCTTTGGTAGTTCTATAGAAGGGGGATTTCTGTTAGTGCTGCCAATGTTTTTTCTTTTACCCAACTATCAAAGATGCAAGTATCCTGTCTTCCTGTTAAATAATTCCCATTGCTGTTTTCATTTCCTTCTCTCTTTTTCCCTTGCTGATATGGCAAGTGCCCATTCATCCATGTAAATATATTGAGTGACTGTGGGCAAATCATACTCATAACCTTAGAAGAAGGCAAAGGCAAACTCCTTTGTACAAATCTCATCAAGAAAACCCCATGTTTGTTGGATTTATACCCTGCCTTCCTCCCAGACTGGGATTTCTGGGTGGATTCAAGTTTGCTTTAGAGTTGCTATAAATCAGAAATGTCTTGAGGGCAAACATTTGTGTGTGTGTGTCAGGAGTGACTTGAGAAACTGCAAGTTGCTCAATAAAAAACCCCCAGCATTATCCAGTTTAGTACATTGTCATTTTTGGATTTATGCTGTTGGGTCACCAATGTTAAACAAATGAAGAATACATTCATACACTCAGTCCATTCATTTTCTCAATCACTGTGTGCATATTTTCAGGTCTGATATTAGTACCCACTTGTCCATTAGGATAGTTTTAAGCTGCCCTTTGAAATTTACACCAGGAAGTGAGAAACTCAAAATGGTCACTTGCTGGCCCAGCTTTTAAGGTAAGCACACACTGATCAAGAGAAGTCACGGTACATGTTTTGCCCTGGGCCTGGGTCCCACTTTTGCACTGCAGCTGAGAGCTATTATGTGGTGCTGTTGGCATACAATTTATTATTTTATTTATTTGCTACATTTGTATACCACCCCTCTCAGCCCGCAGGCGACTCAGGGCGGTTTACAGTTAACATCAAAACATAAAAATACAATAAAAACAATTAAGATAATATAAAACCATGATAAAATCCATAAAAACATGTATCATTCAAGTCTCCTTATTAAAACATTGTCCAATTACATTCGTCCAGTCAAAAGCTTTTGTTGTATTTTAATGTCACAACGGTGCCATTTGTGATTGCTCACATCAGTTCTAATGATGAGCCAGATGAAAATGACATGCCAATTCTAACATCATGGTTTTGCTACTCTAGCTCTTGCTATCCCAAAGGAATGTGTAAGTGTTAGAAGAGCTTTCCTGCTTGCCTTTTGGGCCACATTAATATTAAATTAGGACAAGCGAAAGAACATAATAATTGGCATCCCTGTCTTTGTTTTTTGTTTGTTTGTTTTTTCGGAACAATGAGATATTCCGCCTAGAACACATAATTCATCCTATACATTCCTTCTGATGGAAGACCAATTTAGAAAGTCAGATAATTGAGTGGGAAGAAAGATAAGGTTTTATTTGTTGTTGGGTTTTTTTTCAAAAAGATACCCCTGTTTTTATACTGTTTGGAAAATGGTAGGGATTAAAAGTACATTGGGTTTTTAAAAAGTACAGGCAATCCCAAGTGATGAACAAGATAGGTTCTGTAGGCTTGTATTTAAATTGAACTTGTGTGTACGTCGGAATAAGTACATTTCTATGTGTAACTCCATCCCCACCCCCCACCCCCCACCCCACACACAAGCTTTGGATAGTGAAAAGGTTAACACGCAGTGGTGTTTGTTTTGCTGTCTGTGCCCCTCTTCAGAAAAATTTCACCTCACTTTATGTTGTTGTGAGAACTAGATTTTGTACATTTTGGCTTGTTGTGGAAACAAAGGCTGCTGATGAAGCTTCAGCCGAGACACCTTTTTCCTATGATTACTCTTTTAGGAGTGAATTTCCCTTCTGAGGGGAAGATTTCTTTCATTTCTTGTTGTCTCACCCCCATTCTTACCTCTGAGTCATCTGTGAATCGGATGTTTGTAACTCAGGGACTGTCTGTATAAAAGTGGTACACTGCAGATAAGTAATTTTTCCTATGTTTTATTTGACTTTTCATCTCACCAATCTGCAGAAAACCTGTTACCTGCTAGTTACAACTCCATGGTCCCTCACCACTGTCTCTGTTGCTTAGTGACAGTTAAATAATCTGCAATCCAACAATTTCTTGCAGGCCATTTGGCCTGCTCTCACTTTATGTGAAGAGCCTTCAGCAGTGTACATGTTGTTTCAACCCCAGAGTTCACCAAATTAGCTTTAGGACTGGAATTTGCACTCACCCAGTTGTATCTAATCTGAGACATTAATAAAATTGTATTCACTTGTTAACAACTTTCCAAAGAACAAGCCCCAAAATGGTATAAAAAATTAAAAAGTGAAAAAGCAAATATATAAATCAAATGATACAAATATTAATTATTAATTTCATTGAACTTCCTTTATACAATCCTCTACATGACTCATCTAAAGTGAGTCCTATTACATTTTTAATAATTATTCTTTGGAAATGAGTAAAGTATTATAATCTAATCCTACAGTGACCAACTGTCTGCACAGGGTTCCATACTTCACACTTTAACAACACAACCGTTCAATCCTAAGGCTTCCTGCCAAAATGTAGAGGAGAGTTTACTGAACAAACCAGTACCTGCTGCATACCAGTACTGCCATCTGTTGAGGAGTTATGAAGGTGGAAGCATTACTTTTCATTCAACTCTTGTACTTGGAGGGTGAACTGGCTGTGCGGGAAACAGATCGGGGACTATATAGCTGATTCTAACAAGAATTTATTAACAGACAAGAATTTAAGACTTTCTCTTCTCTTGAGTCTCACTGTAAAGTATTTATGAGGAGAGGTAAAGTCTTTGAGAGACAGACACAGTTCTGGCCAAACTGAGGCTCTTGAATCTTTATTTCTTCTTATTATATCTTTCTTGTACGGTGTTCAGCTGTCTCTAAGATGGTCCCAAAATTTAACTTGAATACAGCTCCGACTGGACATGCTATTTTGTAGACTTTCCAGTTTTCCTCTCTCTTCACCTTCCAGTCACAAAAAGGTTGACTCTTCCAAAAACCAGAGGTGCCTTTCCTGAGGCTCCACCCCTGAGGGGATTCTTAAAGGGGCAGGGCGATGGAGGCTTCAAATGCAAAGAGGCTTTCTAGACTGGTCCCACAGGAACTGTATATAAAAGATTAATCCCTCTAACTGAAAGGGTTTAACTAGGGGTAAACAGCAAGGGTCTTCACGGGGTGCAATAGTATACCATCTCACTTGGTACAGAGAATGGAAATATGAGAATAAGTAATCTTTCAGCCATCAATTGCTAGTTTGCATGTTTGCTGACTTTTTGTTTGTTCGCTTTTCCACATCCACTGTCTTTCATCTTCAGTGTAACCTACAGCACTGGTTCTCAACCTGGGGGTTGCGACCCTTGGGGGGGGTCGTTGGGCCATTTTCTGGGGGTCGCGAAGCCACCTCGGTTGGCCCTGCCCCCTCCACTTCTCCAAAATGGCTGCCGGTCCCTCTGCTAGCCAAACAGTCAGGTGCTCCTGGTTGGCTGTTCCTCCTCTTCCCACAGGGCTGCAGGGAGTCAGGAGGAAGAGGAGCTTGGAGAAAAAGGCATGTATAAAGAACTTCGCAAGGGGAGACAAGAACAGGAACCGAGGGAACTTTAAAGAATAGCTAATCTCTTCTACTGCCACCAATTATATTGAATTATTTTACCCAAGAATGAACTTCTTGTTAACAGGGAAAAGGATATAACTGTGTATGTAATCGCTGATTGTTTTCTGAAACTGAGAGGGGTTGTAACTGTTTCTTTCCCTTGGGGTATGCTGCCACCTTCTCCTATTATTAGGGCTGAGGATACTTAATAACACACAATAATGTTTGTTCTTCTTCAGAGGGCTTATATATCAGGAACAGTCACACACAGGCTGTGATAAGGTTAACTAGAACAAAATGTTTATTTTAACAGTCTTGAAAATATTCAGGTACAGATGCTTGATGGTTTCATAAATAGCACAGTGCTTGAATTACAGGTTCCAGTCAACTTTAAAAACCGGGAATCTTAATATTCCCCTAAACAGTTTCTCCTCTACAAACAGCCCAATTCTCCAGGGTCTGTCTAGTAATAGTTCTTCCTAGAAGCAACTATATAGAATCTATACCAAGTTAGACTTCCTTCAATTCCTCACTGCTATTTCTCTAAACTTCAACTCTCAACTCCTAACTGCCAACTCCAATTCCAGCCTCAGAATTCAAAACGCTACTTTTTTTCCTGTCAGCTCACTTAGGCTCCGCCCCATTTCTCTAAACCAATCCCAGCCATTCCCTACTGGCTTCGTGACTAGAACACGCCCCCCTCTATGAAACTACTCTTAAGATGGCGTCTCCCTACTCTAAAATGGCCGCCGAGGCTTCGCCATGCCCACATCCTATCTGTTTAAAGCTTTCAGGCTTCTCTAGGCCCTGCATCCTGGCTGCTAAAAGGTAAGGGTTCTTTACAACATGCAGGAGAAAATATGCCACTCAGTCCTCGCCCCCTGCCAAACACAGAAGGGCCGAGGGTTGAGGGGAAGGTTCCCCGCATGGCATGACCCTCTGAAGAGCCTTCGCTGCATGGCCCTCACCCCCTGCTAGTCTCAGAAGGGGCGAGGGGTGAGGGGAAGGCTCCCCATGCAGCCTAGCCAACCGGGGAGCCTTCACCGCTCGGCCCTCACCCCTTGTTTGGCTCAGAAGGGCTGAGGGTCGAGGGGAAGCTCCCCATGCAGCCTGGTCATCTCGGGACCCTTCGCCACTCGGCCCTCACCCCCTGCTTGATTTGGAAGGGTCAAGGGGAAGGCTCCCCAGACAGCCTAGCTGACCGGGGAGCCTTCACTGCTTTGCCCTTGTCCCCTGCTGTGCTCGGAAGGGGCAAGTGTTGAGGGGAAGGCTCCCTGCGTGGACTGGCTCTTGCCACCCAAGTTTGATCCAGGTCCATCATCGGTGGAAGTTGGTTCCTTTGGTTGTGAGTGAACTACAACTCCCTGAAACAAAGGTAAGTTCCCCTCAAAGCCCTCCAGTAATCAACTGTAAGCATATCAGGTATGTGTCCCAAATTTGGTTCCATTTCATTGTTGTTAGAATTCAAAATGCTTTTGATTGGTAGGGGAGCTATGTGTCCCAGCAACACCTAAATACCAAGGTCTATTTTCCCCAAGCCTCTCCAGTATTTTCTGTTCGTCATGGGAGTTCCGTATGCCAAGTTCGCTTCAATTCAATTGTTGTTGGAGTTCAGAATGCTCTTGGTTAACAGGGAAACTATACATCCCAGCAACTTCAACTCCTTAATGTCACGATCTATTTTCCCCAAACTCCACCAGTCTTAAAATTTAGGCATATTGAGTATTTGTGCCAAGTTTGGTCCAGATCCATAGTTGTTTGGGTTCACAGTGCTCTCTGGATGTAGGTGAACAACATCTCCCATAAATTGCTGTCAATTCCTCCCAAACCCCTCTAGTATTTTCTATTGGTCATTGGGGTTCTGTGTGCCAAGTTTGGTCCAGGTCTGTAATGGGGGTCTCAGTGGTCTGTGGAAGTCCGAGTTGCATCGGTTGAAGGTACTGCAGATCCCATGCAGGTTTTTCCTTCCGTTTTCAGTGAGACAGAGTATTTAGGCACGTTAGCAGGTTAACCCCCAGCTGAGCTGCAGTAGATCTTGCCAGCCAAAAGGTTGACAGTTCGGAGCCGGGACAAGGTGAGCTCCTGACCTTCAGCCCAGCTCCCTGCTCACCTAGCGGATCAAAAGCAGCAATTTCAGTAGATGAATAGGAACTGCATTCAGCGGGAAGGTATTTTAGGCATGGCGATATAAGCAGGAGTACCTGTTGCTTAGCCACTCCCGTCTGAGAGAGCTCCCAGCGTGAGACCAGCCTCTCTGTGTGGGAGAAAAGGCCTCAGTGGTGATTCTGGACGGTTTGGTGAAAGATATGCCTCTGCTTTGCCTTCCTCAAGGTCTGGGTCCAATGCCCATCGTTTTTGGCCGAGGAGCCCCTTCAAGCTTGTTGCCGCCTGTCATCAAGGAGATGGAGTTCATCGAGGCCAGGTCCAGCTCCTCCACATTCATGGCTGTTCCTCAGCTTCCTTTGTGAAACGCCAACCAGAACAATGGCGGAGGGGGCTTCATGGCTCCTCAGCTTCCTTACTCAAGTGCCGCCCAGGCTGCCTCCTCTACCTGTCCATCCAGCGTCGTGAACTTCAGCCTCTTCTTCAGCATTGCGGGGGACTTCCAGACATGGATGGCAGCACAAAGTGGTGAGTCCTTGGATATTCAGACTGGAGGAAGTGGGGTTGGAATTGTCAGTGATGGACAGGCTTTAATTAGTATGTAAGTCAGATTCCACTTCCCGGATTGACCTGCCAACCTTTTGGCCAGCAAGTTCAGCAGCTAAATGGTTTAACCTACTGTGGCCCTTACATACCTATATACAGTGGAGTCTCACTTATCTGACATAAACAGGCTGGCAGAACATCGGATAGATGAAAAAGTCAGATAATACAGAGTCTTCTCCTGTTGCCCATCCAATGCGATGCTAGACACCTAGAATACTAACAACAGAGACTCAAAGGGTGAAGACAAGGCAATGCCCTGGGGCTAGAGGGCCCAGCAAGAAGTGCCTGGATGTGGAAGAGGAGAGTGGAAATCACAATGGGAAGGAGGGAGGGCACTTCCGGTCCTACCTCTTTTTCCCCTTTCCTCCCTCCCTCCCCCCTCCTCCTCCTTTTCTTGCCTTTTCCCCTTATTGGGAATGGAGAGAGAGTTGGGGAGCGCTCCTTTAATTGAAGGGGAAATGCTGGAGAAAAGGAGAGCATCGGATAAGACAGAATGTCTTGCCACAGCCATGCCAGTGGCCTCATGACCTTGGAGGTGTCTACGGACAATGCCGGCTCTTCGCCATTTGAACTGGGGCTTATACATTTCCAGCACACTATAGCTGTGTTTATAGTTGATAGACGTGTGTAATGGATTCATCGTTGAGCCTGGATCCCCAGGTTTCAGCGGTGACCAGGGGAGCATTTGCACAGCTCAGGCTCG
>NW_026847549.1:84794387-84809887 GCF_025583915.1 Anolis sagrei ordinatus
GAGTCCTATTCAGTTTGAAAAAGGAACCTGAATCAGTACAAAGCAGCAAAACGTTTTAAAAAGGAGATATTCTTCTCTCACATGCTCTACATAATATTAAATGGTGGCTAGCATGTGTCACACGTATTCGTGTATGTCTAAGAGAACATTCCCACCACACGCACTGTATATAGATACAGGCTTTGTTATTAAACTGGTGGCTTTGTCGACGTGTCTTCGTTACAAGATGGTGGCAGTGGTGGGATAGAAAAGAAAGGTCTCCCCTGCCACACGATAGTGCCTGTAATTATCTCCTCGTTATAACGTGCATTATATACATTACTTATTGATTGATTCCTCTATTCGTCCTCTCTCTTTCAGTATACACGCCTTTATTTCCTGTTAATACATCAGGAAATAGTGTTTCTTCCACTTCCGGCGGTCTCGCCCCAGGTGCAAATACAAGTAAGATGTCCGTAACTGGAAACCCAAACACGCACTAGGTTAATGTGGGGGGCTAAGATGACTGCTGCTCACCCGACTGCTTTTAGCAAAAACCACCACTGACCAGCATCTCTTTCCATAGGTCCCTCACTGCTGAGTTTTTCAACTGGGACCAGGACCAAGTTGGGGGGCCAGCAGCAGATCCAGCCCTGGAGACACCAGCCGATGGGGCAGAACCCTAAATGGATCTAGCAACTCTTTAGGATATATTTATTTACTTGTTAGCTTCTTTAAGAATGAGGGGAGGGCCTTGGGAGGGAGGGAGGGAGGGAGGGAGGGGTAATGGATCTTGCAACTATTTAGGATATATTTATTTATTTGTTAGTTTATTTATTTGAGAATAAAGGGGGGCCTAGGGAGGGAGGGAGAGTCAATATTTATTTATTTATTTATACAGAGACTTATTCCATCTCTATATTTATACGTCTGTAACAAAAAAAAAGAATATAGTTTTTTTATCCTGCTTTGGTATTCCTGCACAGCCACATTTCTCTTCTGTTTTTCTCTTTTTTTCCGTATTTGATCTCTCATCTGTCTGCATTTAAGCATGAAGAAATAGTTTGAATATATATTTTTCCCAAAGAAGAATAAACTTGTTTTGGCTTTATGGATCTAGTTGTCCAGTTTCTGCCTTGCCAATTAGATTACTCGGCTTGGAAGATCCATTTCCCAACAGGATATATTATTGTAGATGGTAATGTGTTGGTCTTGTTTTTGTAGTAGGTTTTTGCTTATACTTATATGTCACAAATACATTACATGTTTGCACAGCATTGGGCTCATATCATGGTGGGAAACCATGCTGTTGGATTGCAGTTTCCATCTGCTGTAGCCAGTAAGGAATGCTGGGGGTTGTAATGTGACTTTATCTAGAGAGCTACACAATTCCTACCCCGAGTTACATCCAGTTGCTAATCTCAACTATTATAACCATTGAATTAATATTGTTTTCTGCCTCATTGTCCCTTAAAACAGGTAATACTGGTACTGATAGTATGTTACTTTCAAGCTCTGTCTACAATTTTATGAAATCAAAATGAATAGAATTTAAGTAGACATGAACAAGACACTGGTTCCAAGGTGAATCACACTGCTTAAGACACTGGTTCCAAGGTGAATCACACTGAATTACATTCAGCTAATGCAATTATGTGCAAATATACATATTAACAGTATAATGTGATATTTGAATTGGGTAAGGAAGTTTAAGTGTACTTTTTCAAATTACACTTCCATTTGTGAGATGTGACATTTCTAAAGCTGTTTCTCTACATGCATGTATTCAAATAGAAGCTTAATTTTTAGTGCAAATTGATGTACATGAAAAAAAAATGACTCCAAGATGTTGCTTAATAAAGCAGATGTCATGGTGAGGCAAACAATGGGTGTGGGGAGTGTAGAAAGATTGTAGTTATATAAGAATCTGCAGGAATGTTTTAAGAAGCCAAGATTTATAAAACGGGGAGAAACTCTTGGCTTGTCAATTCTTGTAAAGGGATCAACGCTGGGATCTTTACTATGATAACATGGATAACTATTTAGAACTGGGAATTGCTCAGCAAGATAATATCAGCAAAATAGCATCAATTTTACAAGGGGTATTTCTGTAATATGTACAGGTTAGTTTGATCTTGCTTTAGGGACCTTATCACATTAAGTCCAGAAGCCAGAAACAGTGGGGACATTCATTGGGCAGTGGGGTAAATCTGGAAAGCAGCATGGGAACCTGTTACCCCACTGTTTGCCTGCCCCTAGAAGAGAACAATCACAGCTAAATATATCTGCAAATAAACCATGCAAGGTAATAGGAATCTTCTTCCAGGAAACCAAACTCTTCAGTGCTTCCCACTAAAGTGGTTCTCATCCTGGGATCCCCAGATGTTTTTGGCCTACAACTCCCAGAAATCCCAGCCAGTTTACCAGCTATTAGGATTTCTGGGAGTTGAAGGCCAAAAACATCTGGGGACCCCAGGTTGAGAACCACTGCATGACTAAAGGGAATGGGAGTACTCAGAAATACAATGTCATGCATGCTTGAGGGCAATGGAACAGGCTTTTCCACCTCTCCTGTACTGCTTCTCCCTTTCTTTCTCCTTTTCATTGGGGTTTAAAGGTTTTAAACCTTTGTATGCTTATTTGGAGATCAACCTAACTTAAAACAATGATACTTGATTGAAAAGTGAGAAATCTCTTTTTCTGCTTTGGCTGTATGAAGTGCCTCTCCACCTTTGCACAGCAACTGAGAACATAAAAAAACTCTCTTACAACCTCATCAGATGGGGACAATTTCATTGACATGCGCTTGTTCGCCTATCCTTTTACGACAGAGTCCACTGGCTCCCATCCCAAGACACATTGCAGCTTCTAGTGCAGCTCCAGCACATCCCACCACAGCAGCAACATGGGAGGCCTCCTATGTTGCTTTGGATCAGCGGAGGAAGCCTGGCAGTGAATGTTTCCCTCCCCCCCATGGGATGGGGACTTGGGTAAGTTGGGCAATGCGGACTGTGTGGCAATGGGTTTCCCATGCCCCTGGATGGGTACCACTAGAATTGCCACAGGTTGTGGCACATTTGATGAGGTTGTTATCTTCAATCAGACCATTGGTCCACCTAGGCTAATACTATCAACTCTGGCTAGCAGTACTGTCATCAAACCACAATGAACCCCTTCCCTCCCAAAAGATCTATAGCTTGCCAAGGGCTCCACAATAAATATTATTTTTGTTTGCAAATTTTTTGACTTTTACTACTTTGAAGCAGCAGACCAGTGGCAGCTTCTCTCCCATAAAGACTATCATTGAATCATAGAGTTGGAAAAGACCTCATGGGCCATCCAGTCCAACCCCTTGCCAAGAAGCAGGAAAATTGTGTTCAAAGCACCCCAACAGATGGCCATCCAGCCTCTATTTAAAAGCCTCCATAGAAGGAGCCTCCACCACACTCCAGGGCAGAGAGTTCCACTGCTGAACAGCTCTCATAGTCAGAAAGTTCTTCCTAATGTTCAGGGGAATCTCCTTTCCTGTTGCTCCATGTCCTAGTCTCCAGGGCAGCAGAATACAAGCTTGCTCCCTCCTCCCTGTGATTTCCCCTCACATATTTATACATGGCTATCATGTCTCCTCTCAGTCTTGTCTTCTGCAGGCTAAGCATGCCCAGCTCATTAAGCCGCTCCTGATAGGGCTTGTTCTCCAGACCCTTGATTCTCCTCTGGACACATTCCAGCTTGTCATTTCAACCCTTTAATAAAGTTTACCTTTTTTCCTGATTATCTGCCTGACTTGTATCTTCATATATTTTGTATCCATTCCTTTTATAAAATATATGTTTCATTATAAACATAAATTTCATTATAAATGTAGCAAGATATAGCCTACAGACAATTACCCTTTTGTAACTTTACTGAGGCATTTCCTGAGCAGGAGAGATTAGATGAATCCTTCGGGTTGTTCCCAGCCAGAGCAATCATTATAATCCATTGTTCATGTATATGCAGAGATAGGTGACTTCCCCACCAGAACAGATAAACCCAAGCCTGTTTGTCTGGTTATATGGTTCACTTGAAGCTGAGAGATTGCTGCCTGCGCAAATATAAGCTCAAATTATGTGCATTTGTTAAACCTCTTTATTGACAGCCAAGCCTTTGATTGCCCAAGATCATCACCTTTTGTTCCAGAAGTCCCACATCTTTGTTTTCTGAAGCTCCTATCTTTGTTTGGCATGGAACTGGACATTTGAACTCATCAGAGGCCCATCAGAATATTTTTACTATTTGCTTTCCCTGACTGTGCCCCCTCCCCAGAGGTAATTTCTGCAGCTATGATTCTATGATTGGTCCTTCACTCTGACCAATCTGGCTGCCATTCTCCCTCCTGGCATAGATCCTAGTCAATCAGGGGGAGCGGGAGGGAAGTCTGAATAGCTGTCAGAACTGTATAGAGTTCTTGTATTTCTCTGTATGTTTATGCTTGTACATTTTGTGTCCTTTTTGACACAAAATGTGGTTTGTCTTCAACCTGGTGAGTTGGTTTCTCTGTCCTGGCCAGGCATTAATCCTCTTCCATGGTCCTAGTTAACCACATCAGTACCTCCTCAAGAGTTCAGACAGGATTATTTCCAAAACCTATCTGGAAATCCTTGATATTCCTAAATTGTTTCCTATCCAAATGTTAACTTATTTCAGCTCCACTGAAATCACTGGTTTGGGGGGCCTGCCATGTCTAGTTTTCCAGGAGGCCAAATCAAACACAGATGAGTAGAAGGCAAAATGAGAGGGTTATACTCAATAACCAGAGAGGATGTCAGCAGAGAAATCATTCCAAGTTACTTTTTTGTCATGTCAGGAGCGACTTGAGAAACTGCAAGTCACTTCTGGTGTGAGAGAATTGGCTGTCTGCAAGGACGTTGCCCAGGGGACGCCCGGATGAATTGATGTTTTTATCATCCTTGTGGGAGGGTTCTTTCATGTCCACGCATGAGGAGCTGGAGCTGATAGAGGGAGCTCATCCACCTCTCCCCAGATTCGAACCTGCAACCTGTCAGTCTTCAGTCCTGCCGGCACAGGGGTTTAACCCACTGCGCCACCGGGGGCTCCAAGGTACTGATATATCTCAATAGCTAACACCAAGCATTTTTATTTCATTTGATAGCTATTCAAGAAACCCGTGCCAGCACCTTATTGCTCAGAAACTGTCCCACTAGTATTTGTATTCTGAGTGGCTCAGGACTTAGTTGCACATCACAGCTGGCTGGTTCTTTATGGTAGCGGGAAATTTAATAAACAGTCATTGGAGCATTTGAAGTCTCAGTCTGTTTAGTCATCCATCTCCAAGAGGGGCACAATCAGAGAGGAACGTGGTGTGTCATTGGGAAATGAGTCCGAATGGATTAATCCAGTGAACACAATGGGGTTTATCCAAAGCATACAATGGGTGCTTGAGGATGATGGCCATTTCAATGGATGAGGCTGATTTGAGGCATGGGTGAGAGATCTTTCCCACAGATTAACTAATCTAGACACTAGGAAGCTTCTCGTCTGTGACAAGATTAGATAACTTCAGGTAACGTGTTCAGGAGTTTTGTCTACTTTCTGCCGACTTTTTTTACAGAAAGAATTCCCAGATCCAGTCAAAATGAAACCCCCACCATCCCTAACCATTGGCTATATTTGCTTGGGAAGGTTTGAGAGAGCCATTTGTTCCACATCTCTGCTTTTTCAGAACAACATCACTCTACTCCTTGCATATGAAACAAGTAGATTAATTTTGTTTCTTTTTAAAAGTTGTTTTTATGTGATGTATGGCTGGAGTCTGTTTATTTTCCCTGGAACAGAAGAATCCCAGTGGCTGTAAATCAGGGACAGGCCAAAGGCAACCTTCCAAATGTTTTGGACTGGAAATTGTATTACTTACCATTGGATATGCCGCTGAGGGCTGATCAGAGCTATAGTGTAAAGGGATGATTTTTATTCACAGCTGATGTAAATCTTGCTACAATTTCCATGTATAGTCAATCCTACATATGTAAACACTTGTCATCTGTATTACAGAGAGAGGTTTCAGAGAGTGGCATATTTATCTAGCAATGCACTGCATATTTATTCTTCAGGTCATGCTGCACACTCCATATTTAACAGGTATTCTAACATAGCGATGGTGGAAATTACCTTTAAAGGCAAATTGTCTTTTCTGCAGCCTCCTGAGAGATACAAGGATAATTATGACCATGTCACAACAGTATTGCATAACTACCCTTTATATTAATAGAGAAATTATTACATGGATATGAATCTTTATGCAGACCAAATAGCACCTTCCACAAAGAAAAAAGAAGATAATGTGGGCTTGAGATAGTGTAAACATTTGGAGAAAGACAAAACTATTAATAAAATAATGGCAACAGTCAAATGAACCCTGAATACATTCAGCAGGTTTGGGGTCCCATTTGTAGTATTTTGTTGATGATCCTTCTCGGTGACTCCTTGGATGGTTGCATTGAAGAAAAGCATTTTGGCAGATGTTCTTGTTACCTAGAGCCCTCTCACACAACCATATAACCCAGAATATCAAGGCAGAAAATCCCACAATATCTGCTTTGAACTGGGTTATCTGAGTCCACACTGCCATATATCCCAGTTCAAAGCAGATATTGTGGGATTTTCTGCCTTAATATTCTGGGTTATATGGCTGTGCGGAAGGGCCCAATGAGAGAGCAGAACCAGTGCCAATTTCAATTCATTAGCAGCTGTGTAATGTGAAGATCCCTTACCTTGCCAGCCAGGGTGGCAGGGCCCAGGAGGAGACAGGCTGGGTAGTTTCAGCTTGGAAGGCCTGGCGGAGAGCTGCTGGACCATTTTAGTTTAGGGAAAGCTCCAGTTCAGAGAGGGGGAGTGGCCTAGGCCTGAGCCAGCCCAGCAACAGCCAGGATTGGTTTGGAAAAGGGGGGCGGAGTTAGGCAGTTGGAGGGAAAGAGAGCAGGTTATTTTGACAGTTCAGTTCAGTTCTGAGTGAGGTTAGAGTAGGATTGGGAGTTTTTAGGAGTCTCTGTTAGAAATAGGCAGCTTGCCTGTAGTTTGCACAGCAAAGTAGGCTGTGGCAGACTGGGTTACAGCTATTTTAGAAAAGAAAATAGCTGGGTTTTGTGTTAGAAATTGTAACAAAGGAAAGAACCATTCTCTCAAGTAACCATTACGCTTCTAAGAACCAAGAACACTTTTTATTGTAACAGCCAAGCCTCTGAACCTGCATTCATTTTTATTCTGTAACTTGTATTCAATAAACTCTTTCTTGTTATTTTTAAAATTTAAGCCTGAGTCAAGTGCCATTTTTGGTTGGAGTCCTTTTCCTTGTTGAATCAACCTCTCCTGTTTCCCCTCAAAGAAAGCCCTTGATAATACACAGTATTTGGTGGAGTAAAAAAGCCTTTTAATAATTTAAACAGCCTTTTAGCATTCTAAATAGCTAGAGGGTTCGTGATTCTTCAGTTTATGGTGGCAGCGAAGGTTTTAAATAAAGAGACATCCCCTCAAACGCTATAAGAGCCAAAGTGGTGTGAATTCCTTATTGAAGGAGGGACAGTGTTGGGATCTGCTTGCCCCCTGTCCAGTGATATTGTTTGGTAATCAAAGAAATTATATCTTTATAATTTGGTGGCAGTGGTGGGATTCTTTGACCCCCCCTGCCCAGACGGCCAATTAAGGAGTCCTTATAATTGGTTTGCAGCGGTGTGGATTCGTGTAACATCTCAATCCAGGGCATTTTTGTGTGAATCCTGAGGTAAAATCTTGTCAAAACGTGACACCAAGAATTACCTCAGAGAGAACACCTCTAGCGCCATTTTACAACACATTAGGCACCATGGCACCACCAAAGACAAAGAAGGGCACTCCTGAAGACCCAGAGAGAGAAGGGGAAACTACTGCTTCTGTAGTTGAGGAGACTGAGACCCAAGTACCAGAGGGTAGACAAGAACAGATAGCTACCTCTTTGGCCATTGAAAAGCTTAGGCTAGAAATGAGGTTGAAAGAACTTGAGTTTCAGGCTGAAAGAGAAAGAGAAAAGATTCAGGCTGAGAGAGAAAGAGAAAAGATGCAAGAAAGGGAAAAGGAAAGAATGATTGAATTGGAATTGAGTTTCAGGCTGAAAGAGAAAGAGAAAAGATTCAGATGGAAAGAGAAAGAATGCAAGCTGAAGAGAGGCAGAGAGAAAGGATGGCTGAGTTGGAGAGGGAGAGAATACAAGTTGAGATAGAAAGAGAAAGAGAAAGAGAACGTTTAAGACATGAAGAACGAATGGCAGAACTACAATTAAGAGAACATGAGAGAACTCCTAACTTAAGCCAACAGCAAGACTCTAACATGCAAAGGGTGTTTTTTTTTAAAGTAATTTTTATTAAGGTATTTATCTAATACAACGAAAGAGTGAGAACATTTGAAGAAGATAGGAAAGTGGGAAAAGAAAAAAAGTATATATATATATAGAAAAAAGAAGAGAAAAAAAAGTACCAAAAAAAAATAGTAAAATGCAACAAAAAATAAAAATAAAAATAAAAAATACAAAAATCCATGTAACAAAAAGATAAAAAAAGTTTGACTTCCATCTCCTCGTCAGGTGTAGTGTCTCCAATAATGGTGCTGTTGCTTTCCCAAATTTATCTCTTATTTACTTTTTTTCTTCTTTCTCGTACTTATCAAAAAGTGTCCAGTCTGTCTTCTTTATCGGGTTTCCGGTATTTTTTTTCAAAAAAAAGTCAATTCATCCATCTCCCTTATTTCTCTAATTTTCCCTAACCACTCCTCCTTAGTAGGAGTACTTTCCTGTTTCCAAACCTTTGCTAATACAATTCTCGCTGCCGTCGTCATATAAGTAAAAAGTTTGTCCTCATTCTCCTGTAGATGTATTTCAGAGTCAGTAAAGCCCAGTAAATAATATTCCGGTTTCTTCTTAAATACTCTTTTCAAGATTTTTTGTAACTCTTCATGTATCATAGACCAATATTTCACTATTTCTTTGCATGTCCACCACATATGATAAAAGGTACCTATCTGTTGACAATCTTTCCAACATTTGTCAGAAGAATTCTTGTTTATTAAAGATAATTTCTTAGGAGTGGTATACCATCTGTGGAACATTTTTACCCAGTTTTCCTTTAAGTCAGTTGCATACACATATTTTAACTTCTTGTTCCACATCTGTTCCCACTCTTTAAATTGAATAGGTCTTCTTATATTTTCTGCCCACTTTATCATACATGGTTTGACTTGTTCACCTTCCGTTAGCCACGTCAAGAGCATATTGTAAATAACTGAGATAACTTTTTTCTTTACCTTCAAGATTTTATCCCAAATTGATCCTTCCCAGGCAAAACCTATTTTATTATCTTGTTTAATGTAGTCTTTCATTTGTAAATAATGTAACCATGTCATATTCTTATTTTTCCCCTTTAATTGCTCATACGTCTTAATCTCCCCTGTGTTTTCTTTTAAAATATCCTTATATGTTGGCCACGCTCTCCAGCCTAGTAGTCTTCTTTGATGTGCCTCCATTGGTGAAACCCAAAGTGGCGTTTTATTATAAAAGTAATTCTTGTATTTCGTCCATACTCTCAACAAAGATGCTCTAACAAAGTGATTTCCAAAGTTCTTTTCCTTTTTCTCTCTATCATACCACGTGTAGGCATGCCAGCCCACACGTAGATCATGGCCTTCTAAATTTTTCGTTTTCTAACAACATCCAATCCCTAATCCATAAGAGAGCACTTGCGTCATGATAAGCTTTTAGGTCTGGGAAACCTAATCCACCTCTTGTTTTTTTATCAATTAGATTCACATATTTAATTCTGGGTCTTTTTCCATCCCAAACGAATTTCAATAATTCTTTATTCCAATTTTTAAAAATTATTTGATTTCTAATTACGGGAATATTTTGAAATAAAAACAATAATTTCGGTAGTACAGTCATTTTAATTAATGCTATTCTTCCTAATAAGGATAATTTCATTGTTTTCCAATTCTTGAGGTCTTTCTGTATTTTACTCCAGGCCGATTCATAGTTATTCTTCAACAGTTGACCATTCTTTGCGGATATCCAAATTCCTAGGTATTTTAGTTTTTTGACAATTTCCATTCCTGTAGTAGATGCAATCTTCTGATTTTCCTTCTTTACATTTGTAGTTAGGATTTTTGTTTTTCCTTTATTCACTTTAAAACCTGCCACTTTTCCATATTCTTGCATTTTATTTATCCAATTCTGGAGGTTATTTATAGGATCTTCCACAATCCCTAACAAATCATCCGCAAAAGCTTTAATCTTATATTCATATTTCCCAATTTTAACTCCCTTAATATTTGTATCTTCTCTTATTTTCCTCATCAGCGGCTCCAAGGCCATAATAAAAATCAAGGGAGATAACGGACAGCCTTGTCTTGTTCCTTTCGTAATTATATACTCTTCGGATTGTTGACCATTTATCCGTATTTTTGCTCTTTGTACATCATAGATAGCATTAATTGCCTTTGTAAACTGTGCCCCCATATCCAATTCCTGGATCAACATCTTGAAAAAATCCCAATTTAAATTATCAAATGCTTTCTCTGCGTCAATTGATTAAATGGCAGCTTCCTTTTGATGGTTCACTTCAAAGTATTCTATCAGGTCTAGAACAGTTCGTATATTATCCTTCATATATCTTCCTGGGAGGAACCCTGTCTGGTCCTCCCCTATCCAATCTGTCAAAAATTCTTTTAATTTCGTCGCCAATATATTCGTAAGTATTTTATAATCTACATTCAGTAGGGAAATAGGTCTGTAATTTTTAATATCTTCAGATGATAAGCCTTCTTTATGTATCATCACTATTTCGGCCTGGTTCCAAGATTCCGGGATTATTTGATATAATAGTGCCTCATTTAGGACTTTTTTCAATATTGGTAAAACGGTTCTCTTCATTGATTTATAAAAGCCTGCTGTAAATCCATCAGGGCCTGGGGCCTTATCTGCATCCATTTTACTCAAAGCTTTGTCAATTTCTTCTTCCGTAATCTCTTTATTCAACTTTTCCCGTATCTCTTCTGAAACTTTTTGCAGTTTCACTTGACTTATATACTCAGTAATTTCCTCCTTCTTTATTCCATCACTGGTATATAATTTGCTATAATATTCCCTAAATTCTTCCATGATCTCCTTATCCGTCGTGGATACTCTGTCTCCCTCAGTTATTTTCGTTATTTGTGTAGCTTGCTTCTTCTTACGAACCTGTCTTGCTAACCATTTCCCGGATCTATTCGCGTTCTCAAACGTTTGCTGTTTCAAAAATTTTAGCTCTCTTGCTTGTCTTTCCATCTCTAAGCGGGACTTCTCCTGTTTAAGTCTCGCTAATTCCTTATTCAGTTTTTTACTATCTGGTTTCTTTTTTAACTCTGTCTCTTTATCTCCAATTTTTTTCATCACTTCGTTCATTTGTCTATTTCTTTCTTTGTTTTTCCTAGCTCCATGTTGGATAAAGTGTCCCCTTAAAACGGCTTTCAGCGCATCCCACGTTACTTGTATTTTTGTCTCTTCAATATCATTGATTTCTAGATAGTCATTAATAATTGTATTATAGTGTTTTTTGTCTTCCTCTGTCTTAATCAAATTTTCATTCAATCTCCATTTTCTTTGATAGTTCTTATGGTTTATTTCTATTTCCAATGGACAGTGGTCTGAAATGTCTCTAGGTAGTATTTCCATTTGTACTACCTTAGTAGCTAATTTTTTTGATATCCACGCCAGGTCTATCCTTGACCATGTTTGATGTCGATGGGAATAAAAGGTATAATCCTGTTTCTTTTCATTCCTAACTCTCCAGATGTCTTCCAAGTCAAATTCCTTTTGGAGGTCAAAAATTTTTTGTGGCAATAGCCCCCCTCCATCTCCGTTCCTTTTTGTCTTATTCTTGTCTTTTTGCTTATCCATCACTCCATTAAAGTCACCAATCAATAAGAGCTCGTCAAATTCTGTTTCTCTTAATTTTGTTGATAAGAACTGAATGAATTTAGTCTTTGGGCCATTTGGTGCATATATATTACATATCAAAATTTTCAAAGTTCCCATCAGAATTTTAACTGCTACACATCTTCCTTCGACATCCTTAAACGCCAATTCTGGAGTCAAGTTTTCTTTTATATATGTTACTACTCCTCTTTTCTTCTTTTCGTATGATGAATAAAATGTCTTTCCTAATCTTTTATTTTCCAAATGTGCCACATGTTTGTGGCAAATGTGTGTTTCTTGTAATAGAATAATGTCCAGATTTGCCTTTTGTAATTTTCCAAATAATTTTTTGCGTTTCTGGGGCGAATTCATACCATTAATATTATTTGAGAAGCATTTAATTTGTCTTTCTGCCATTTTATCCCAGTAAATCTGTGTCCTGTCCTATATCACCTAAATTCAGTTCCGAAATCCCTTGTGCCGTTATGTCCGGACTGTAAGCTCCCTCTCCTAAGTCTTCTGATATTGGTACACTACTCCCTTGACTTTTACTAAATCGTCTATATTCCTCTGGGGTTACAATTCTTGGTTTTTTCTTCTCTTTGCCGTTTCCATTTCCATTTCCCGATGTTAATGCCTTTTTATCTCCTTTCCTTCCTTCTGGTTTTTCCTCTTCTGTTTCCTTCATTAGATTCTCATAGAAGGACTTAGCCTTTTGTTCCGATGTTAACCAATATCTTTCTTCTTTATACATTACCATGATGCCTTCAATTCTCTCCCATCGGAATCTAATTGATCTTTTCTTAAGTTCATCTGTAAGGAAGTAGTACTTTCTTCTTCTACTTAAAGTCGATTGTGGAAACTCTTTCAGAACTGCAATCTTGATTTCTTTATGATAAACTGGATTCTTATTGCTTCTATATAGCACTTCATCTCTAGTTTTTTTCCGTGTGAATTGTACAATCACATCTCGTGGTGTCTTACTTTTCCTAGAGTAAAATGAAGATACTCGATAAATTTGATCTAACTCCATCTCCAATTCATCTTCTTCACATTCCAGACATTTTGCTATCAAATTAGTCATCAACTGGCCAATATCTTCCTCTTTATCTTCTTGAATATTTCTAAATCTTAAGTAATAATCCATTTGTTTTTGCAGTAACTTTTCTTGTTCTATTTCCATCTTTTCCTTTTGTCTATCTATACCTTTAATTCTCTTCAACATATGGGACTGTGTTTCCTCCATCTTCTCCTTACTGGTTTTCAATTCCTTTACTTCTCCATATAAATGAGATATATCTTTTTTTATTTGCCCAAATTCCTCTTCCATCTTCTTTTTCATTCCTTGAAACTCTTCCGTCATTTTTTTATAATTCTTTTCTTGCTTATTGAAGAACTCTTCTTGTTTATCCGCCATATCCTTTTTTAATGCATCTTGTTTTTCCGACAATTTTTTTATTTCCTTCAAAATATTCTCCATGTTGAGGCTAGTATCCAAAGAACCTCTTCTTATCTGAATTTTCTCTTTCTCTTGCTTCCCTTTTAATGACATCTATTCTTTATTATTTTCAACAACAATTTCTAATCAATTTGTATACCCTAATTCATTAGAATTTTCTATAATTATTTTCAAATATTTAATTATATGAGTTTATTAATTATGTATATAAGTATGATCAGTAAACCTAACTATATAATCAATTTATCTTCATCAATTTGAATATATTCCCTTTAATATAAAATTCACTATATATTTAATTTAATTTACAATTAATTATTATTTATTTATTTAATGTTATTTATATTTATTTATATTTAATTCATCATATCATCAATAATCTTATCTTATCTTATCCAATTGATCCAATTGATCCAAACTTCTTCAATCTCCTTTAACTTTCTCTGGGCTCGTCTGGGATCCTGTCTCAATTTTCCTCTTCCCCTGCTTCGTCTGCTTCTCTTCCTGGCTTTCGTCTGCTTCTCGTCCTAGTTCCTGTAGTTCTCGTCTACTTCTCTTCCTCGTGGCTCATCTTCTTCTCGTCCTCGCTCTCCCCCGTCTACTTCTCGTCCTCGAAATATTTATTTACTTTTCTTTATGACCCTTTATATCTATTTGCTTCCAAATATCAGTTTCTGCCGCTTTCCGCTGTTTTCTCCCGCTCCGTAACGTTCTTTCTCTATGGTTCCTCCTGCTTCCTCCTGCTTCCTCCTACTTCTCTTCTCTATGGTTCCGCCCTTCTTCTGAATTCTCTTCCGCCCTTCTTCTTATTTGTCCCTCCTCTTCCTTTTAGCGTCACTTCCCTTTTCCTCTCCTCTCCTCTCTTCGTCACTTCCTGTATTCTCTTTACAGATTTGTTTATGAAGAAGGGGTTCGCTAGCCACAACAATATGGCGTCCAAGGTCAGGATTTAACTTTTCATCTCTACCAAACTGAAGAGGGGGAGCAGGGAAGAAAGCGGGCGGGCGGCCACTTATCCTTTTCAAGTCAAATTTCCAGGCTTTCCCACTTCTTATCTCTCAAAACACGGCAGCTATTATACAATTAATAATTTTTAATTAATTAAGTTTTCCAATTGGATATTATCAAATTATTCAAATTATTCAAATTGTCCCCTTATTTCCTTTCCGGATCGCCGTTTTGATTAGCCTCCTCGCTCTTTCTCAAATTTCCCTTAATTTCTCGATGCAATTCTTTATTATTCTTTAACTCCAAGATCTTTACTTCTCCACTCCCTTTCTCTTTTTGTTTCTATGAGATAATGTCTCTCATTACCTGACGGTGAGATATTCTCAATGTTCTCCTCAGAGATTCTTGTTTCTTTATTCTTTCTTTTGTGTGGGCTGGCTGCGGTTGGAACGGGCTTTCGCCCGATCCCAGCGGAGCGCTTGCTTCCTGCCGGCCCGGACCCACTCGCCCCCCTCTCCTTGAGGGAAAGGGGTTCTTGGGGTTCTACGGGCCTCTGCGGGTTCGCAACACCTTTGCCTTCGATCCGGCAGAGGTGGGGGAGCAATGTGCCCACCCAGAAGCGCCTCTACGCCGGTCCCTCGTCGGAGCTCCCTCTCAACGAGGCTTGCCCGTCGCCATCACCCACCGGAAGTGACAGAATCTACCCCCCAGAAGGGAAATTCACTACTGTAAGAGTTATCATGGGAAAAAGGTATCTCAACTGGGGCCTTATCCCCAATCCTTGTTTCCACAACAAGCCAATTTTTTCAAAGTCCAATTCTCACAGGGATAAAAAATGAGGTGAAAGAACAGATAGGAAAGTGGACTAAGAACAAAATCAGGGTCGGCTGGAGATTGAAGGGGGAACACACACATTGCGCCACCTGCGGTTGGGGAGGGGAAGCTGGAAGCGGTCGGCCGAGGCGCGTTCCGCAGCTCGGCGCATCCGTTAGGCCGTTGATTACTTGCTCGGAACAGTCACCTCCAAAATAAACCTCTCCCACATTCTCACCAGAGAAAAATGTAACGACCTTAGACACATTAACATTACAGACTATTTGCCTTCTAAGTCCTCTTTGTTTTTAGCGGTTGCCCCATTATCAT
>NW_026847549.1:84832382-84882703 GCF_025583915.1 Anolis sagrei ordinatus
AATGACATTTATAACCCAGGAACAAAATGGTGTTACATAGTGTTATCTTCATCCTGTATTATCTTGTGACACAACTGAGTCATACAAGTTTGCCACAGGCTTCCTTCTGTGATCCTCTCCTAAGCTTAAAGATACTGCTTGCTGGTTGCTTAATTGCTGTGTTTTAGGTATAAAGTATTTGAAATTCAGTTCAACAACATTTTACGAGAAGTACTCAGTATCGATGACGTTAAAAGAAACTGTACATCAATGAAACACAAAAAGTAAAATTTCCTGTTTAAATGGACACTTGAAACTTAAGCGTCTTGGACTGTGAGAAGATCCAACCAGTCCATCCTCCAGGAAATAAAGCCCGACTGCTCACTGGAGGGAAGGATACTAGAGACAAAGTTGAAGTACTTTGGCCACATCATGAGGAGACAGCAAAGCCTAGAGAAGACAATTATGCTGGGGAAAGTGTAAGGCAAAAGGAAGAGGGGCCGACCAAGGGCAAGATGGATGGATGGCATCCTTGAAGTGACTGGACTGACCTTGAAGGAGCTGGGGGTGGTGACGGCCGACATGGAGCTCTGGCATGGGCTGGTCCAAAGAGTCGGAGACGACTGAACAAATGAACAACAACATTACCTATAAATTAAAATCAAATAACAGTACTTATTTCTTGGATTTCGCTTCAAGTTGTGATGAAATTATGAGTGTTAATGGTACCGCCATAGCAAGTTTCACTGCTTTTCTCCCTACACTATATTTAGAGCTAGCATTTCATGGGAAAGAGTGCAGCTGGATGCACACATTTTAACGTGAAGCTGTGTCTTTAAAATGGGGAGGTTTCAAATGTGATTCCCTTTGCAATCTGAGTTCATATGGTAATAGAAAAATCCAGTCACTGCTTGCTTCTACTGAACTTACTGCTTTTAAAAACTATGGTCTTGACTGGTCACTCTGCTTATACCAATAGACTAAGGGATGTTTCTGTTCGTGTGGGAAGGTTGATCAACTTTAGTGTCACTTTCCTCCAGAGCTATTTCCTTTTATGTTTCTCTCCTTCTAGTCAGGCATTATATTTATATATTCATTCTCTGATACATTTAACTACTCCAAAAATGCAATATTTCAGTAGTACTATATGTTTAGATGCACTTTTAATTCCTTCATTTTAAGTTAAAGGGGATCAAGATATTCAATACAGTTAGAGCCAAAATGATTCTTTTTCTATCTCATGTCAGTAGAATTGCCTTGCTTTAGGAACCAAAACATAAACATTACTCATCTCTATGTGGCTTTGCATATCATATTCAAGTGGAAATAAGAGTTGCATAGTATTTAACCTTTCTGCTAGTTGAGGAAAATGATCTCAGCTGCTGCCTTCTTTGTGAAGTCTTAAGAGATAAAGTTATAGATTTATTGGCGGCAGTTTAAAAAGTGACAGGGTTTTTGCCTTTTTTGCTTTGTATTTTTTTTAATTAAGTGTATAAATGGCATCGATCAATCAAATCATTTATTTTGGTCATAGACCAGCACAGGAAGTAAAAGTTTCATACGAACTTGGTACGTTTAGTACATTTAAAATATAAATATAAATACTGAAGAACAATAGGGGTGATGGAGCAGAAGGGGAAATAAGGGAAAAACATACAATGCACAGATCTATCAGCAAATTATAGCATCAATGAAGATGATTACTGGATACAGTTAACTTTTTGTACCATACAGAATTTAAAAGTAAAATAATCAAATTAACATAATACAGGTATGCCATTCCACCGAACCCCCCCCCCCCACCACCACCTGTGAAAAAGTGACAGTTTTCAAGCTCATCGGAACTTCATCTAGTTTACTTATGACTGACATTTTCACAGGTCCTAATAACAGTACTGTTTACTCAAGGATTCTTTATCGTAGTTTCCACAGACATCTCCAGTGGTATCAAGTCATTTGGTCATCTATTAAAGAACTATACATATAAATAATTTGGGTACATGCAGAGCAAAGTATCTAGCTTGCAACTGCTTTCCATCTTGTCTTTTTTCATTCTGAGTCCAATGTGAGCTCAGTGTTACTAATAGTGAGCAAATTGTCAGATGACTACAGGAAACATACTGAAACTCACAAAACTCAAAGAGGATATCTTGTTGATAATCTAGGAAGAGAAGCTGCAGGGCGTTCAAGTGTTTAATGAGAGAGCTGCAGGATGCCTATGTAGTAGGTAGGATGAGTGTAGTCAGGAAGAAAGATGTGTGTACACATGCATGATGAATGAATGGGCCACATGATTGCGAGGCTGTACTTGGTGGAGTGCATATTTGTAGGAGAAGTACAAGCTTCTAAGTCAGTGGTTATCAACCTGTGGGTCCCCAGATGTTTTGGCCTTCAACTCCCAGAAATCCTAACAGCTGGTAAACTGGTTGGGATTTCTGGGAATTGTAGGCCAAAACACCTGTGGACCCATAGGTTGAGAATCACTGTTCTAAGTGATCCGGGGGTAGTGTATATGTGATTGAGAGTGGTCAAAAGAAGGAGATTCTTGTTTGTTTCCAGTGATGGATATCCTTCTAGGTCAGGGGTGTAAAACTCATTTTTACCAAGGACCACATCAGCCTTATGTTGCCTTTTTGTAATTATAAGACAGTATAAATGCAACTATATTGCCCTGGCATTGAAAGCCTCACAGTCCACATAAAATTATGTGGTGGGAAATGTACATATGATTGAATAAATTATTTTTAGTGGGAAATAGAATTAGCTTTCTCTGAAATGTATAGTGTATTGGAAAGATGCACTAGATTGAGTGGCATGTTGTAGGGTCAGGCTTAATGTCTTCCTTGCACTCAGATCTATGAACAATTATAATGAAATATACGAAGGTAAATTGCCACCCAGTAATCTTTAATATATGAATTATTTGTCAGTAGTTAAATAATTAATATTAAGTTGGCAGAATTCAGTTATCGTACTGTGCATGTAGAATGCCCCACCCAGAAGCATGCTTGAAGTGGAGTCCGATGTCCTTAGGGTATTAGATTTAGATATTTTATTTATTTCTGCCTTCTGAGAGGTATCTGGTTGACTTTACTATGTTATCTTGTATGGATGGCTTCTTGTTTTTATTGAGGCTTTAAAATATTGAATCTTTAAAAAATTAGAAAAGGTATCTTTTGCCTTATTGTGCACTATACAGGACAGTGTGTGGTTAAAATAAATGAACAATTTTAAGTAGTTGAAATATTAAGCAATCTAACAATAACATATTTAAACAAATTAAAACCTTTTCAGAGTTGGGTAAAATTATTAGATTTGTCTTTTATGTTTTATTTTAACACTACTTTTAATTGCTGTAATCTGCCATGGGAGCTTTCTTAACTGAAGGGTAGCTAGGAAGTATTTTAATAAACATTTGACTACCCAAGTATGTCAGATCTACAGGAGTCTAGATAAGGACTAGATAAAGTACCAGATGTTGCACGCCTTCTCTTTTATTGCTTAGAACTACCATATGTTCATGCCTTACAATATGAAAACAGTTGGGGTAAACGGAAATAGCTAATTAACTACAAATTCTATGCATAATCACAGACTGCCTTTAAATAAACATGAGTATAAAATGTAGAGATAGAATTTAGTATTTTACAAGGAACATTTTCTTATTTGAGTCATTTGTTTTTGCTTGGCAAATGAAGGGATTGATGTGGATATAGCCTATTTTGATTTCATTTGGGGCCTTTGACAAAGTCCCAATGATATTACCACAAAGAAGCTGGTAAAATGTGGCCTAGACAGTGCTACTCTTAGGTGAATTGGCTAATTGGACGAATCCAAAGAATAGTTACCAATGTCTCCTATTCATCCTGGAGAAAAGTGACCAGTGGGGTGCCACAGGGTTCTTTCCCAGGCCCTATGTTCAATGTCTTTATTAATGATTTGGATGATGGAATAGAGGGCATGCATATCAGATTTGCAGATGAGTCCAAATTGGGAGGTATAGCTCCCAATTCTGATCCAGAGGATATGATCACAATCCAAAATGACCTTAACAGATTAGATTGCTGGGTCAAAACTAACAAAATAAATTTCAACAGGGAGAAATGTATGGTAGTACATTTAGGTGGGAAAAAATGAAACACATATATGATGGACGATACATAGCTTGACGGCAGTACATGCAAAAGGAGTTTGGGAATCTTAGGGCCCTTCCACACTGCCATATAACCCAGAATATCAAGGCAGATAATCCACAATATCTACTTTTACCTGGGTTATCTGAGTCCACACTGCCATATTATCCACTTCAATGTGTATTTTCTACAGCTTTGTGGAAGGGGCCTTAGTAGACCATAAAGTGAACATGAGTCAACAGTGTGATGTCACAGCTAGAAAGGCCACTGTGATTCTAGGCCACCTCAGTAGGAGTACAGGCAGTCCCCAGGTTACAATCAGGATAGATCTGTAAGTTTGTTCTTAAGTTTAATTTGTATGGAAGTCAGAACAGATACTTTTTCTAAGTGTAACTCCAGCCAAGAAAAGGTTGGTTTTTAAAGTTTTGGGTAGCATAAGGAAGGGTTAACACCCTTGTAGTATTTGTTTTGCTTTCAGAAAGATTTCACCTCACTTTATGTCCACGTGAAAGCTAGATTTTGATAATTTTGGACTGTTGTGGACTCAAGGATTGGTAATAAAGCTTTAGTGGAGAGACCTTTTTCCTATGATAACTCTCACAGGAGTGAATTTTCCTTCTTAGGGATAGATTTTTTTTCACTTTCTATTGTCTCACCTCAATTTGTTACTAGGAGTTGTATGTAAATTAGATGTTTGTAATAGTCCCGCTCTATTCATCAGACCTCACCTGGAATACTTTGTTCAGAGAAGGTCAACTAAAATCATCAAAGTTTTGGAAACTAAGCCCTGTGAGAAATAACTTAGGGAACTGGGTATGTTTAACTTGGAGAAGAGAAGGCTGAGAGGGGACACAATAGCCATGTTTAACTACGTGAAAGGATGTCACATTGAGGGGACAAACTTGTTTTCTGCTGCTCTGGAGATTAAGACACCAACAATGGCTTCAAATTACAGGAAAAGAGATTCTACCTAAACATTGGAAGAACTTCCTGCCCATACGTGCTGTTTGACATTGGGATATGCTGCCTTGTAAGGTGGTGAAGGTCTCCTTCTCTGGAGGTTTTTAAGGAAGGGCTGGATAGCTATCTGTCAGAAGTGCTTTGATTCCTTGTTCCTGAATGGTCCTTGTTGTCTCTTTCAACTTGTTGTCTGTTGATCAAGTTTATTTTTATTCTCTGTGTTATTACTTCTTAATCTGCAAGTATGATAAACAGAATATTAGTGCTATTAAAGAAAAAAGAACTCTTGTGTCTGGATTTGGTGATGAAATGAGCCAATTTTATGCATTTTGATACAGCTGTGCATATTGACTTGCATATTGGCAGCATGAAAAATCAGGTTCAATCACTATCCTGTCTAATAAATAAAGCTTTTTTTTTATTAGAATGGAGGTTTAAACAGGATCAATTTTAATTGGGTTTTATTGCTTTTACCAGTAAGAGCAGATACTAGGATGCTTTAGTGGTACTATATGGTTTAATTGTGGTAATGTTTTATACTTGTATGGGTGGTTGTGAGCTATAATTAATATGTTTTATTGGGATTATTGACTCTATGCTTTGTGATTTGTCCTTTTGATCTGTTATCTTTGATTTTACCTTTTGGATTGTAAATATGATTGATGCTATGTTATAAGCCACCCTTAGTCCCCGAGGGGAGAGGGAGCAAGATATAAATACATTTTTAAATATTATTATTATTATTATTATTATTATTAGCTGAGTTGATGTCTAGGCAAATTAGAAATGAGTAGTTTAATAGCAGTGTTGTTGTAAAATAATGAAATAACATTTCCTAGTTTAATTAGATGTCATTTTGTGATCCTCCTGGACATACACCCAACTGTAGATAGAACTAGAAATGAATGTTAACTTCTCCAGCCTAGCTATTTTGTGTGGCACTCACAATTAGTTCTATTTTTAGCATTTGGGAAGCATGGCTTTTGTGATTAAGTTTCATGTTACTCTGTGACTATATACATTTAAAAATATATCTGTCCAGTACTTGGACAAGCAGTAGTCAAAATAAGTCAGTCAATGAAACAAGTAAAAACCCATACAAAATGGAATCAAAAGATAAAGCCGCACCAGAAATCATTATTAAAGTGCTTAAGCACAGTTTTAAATACTGTAATATTCATTAGAGCACAATTGAGGAGTGATTGAGATAAATGTTGCAGTGCAGGAAGTTTCAAAGTAAGGGTGTTCTCACCTACTATGTCTCCTGAAGTGCAATGAGTAGTTACAACAACAACAACAACGCTGATTGCATTATAAGGGGAAGGCTCCAATCAAAAGCTTCTTCTGCTTTTACCAGCAGCACAGCAAAAGGCTGCCTGTGATGTTGATCAGGTCTCAGACAACAAGCTCATAACATGGATGTTCATTATTTGTGATAAGAAACACTTTATTTCATTTTTTTCAATTACTAGTGGACATTTGGCCTGCTTTTATACCTGCATCCTCTAGGCCAGGCCATAGTCTGCTGTAAAGTATTATTATATGTTCAGAATTTGATTTTTATAATTTGACTTGATTGATCTCAATGAGAAAGTACATTTGACCCCAGCACTTACAGTTTAACAGTCTTCATATTCCATGGTTATTGCATTTTGTTTTTCAAAATAAAATGTTTAGTTCGTGCCATTTATATTGCACTTCTGCTTGAATCTTTTGCTGTCAGTAATCAGTGTTAAGTTGGGATAATAATAATTGTTTTTCCTCTACTGTATTTTCTTACTTGACTTGTGTATGGTATATAACCTTTTTCTGTGTTAGTGATGATAGTGATTTAAAAAAATAAATTAGATTTTAGTAGCCTTGCTGATATCGTCTAAACCAGTGTTTCTCAAACTGTGCTCCTCCAGATGTTTTGGACTTCAGCTCCCAGAAATCCCAGCCAGTTTACCAGCTGTAGGAATTGTGGAAGTCCAAAACATCTGGAGGAGCATAGTTTGAGGAACTCCATTCTGAGCTATCATCTGAATCCTACAGTTGGTCTTGAGTAGAGCTGAGCCACTGAATTTGCTTATGTGTAGACTCGCCAAGGGTTTGGTGGAGTTATTCTAGTTGGGCCTAACCACAGATTTCAGATTATATAGAAAGGACCAGGGCAAACCTTTGGGCGTTTACCAAGCCTGTTTGGACCTGTCTGTCTTGGGCACTGCATATTTACACCGATGGCTTACTCTGAAAGCTTACTCTGAAAGGAGGCAGGAGGAAGACTTGCACTATCGAGGAATGTTCTATTAAAAGAGCAGTTTTCAAAGAACTATGCATGTTAGTCTCTTACAGCATAAAAAGAGGAAGAAGGGGGAAGCATATAAAGAAATATGGAAATACATTTAAGACAGTCTGGTGTGTATTTTCCCCATGAGTTTTCGTATATATAAACCTACATTTTTGGATACAATACAAATACTCAGGTAAAACATATGCTATAGTAGAATGTAACACCATGCATAGGGCTACCATGTTTTCAATTGTTTTTTTTCTTTTCAAAAAAAGAATGTTTATCTTGTTAAACTATTTGTGCATTTTAGGTTCTTGTGGTGATACTTCCCACGGAAACTGGAATTATTTTGTGAAAATATATTTTAGTATGTTGCTCAAATCAGTTCAAATTGAAGACCAAAGGTTGGTATTCTTCTCAGTTTTAATGGATCTTGTAGAAAGACCTTATGTAAATATATTTGTGATCTTGACTGCCTGAAACAAATCAAGATACAGGAATGCATTCCCTGCAGTGATGTAACTTGCCTTTTTAAAAAACAAAAACAGTTGGGAGGTGCGGGAAAGAATTTGAGTTAATGATAATCTTTCTGTGTGGCATGTCTCGATCTGGTCTCTTATTATGCCGTCAATGTATGAAAAGTTTCAGATCCAAACATGCCAAGTATATTGCAAAACCAATTCCCTGAATTTAAAATCAGTTGATTCTAGACAGTCTGTGCTAGAAAATTACTGGATATGGTATTGAACCATCTTTTTACCACCTTATTACACTATATGTCTTAAAGGTTTTTTTTCCATGTAAGATAGCTAGATTATCCCTTTTTTTCTTTTGAAGTGTTGTGTTGCCTTAAACCAAAAGCTAGTCATCTGGTATTCTGTCCTGATGGTGCCCAACTAAAGGCCTATGGGAAGGCCACAAGCAAGAGATGAACCAGAGCAGACTGCTGCATTCAGATTCCTCAAATGGTATTAAGAGGCATACTGCTAATGATAACCGGAGCTTATTGAAATCATCCCCATTACAATTAATAGCTTTCTTCTCCCTTTAATAAATCTTGCATGTTGTAATCTGGCTCATTAATTCACTCTCTTGATCATTTTAATTGTCCCTTTCTTCACCTTCATCACTTCTTACATTGCCCTTTTTGAGCTTCATGGACCAGAATTGTGCAACGTGTTCCAAGTGCAGTTGTAGTGTTGTACTATTTTGCTTGTCTGTTATGAACATACCATATTGTTTTGGAAGTGCACATTTTACAAATACTATGCTGGTGTTATTTTTTTTCCAATAGAGAGCAGGGATTCCCCGAAGTACAAGGGCAAAAGACCACTATACACCAAAAAGTAATATAGTTATATAATCATAAGAATGCATATCATATCTATGCTCATAGTACTATTACATTAAATGTAGTAACAGCTTGTACAAAATATACTTAACAGAAATTCACAATGCAATTCTCTAAACCAAAACATTTCCTTATGTGGGATGAACAACTGGTTCTTACAAGTTATTTTTTTCCATCCTAAAATATGTCTTCATCTTTCTAAAATAGTCCTGTGATCTCATAATAGAGCGTCTTGAAAGGGTTTTGCTAATGAGTAAGCATGTATAATATTGACCTGTTACAAACTTGTTTAAAATCTTCCAGTGCCCTGTAATTAACTTTCCTTTATCTGTGATATTTTGGAGGTATGGGGGCTGTGTGGGGCATGCATGACTTAAAAGGGTTTTGGCAACAGTTGAAAACCATAACGTGGACCAGAACGCATGTCAGGAATTGCATAATTCCATAAGATCATGAGAATGTAATATTTTTTTTCAGCAAATACTGCCACTGGGGGGAAAACGTAACAGTGTAACACATTGTACAGATTGAAAACCATTCTGTTCCTTTAAGAGCATAAAATAATTACATATAATTTGGATACAAAAGTTGAAGATCTGATTTATTCACAAAATAATTACAAACTGAAATTGCTTCTAAAAATAGTATTGTTATGAATGGAGGTACAAGATCCTGAACTTTAAGGAAATTGGAACTATAAGAAACCTCTCTTCTTTTGCCAGTTTATGAGGAACTAGGGGAAGGGGGACCCCCCCCCCCCCAAGAAGAAACCATTAATATTAGTGAAAATTATTCGCTTTTGTCTAGTCATCCATAATACCAGGCAGACAGAAAGCACTGGTTCCCACAAAACGAATGTAGAAAAGAAAAATATAGTGACTGTTTTTTTAAAAAAATACAATTTGAAGTACTTACATGAAACTTCATTCTGTGATCCATTTTTTTTCAAAATAAAGGAAGGTTTAGAATGCCCCCTCCCCTCCAAAAAAGCTGCCCCCATTTTTCCTGCTTTTTCTGGGTCTTTACATTTCTAGTTATGAGAGGCAATTTAGGTCCACCTATGGTGTCTGCTCTGTGAAATTACGTCCATGTTAAATGGCCAGTTCTATCGCTCCTGGAGCATCGGGTGGCAGCTGTGTCAAAGGATTCCTTTCTGTTTTGTGTCATTTGTGCCCTTTCCTTGATTGTGCAGCGTTGGATGCCGTCACACATGTATCATTTGTTATTTTATCCCGAATGTGGAACAATATTTTCTCTACAGGCCTATTGCTGTAGAAAACCTCATGCTATAAATAGATATTTTAGATCACATGGGCAGGCCTGTTTGATCCTTTCTACAGTGGTCAATACTAGATGTTTGAATGACTTTAGAATTGGAAGTGTGTAAACTTTCCAAAGGGTGGAATATTTTTAAATGAAAGCATGCCCTATCTAGATTTAGAGTTGCTGTATGTCAGTGTAGGCCTCTACATGAGGTTAACAGTAGGTTAAATGTTTTTGAATATTTACGTAAAACTGTAATTTAAGACAAGACTGTCCAACTCTGATTAAACCATTATTCTAACCTTCTTCAATGTAAATGTGCTTACGTATCCTTCCAATATTAATAGAGTAAAATATTAAATGCAATAATAATAACAATAATGAAGTAAAATAATGGAAATGTAATAATAGCAATAATAATAGAGTAAAATAATACGTGTAATAATAGTAATAGAGTAAAATAATATATGTAATTAAATAATAATATAGTAAAATAATGTAAATATAATAATAACAGAGTAAAATAATAAATAACTTTGACTCGTATAAGGTGAGGGGGGCTTTTTCAGCCTGAAAAAGGGCTTAAAACCTGGCTTATACTCGAGTATATGTGGTGTTTCTGAAGCACTGAAAGAGTCGTTCATACATTGTGCTGAACTAGTTTAGTGAACTGTGGCTTTGAAGTTCCAAAAAATAAGACAGGTGGATCATAGTTCATAATCATTGCTGTGCATTCAGCTTCATGAAGGCAACACTATGGATGTAATACATTTTGCCCATGGTTTCTGTTACTTGCTTGCATCCAGTTACAAACTGGTTGGCCAGTTCAGACACCATTCGTCAGTGGGTGAGTCATTAAAGTTGCTACAAAGGGAGCAAATACCTGGCTGTACTCTTCAGTTGCAAATGTGTTGATTAGCTGGTATGATCACATGTGTGTTAAAGAATACTACTTTCTTGATTGTCAAATGTTGTCAGTCACTGTCAGTTTACACTGTTAACTGTACAAACCTGACTAATGTAGTAGTTTCATCCCCTTGTTTCCATAGAGTATCCTGATGTCTTGTTAAGCCATAGCTTAAGAAGTACGACAAGTACACCCGGATCTTCAGAAGGTAGCACACACCCTGAGTATATAGCTTTTTTGCTGATTCCTGTCTTCTTCCTAATGGGTCTCCTGGGGATTTTGATCTGTCATATACTAAAGAAGAAAGGATATCGTTGTACAACAGAAGCTGAGCAAGAAGCAGAGAAACTTCAAGAAAAGATCGGTAGGCAAGAAGGATCTTAAAAAGAATTCACTTCTATTTTGATAATGAGCATGTAAGAAAGCAGATATTAGCATCATTTTGTGTTCTGTCATGTTCAGATTGTTGGGACTATGGGGAGGCTAGATTCATATCTGCTGTCAAGCTTCAAAATAGACTTTGTTTCAGTGCAAAAATTTCTCAAGCTTAAAATAACCGCTTATCTATTATCCTGACCACTAAGCAGAGATACAGGCAGAAAAAGTTGCAGATCTGATAAGGAAACTCAGTGAATGATTCCTATTGGCTTTTGTTTTTCATCTACTGGGTTAGTATGTTCAACTAGAATTGAAGTGGCTCTCTTTGATCCCCACTTTGCTGTGAAATTATTCCCAGACTGGTCACATACATGGCAGGATGGTTAAGGAGGTAAAAAAAGATCAAGTTAAAAACAAGTCTGCCAGGAGTACTTTAATTTTTGCTTTTACTGCATGGCAGGGGGTTGGAATAAATGGCTCGTGTGTTCTCTTCCAACTCTATTATTGTATGATTCTCAGTGAAGCACTCTTCATGTCCCTTGGAGAAAAAGGTTTGAAAAGTATACATATAGAACACATAGCTAGAGCAGCCAGATGCAAAATATATAGGTTTTTCCAGTCAATGTGTAGAAAAGGAGTAGTTGTGTGTGAAATCAACTGGCTGTTCTGTCACTGTGGGAAATACTTTTGGATTCAGGAAAATCCCAGGTCCAAAAAAACCCCCAAAAACCAAAAAACAAAAACATAACAGTAGATTTTTTTACGTTCTTTCTTGGAATATAAGCATATGAAAAGTTCCCCACAATCAAGTTTCCCTAGCCTCAAAGAAACTGGTGACGGTAAACATCCTTTTGGGGTGTGTGTATGTGTGTGTGGTGCAAACACAGTGAAATGAAGAGTGCAGTATCTACAACTTAATTCTGATTCCTTAATGTTAAAAATGGTTACAACATCCCCATGCTTGACGTAATTGTGTATGTTTTGTATCAGGCACTAGTTACCATCATATTTTGGACTACATAGGGGCTCCTGGCTTAGAGTTGGAGGTGGTAAAGTTTTATTGCAGGGAGAGACTGATGTTAACATGAAGAGCAAGCAGGTCTATTTGCACTGCTGTGTTGCAACTATCACATCGTAGCTAAGTACTGTGGGTCTCTGTCAAATGCAGCTTGGCTCCCAAGTAAAGATCTTTACTGGTTCCTTAGTACAGTCAGATCAGGGTTAAGCAGAAAGAGGTTTGGCCCAAAAGCTGTTGCCAAGAATTTATTTTCCTCAGGCTTGAATGCTATTTCAGAAATGAGAAAGCAAAATCTAAGTGCAAGTCAGGGTTAGGAGTGTTATGATCTCAGAGCCTCCTGACCTTCAACTGTTATCTTGCTTACTTGGACAAAGAAGAGAAATGGGTGTGTGCAGCATCAGCCTCTACAATTTGGTGGGTTGTCTGAACTTTGTGGATCTATCAGGTCTTGGGATAACATAACTGTTTCTCTAATTAGACTTTATCCATCAACCTTTTTAAAGAGCCCAGGCCTCCTTTCTTTCTTCAGTGATCGATCCTGGGGTGGAGACACTGACTTTGTTTATGTCTGCTATGAGCTATCTCTTAAAGGCTTACTACAGAGAGGGATGCACATCAGAGACTGCCTGCTTGTTGTATTTGTTTATTTAAATCTGCAAGTAGGAATTCAGTCTCGAATTTGTATCCCTTACGAATGTTTTTTGTATTAATAGAGGAAATTACTTTCATTTTAATGCCATTTATATTTTTGTGGAATTTTATTGTCATATAACTTGTTTCCTGCGTATTTTCTAACTTTCAGTTATAGAAGAATGATGTTGAATTTTTTGTTTATATTTTCAGAACTGAATGAAAGTACAAATGATAATGGTGACACTGTGGGGCAAATCGTTGACTACATTATGAGAAATGAAGGTACTTTAGCTTTTTAAAGATGAACATATTGATCTGGTGGTTAGACTTTTGACTCCTTTTGGTTCTTGTTGAATTATATTGAAAACCTTCAGACATTTAAAGCTCTTAATTCATGACATGCCTCATATTATGCACTTGAATGTACGAGAACAGAACTTGCATTGGCAAATTCACTGGGCTCTCTGAATTTGCATTTGTACAGATAGTAAATGAGCAACTCTGAAGAGTATGTGTGGAAGAATATATGGGAGAATGTATAGGAACTTCAGGTCTGATGCACTAATCACAAATTTAGAATAAATTGTATTTTCATGACTTACTCCAGAGAAGTGTAGATAGGATTGAACCTAGAGAGATTTTCTATCCAAACTTCAGCCAGCTTTTGGGTCATGGTTCATAAGTTTGCTTCTGGCTGACTTGTTTTGGTATTTATGTGTATAAGGAATACCCTGAAAGTGTAAACTATTTTTTATCTCTTTTACAGCTAATGCTGATGTGTTGAAGGCCATGGTGGCAGACAACTCTGTATTTGACCCAGAAAGGTAAAAAAAATAATCACGTATCTCTTTCCCAATTAGCTTCAAAGAGTATTGTGTAAAGCACATTTACTGTTTGATAAAATTACTCGGAGAAGCTGTTTTCTGAATCTATTGTGTGGATGGATTTGTGCTGGTGGTGTCACAAATCCTATCTGCTTTTAAATGGGTATTCTATAACAATGGCTTTTTATTTCTTTTTTTTTCAAATTAGTACTAAAAACCCTCCCTCAAATAAACATTTACATGACTAAAAGTACATGTGGTTTTATAAATGTATGAATAGGGTGTGTGGGAAGAGATGAGTGGGATGGGACTTGACATGGCATTCTCTTCACTAATACAAATGTTTTCAATTTAGTCTGCTAAAGAAGAAACTGGCCTTATTTTCAAAATAAGGAAAATGTGGATGTAATTTGTTTTTAAAAGCTACTTCTATATTCATTCACTCAATTTCTTTAGCAGGTGTAGATTCAAAAGATTAATCCAAAGATTTTTTTATAAAGGTAGAATGTATAAGAAGGAACAGGGTGGAAACTACAGAAGGGCAATAGCTCTCATCTCTGTAAAATTCTTGGTTTTGTTTTGTTTTCTTCTATCCTAAATAATAGCCCAACTAGTCCAGGGAGTCCAACTACTCCAGGAAGCCCTACAACTCCCGTTTCTCCTGTCTCACCTGGAGGGTCGAAGCATACCTGTCGAGGCCGGCATTTGCATACTGTTGGTGGAATTGCAGGGACAGGTGCTTGTACTCGCTGCAATCAGAAAAGATGGCATCTTTTTAGTCCCTCAAAGAAACCTAAAGAAGTAAGAAGAGGCCGGCATGGAGAAGTCACTGTGCTGTCTGTGGGAAGGTGCGTTTATTTGGTTTCACTATCAGTAGCCCATTGCACTGACATTTCTGTATTCAGCTTCCTTGTATACTGTACGTTGTGTTTATATTGTGTATTTTGATAAGGTCAATTGGCTGATCAATAAAAAAGTTTGTTCAATATTCAGCTTCTCTTTAAACAGACGGTGAAAAGGTGTTGAAAAGGTAACTGGTATGCTCTATCCTGGTGGGTAAAAGGATCCATAATTGAGTGCATGTATTGTTGGTTATCAGTAGTCAGCGTTATTAAGGAATAAAAGATTTCACTTTTCAATCTTGTTTGATTTCTTTTCCAAAATGGTACTGTCATCTTGGGTTTCTTTAGCACACATGCTTGAAGTTTTATTGAATCATTGTGAAAACCTAGTTTAAGTTAAACACCGTATAAAACAACATTTCCTTTTTTCAGCTATCCTTTTCCTTGCAATACAGACCAGAGCTAAACAGGGTTTGTTGTTCCTCCTTTCTTCTGTAAAGCTAACAAGGGATGGGAGAATCACAAATTGAATTCTGTGACTGGAAAGCTCAGCAGGCAGTAAGAAGATACATACAAATGTTTCATGATAGGGCAGAGGATTCGAAACATACCCTCTTATCATATATCACATTTTTGTTATTTTTAAAAAAAATCATATTAGAACCTGATTTTTGTTGACAAAGAACTACTTAGATTAAATATGCCTCTTTCTTCAAAGGGGTGTGTGAGAAGATTCAAGCCTATTAATAACTTGTGATTCTCCTTCCCCCAGATTTAGAGTCACAAAGGTGGAACATAAATCTGCTTCAAAGGAGCGCCGAAACTTGGTGTCTGTTAGCAGTGGAGAAGGTGTTAGTGGTGGAACAGCAGCGACTCCTGTCAAAGAATGCCCTAAAGGAGTGACAGTTACACCTGCTGGGAAACAGGGATCCAAAGAACTGCGTTTTACTCCTCCCCAGCAAGAACAGAGAGCTAGATCTGGTTCAGAATAACAGGTGGGCATGATAAAGACCCAAAATGGGTTCAGTATGGTGTTGATTTTAAATCAGAGTTGGAAACCACCTTCAGATTGAAGGTTCTTTTCAGGGTTGGATTACTTATTGGGGGCTGCCACAAATCCTGTCAAGCCACAAGGAGGGGTAGGTGTTACATGTATAATAATAATAATAATAATAATAGTAATAATAATAATAATAATAATAATAATAACAACAATAACAACAACAACAACATCAAAACTATGTCTCCACAGCTTAAATATATGAAATTGTAAAATTACTTACTTTTATTTCCTAAAACAAATAATCAAAATGCCAAGTTGCTTTATTTCTATACCGCATTTTTCAGCCCTTGACAGGCGACTCAATGCGGTTTACATGGTACAATTATCAAACAGTGTCAGTGCAATTAAAACATAACAATGCAACAAACAGGATCAACAGCATCAATCCACAACAATTAACAATCAACAAGACAGATCAACAAGACAAACATAACATAACGCCTCAGTTGAAATCAGATCCGTTCTCATAATCCATGTGCCATTCCTATGTTCCATTTACCGTCTTCCTATGATTTGTTGCACTGCTTAACCAAACGCTTGTTCATAAAGCCAGGTCTTAACCATTCTCCGAAACGTCAGCAGCGAACACTATCACCTCCATTTCTAGAGATATTCCTGGATTTCATGTGGATACATTAAGCCACTGTTAATAGTGAACCCTATAATCTTCTGGACAAAGAATACCATAGAGTTGTGCTAGAAGATCTAGAAAATGCCTGGCAAGGACATTTGTTATCACATTTGGAGAAATAAAACTATGGATACTAGTTTTGCAAATGTGGGCTTGAACCATACATCTACATTTGTGTTCTTATAATTTTCAGTTGTCATCACTAAGAGAAGCGGAACCAGTAGTAACTGTTTAGAGCAGTGGTTCTCAACCTGTTGGTTCCCAGATGTTTTGGCCTTCAACTCCCAGAAATACTAACAGCTGGTAAGCTGGCTGGGATTTCTGGGAGTTGTAGACCAAAAGACCTGGGGACCCACAGGTTGTGAACTACTGGTCTAGAGGATGTTCTGGGTTTCTCTTTCTTTCTTTTTTGTAAAGGGCTGAAGCTATAGAATCTCTGCTATTTAGAGCAGAGCGAAGTTTTCCACTTGAGACCCTTTTTGACCTGAGATGTTTTTATATGACCCCAAGTATATAGGTGTATAAAATAGATCTAAAAACCAAACATTTACTGATAACAAATCAGCATTTGCAAGACTTGCTGAACACACTGATTTTCTTTTATATGAAGTATAGCCAAAGTGTCTTCTGTATAGTCTAGTGTAAACACTGCACAGCAGATTCGTGTAAATGTCTGAAACAGCCAGTAGATGACAAGAGGCTGTTGTGCCAGCATCAATGTTTGTAGTGGGGTTAAGTGGAGTCGGGGATGGAGCAGCAGGTGTGTGGAATTGTTCTTCCTCTTGTTGACCTGGAAAAAAAATAAATAGTGATACTGTACAGTGATTGTAAACCCTTGAAAGGAAAATTGGACTGTGGGTGGGCCTACAAATAGTGGATTGAAGTTCTTATGATCCTTCCTTTATGGCTTTGCTGGTGAGGGCTGATTGGACTGTCACCAAATAATTGCCTTCTGCTCCAAACATGGCCATTCTGTGGGGAGATCCATCCAGATGCCTGGAGCATGTTGCACCTGGCATTTGCAGAGACCTCTGGGACCATTGCGAAATCTATGTGCATGATATTCTTACACTGTGTTGAGTTGCAAGACAGTAACTGGATGCATCTCCATTCATTACAAGGTGATTTGTGGGGTGGGATTTTGATCACTGTGTGTCCTAAATTTTGACTTTTGTAGTGACTTGTAAAAATAAGTTATGATGGCATTAAGTCCAATTCAAGCTATTGTATTTCCCTAAAAAGATGCCACATAGTTTATTAATTTGCATATTCTCCATATGTTCTTCTTTTGTCTTTATGTTCAGTGTGTATGGATATAGGTAATGTTCCTTGAATGAATAAACATTCTCTAGAACACAGGAGTGTCAAACTCATTAACATTGAGGGCCACGTCAGCCTTATGGTTGCCTTGAAAGGGCCGTTGAATCCATGGATGGAGAATCTGTGGATATGAGGGCCAGCTGTAATGATTTTACATAGTGGTCAGTGTTTTTTACTTTTTACTCCAGTTGTTATTGTGTGACAATTCCCATCACTTTTTATTACTTGCCATGCAGACTGGGGATAATGGAAATTGCAACCTAACAGCACTTGTGGCTCTGTGGTTGGAGAAAGGTTAAATGACATTTTAAAATGAAACCTAATATCCACAAGTCTTGTATCTATATTTAAGCCCCACTATCCTGACTCAACAGAACAAACTACAGCCTTGCAGATGTTACTGTATCACAACTCCCATCAGCTCTAGTCATGATATCCACTGATGAGGAATACAAGAGTTGTAGTGTAGCATCGGGAGGGCTACATAAAATAACTTGGTGGGCCAGATTTGGCCTGTAGGCCTTGAGTCATGTGTGCTAGTATATAGATACTTTGTATAATGATAAAGATTATCACACCAGCTTTAATATTAATACTAAAGTATTGCTGTATATTGAAAACATACCATTTGCAACGTCTACTAATATGTCTGTTTTTCTCTCTCTTCCATCACAGATAGAGGCTTTTGGAAAAAGCATAGACAATGTATTTGAAAAAATGCAAACCTTGGACACTAATATCTCACCAAAGACTTATTTGGGAATGTACTCCTGCTGTGCATTGCTTACATGATTGAATTTTTGTGGGGTTGCATTCCAGATATTTAACTTTTTTTAAGTAACTGAAAACATAATGATATTTTAGCTATTGAATTACTGTGTTATATGGTCAGCAGTTTTATATTTAAATACTAATACATTTCCACTTTTAATAAGGGGGGATTTAATGATTTTCTTTTTGAATGGAAAAAACAAAGGTCAGGTTGCCAAAATATTATTGCATTATGTTGTATTACATTTTCCTAGAGGACTGATGTTTGTTATATTGCCCCCTTTTGGGAACGAATTGGAGGAGACCAAAGCTTTGAACTATATTTTGGACTTAACTTATTGTTATAGTAACAGTGATTGGTAAATTAAGCACTACTTAATTATATTTCTTCTGTATACTTTCCATAGTTATTATTTTTGGGTTCAAAGCAATCTATGCAGCCTATAGCAGAGTATACACAGTACATTCATGGTTGCTAAAGTATGAAATACTGATGCAATCTCAAAGCAACCTATTCAGCTTTGCTGACTTGTCGATGAGTAACTATGGAACTAATTTATGATTTTGTTTTTGTGTGTTTGCATGTGTTGATCTGAGCTTCTTAATTTTGGGGACTGATAATTCCTCCAGATGAATTGTGAAGACAACCTTCCTTCTAAATTCTCCGACATATTGCAACCTTTGGAGAATTTCAAAAGTTAGTGTTAATTATGAGCTCAAGATGCATGTGAGAAATTTTTCTTCATTACTGGATTGCTGTGAGTTTTCTGGGCTGTATAGCCATGTTCCAGAAACATTGTCTACTGACGTTTTGCCCACATCGACGGCAGGCATCCTTCTGGAACATGGCCATACAGTCCGGAAAACTCATAACAACCCAGTGATTTTGGCCAAGAATGCCTTCGATAAGCCACTGTTCATAACATTATGTTCCCATGAGCCAAGAGATTATGAGCTATGCTAGAGCCAGTTGACTTCCAGTATAACTCTTTTGTATATTTAATACATCTTTGTATTTTCAATTTAGCAGAAATTAACGACTTGAGCATGTGGAAATTTGGTTAAAGTATGGGAAATTGGCAACGTGTTTTTCGTAAAAGATGCTTGAAGAAATCTTTAAATGACAAGTTTTGAAAATGATGAATCTGGCCAAAATCCCTCTTACTTAACAAGTTTGAAATATAAAATCAGTGTTTTTCATTTAGTGCAAATTGTGTGGGCCTTGAAACCAGAAACTTTATCAGAATGTCAATCTATTTTAGACATAGTTCATTGCTTGCTTGATGAGAGAAAATATATTCCAGAACCTCACATGAAAAAGAGTACATCTTGATGTGATATCTATTTTTCCTTGGCAGAACAGCAGCGAAGCATTCTGTGACACTAAGTATATTTGGTCCTCATTGATGTGCTTTGGGCACTTTTGTTTAGTAATTTTTCTAAATACCTTTGTTGTACTTCTGCAAAGCAGATTCCCAGCAGCCTCTAAATACTACACCTTTGTGGGTAGATATTACCATTTTATTTATGTAATTCTGAACTTTGTATCTAGAAGATATGATGACTTAGTCACAGTTAACTTCCTTTGTTGATTTCAGTGAGACTTAAGCCCAAGTCCTACACATGCATATTTGATCCCCGATTGACTAGAGCAGTGGTTCTCAACCTGTGGGTCCCCAGATGTTTTGGCCTTCAACTCCCAGAAATCCTAACAGCTGGTAAGCTGGCTGGGAGTTTACAAAAAACCTGGGGACCCACAGGTTGAGAACCACTGGACTAGAACTATATAATTGACTTGAAAAACCCCATGTTAGACATATTACAGGATTTTTTACCATTGTGAAATGCATTTTAAAGATACAAGGGGAACTGGAAACACTATTATCCCTAGAAAGCACTGCTTCTGTGACAGAGGCCAACAATTAATCATGAATCTTTTATCATGCTTTTGTGCTACACAAAGCATAATGGATGTAAAAGCTACAATTCCTACTCTAGAGGCCAGTCTTTGTGTGTAAAGTTTATTTTGGTGCAATCCTGACTGTACAATGGAATTTGTCAGTGGATGAAACGTTGTTTGAAGCAAATGATATATCCATCATTCCAGGACCTCCTTGCAAAATCCATGATCACCTAGATCAAACTGCACTGACCATCTGTTCGAGCAGCTTTCATGCATAAATCATGTATATACCTTTTTATCCTGTTGTCAGAGCAGATTGTGCAGATTGTTCATATGCCTCAGATGAGTGTAGCATGGTCTTCTTATAACACAAACTACTGTATCATGATTGTATGACGTGTGACTTGCCATAGTAAAGGAAAAATTCCCTTTTTACAAGCATGTGCATTAAATGTATTTTAACAATACGGTTTGTATGAATATTTTGTACAACTTAAAAAATAAAAATGACAAACCCCTTTTTAAATGGTCTGCTGTATTGTTTTCTTTCAAGCCAGATGTCATACTCTTCACATTATAAAATGTTGAAAGTCTGGAAAGGAGATCTGGTCCATCATCAAATTGGATGAGACACCTTTCCTTAGGGCAGGCAAGGCATAATGCACGGGACATTCATGCATTTGAGTTCTCTTTCCAAAATAATAAAGGGCCTAAAAGAGTTGTGAGAATGCTTTGTTGTTAAGACAGAAAATGTGTGTGAATAATGGGGGTGTTTGTTTGTTTGTTTATTTACTACATTTATATACCGCTTTTCTTACCCTGGGGGGACTCAAAGCGGTTTCCAACAGATTCATGGCAAAACCTAACATAAAACAACAGTAACATACAACTATCAATTAAATCTTAAAACATAACTACATTAAAACATTAAAACAAGGGGTTAAAAACATCAATATGTACATTAAAATCACATGATTGAAAAGCATGGTCCAAGACGTTCAAGTATCAAATAAAAATTGCACATAATCTGTGTTCGTTTCTTGTCCTGCTGACTGCCCAAATGCTTGGTTCCATAGCTATGTTTCTGCTTTTTTTTTCCCCTGTTGGGAAGGGCACTCCATAGACAAGGCACCACTACAAAGAAGGCCCTTTCTCTTGTCCACACCAGTCGTGCCTGCAAAGGAGGTAGGACCGAGCGCAGTGCTTTCCCAGATGGTCTTAACCTCCGAGATAGATCATATATAGAGGGACATACGTTTGGGCAGATAAGCTGGGCCGGAACTCTTTAGGGCTTTATAGGCTAAAGCCAGCACTTTGAACTGTGCTCGGTAGCAGACAGGCAGCCATTGGAGCTGGCATAACAGAGGGGTTGTGTGTTCCCTGTATCCCTCTCTGGTGAGCAATCTGGCTGCTGCCCATTGGAGCTTCCAAACAGTCTTCAAAGGCAACACCACTTAGAGCTCATTGCGGTAGTCCATTCTGGATGTAACTAGAGCGTGGACTACAATCACAATTAATGTAATTGTGATTATAGAAAACATGCATTTGGCTAATTTCTCTGAAAGAGCAAGCTGACAGTTTTGCAGGGAGAAAGGTTCTGGTACATGATTTCCATGTGTCTCATATTATGTTATACATGTTTTTATGTACAGCTTGTAAATGGGCCTATTTGATTTTTAAAAAAATATATCAATTTGTAGGTGGTATGTACTTGCTCTCTGTGATGCATATTTGCGTAAAGGATTTGCTCATTGTTGTGCCAGACAAAATGTTAAGCTTATTACATGCTACAGTGCTTTTTTCAAAAGGTGTTAAGTTTGGGGGGAAACTGCCTAGTTTCTCTTTGTGTAACAACTCTTCTGTACAGCATGCAGCAGTTGCTGCTTTCTGCTTTGAGTTTTGATCTAAAAATAGTATAAAGCAAATATGATCATTCCTTGATAATATCCCTTCTTTAATCATTATAGAAATAACGACACAATTCTAGTAAGTCTAAAGTCTATTTACAGTTCTAATATAGCCATGTTTCCTTACTACTTTCTTTTTTTCCTTACAAAAGAGCTATCAAAAAAACTGTGCTGGCCTTAGGAAGGGAGAGCGAGCTACAGAAAGCACAGCGACAACACGCTGGTGGTTGTAGAGGTATGACAAGAACTGATGTATTATAAAAAGCTTGTGTCACAATTTTACAAAAATGGATTCTATCTCTGTCTCCCTTTATTCATATAGAGAAGATTTAAATAGACATTGTGATTGAAGTCAAAAGATTGTGTGAACCTTAATGTATTTGACTGATAAAGTTATTGGCAACTTGTTCCAATGTAATGCAGGCCTGAATGAATTCTATCCAGTACAAGATTACACATGTATGTGTTTGTTTAGCCTTCACAGATTTGATTATTCTCAGATTATTTACTGCCATCTCCACGACTGCCATATGCAGTTTTTTCTAAACAGGGACTTCAATTGCACTAGGATCCATCTTGAGCTGCATTCAGTTAAGGCAGGCTTAGGGACCTTCCACACAGTCGTATACGTAACCCAGAATATGAAGGCCAAATAACCCACAATTATCTGCTTTGAACTGGGATATCAGTCCACACTGCCATGTATCCCAGGTCAAAGCAGATCATGTGGGATTTTATTGAGTTGTGTGGAAGGGGCCTTAGTCAGTGGTCAAACTTTGGTCTGGGGAGGAAATCAAACTGAGTATGGCCATTTGCATGTTCCCTTACCTGCCCAGCATTTACTTGGCTGGGTGGAGAGAAGGGAATGGGATTGGAGTGAGGACACATCTGCTTCTTTGAGTGCTATTTCTGAGAGAAAGGAAGGATATAAATAAGATAAAGTCCTTCTTATGTGCAGTGCAGTCCTCCAGACGTTGGATGCAACCCTCAGCAAGTGTGGTTGATAATAAGGAATGCTAGGAATTGCAATTAAACAACATACAAAAGGCTGCTTCCCATTTTGCAAAGCAGATGCAAAGATCCTTTACTAATGTGCATACCTTTTCCATTTGGTTTAGAATATCCTCATTCATTCTTGTTAGCATACAGCAATCGCAAACGAGAGACTTCCAAGTCATCTTGTTATCATCAGCTCTGTTCAGATCTTCCAAACACAATGATATGGTTGAGTTGTTGTTGATTCACGGTTGACTTGTTCATGGTTGAGTTGTCCACCTCGTGGTATGGGGGCTTGCATGTTCCAATGAACCTGCGGGTGCAACCACTGGTCATGCACTCCAAGGAGTGGCCGCAGGAGAGGTTCCAGACCAAGCACAATACGGAACCCCAAAGACCTCAACGGCGGAGCAGATGGAGGATAACATGGTACATGTTACAACAGCTATGAAGGTGGAAGAAGGCTGCAACAGATTGAGAAGCCACAGTCGTTGTGTTAATTATGCCACTAGATGGGACCTCACTCTGTGAAGATGCTGTGCATCAACTGCCACACATTTAAAAAACTCATGCACAGGCGTCTTCCAAGAAAAATAAAAACAAACCAACCTTGAGCACTCTAGCTGGAGATCAGCTGTGACCAGCAGTGCTGTAGAATTTGAAGAGGCACAAATGGAGGGCGAAAGAGAAATGTGTCAAGAGGAAGGCACATCAAGCCAACCTCGACTGGGACCGCCTTCCACCTGAAAACCAATGCCCTCACTGTGGGAGAAGATGCAGATCAAGAATAGGGCTTCACAGTCACCTACGGACCCAAAACCAGTACACCGACCTTGGAAGACTCTCCTACTTGGACAACAAGGGATCGCCTAAGTAAGTAAGTTCTTGCTTTGAGTTGATTTGTTTATTGATTTGTTTACATATTCCTGTCGGCATTGAATGTTTGCCATTGTGTATTTTGTTGTGAGCCGCCCATTCATTCATTCCATTTCATTGCTCTATCTATCTATAATGCTGTCTCTTTCTTTTCTTACTGTTTTCTACCTTGCCAAGCATTGTTGACTTTTTCTGAGTCATGATCCATCTTCAGTATGACATCTCAGTTTAGCCACTTTAGCTTCTTGTGACAGTTCAGGCTTCATTTGTCATTTTGGGAGTTCATAGTATCTGTAGAACTCTCTTCCAGCATCACATTTCAAATAAACTGATTAATGTCGATATCAGAGCTTCCCAAACTTGTCATGTTAGTGACACGCTTGTTAGACATGCATCCTTTTGCAACATGGTATGGACTTTTTTCCCTTTACACTTCTTACGTACTAAAGTTCTTGCATAGTTTCCTCTGTAGCCGCACCATGTGATTTATCACAAACATCAGTGTCAACAGATTTTCTTTTTTTAATTACAAACTTATCAATTTTAGTGGTAATTATTGCAAGTCAATCAACAAATTGTGCAAATAATGAACGTTTCTAACTTGAACAACACCAGCACTCTACTTCTGTAGTGACAAAGCCTCTCTGGAGGTTTTTAAACAGAGACTTGATGGCCATCCAGGGGTGCTTTAACTGTGACTTTCTGCCTAGCTGAAGGGGGTTGGACTAGATGCCCTTTGGGGGTCCCTTCTTCCTCCTTGTTCTCTTCAGCACGGCTTTTGTAGGGGCAGGAGTGGAGGGAAACATTTTTCAGGCAACAAACCTAGGGACTGCAGGCAACACACAAGTGTGTTCCGACATACAATTTGGAAAGCTGTGTCCATACAATTGCAAAGTGAATGTCCTTAGACTTATTAATGTCTTAATTATTAATGTCTTTAAGAGCCATGTCGGATCAGAGGTTTAAGGCAATACAGGAATGGGATAATGTGTTGTATCTTTGCCAGTCACACGCGATCGTCATTCTCATTTCAATTTGGCTTTTAGAAAAAAAGGATATTGGAACCATGTAAAGGGTAAATTGTCAGCAAGTGCTTTTTTTGTATTACACATTCCATATGCATGGGCATCACTTTCTAAATGAAATGGAATGGAATGAATAAAAACAGTTTCACTGGAATCTTGTACTATCATTTCGACAAAGAATATTGATTTGTAGTAGGTTCAGGAGGGATGAATGCACCTGCAATTTGCTTCCCTAAAATATTGTTATGATGTCCATTAGTTGTGTATGACTTCACAGTGTCTGTTGACATATGATAAGCCCATGCAGTTCACAAGATTTTCTTAGGCAAGGAATGCTGTATATACTTGTGCAGAACTCTAGAATTTTTACTCAAAAAACGACTCCAGAAAACTGGGTTGACTTAAGTAAAGGTAAAGGTTTTCCCTGACATTAGGTCTAGTCATGTCCGACTCTGGGGGGTGGTGCTCATCTCCATTTCTAAGCCGAAGAGCTGGCGTTGTTCGTAGAGACACATCCAAGATCACATGGCCAGCATGACTGCATGGAGTGCCGTTACCTTCCCACAAAAGCAGTACCTATTCATCTGCTCACATTTGCATTTTTTTGAACTGCTAGGTTGGCAGAAGCTGGGGCTAACAACGGGAGCTCACCCCACTCCCTGGATTCAAACCTCCAACCTTTTGGTCAGCAAGTTCAGCAGCTCAGTGGTTTAATCTGCTGCACCACCAAGGGGTTGACTTATCCACATCAAAAAAGGCACCATTGCCACAAATTGGGTACTCTGGATCAGTGCCACTGGAGTCTGCACAGTCAAATGCTGAGCGAGTTCAGTGGCTGTTGTGTGTCCATACAATGCAGCCGGATGGACCCAAAATAGTGCCACTTGACCACTATCCTTAGCTTCTCCTTGTTGTCCTCTGTTTACAGGTGACCACTGGGCTAATAGTCGTTGCTCATTACATTCACCGACACTGGCTGGAGGGATGCAAGAGAGGGGAGAAGGGAGGGAGGAAACACTACTTCCTTTCCACCCTGCCTTCTAGGATTGCTCTGCTGCATGCTCAATGGTCAACACAAAGCCAAGGATGACAGGGAAAAGGTAAATGCCACCCTGTGTCTCCAGGCTGCCCAAGCCCAGGGAAAGTAGGATGGCCGTGTGAATACACATGGAAGCTTCCAAATAGAAAATAGCCAAACTGTTCATATTGCCACAAAATGTGGGTAAACTCTGGAGCTTCAGGGAACGAATCAGTTTATTTTGGGTCCATATCAATAACAGGGATGGTATGGTGTCTGCTCTTCCAGATGTACAACTCCTTTCAGGCCTTGCAAACATAGCCAATTATAAAACATGGGAGCTGTAGTCCAAGAATGGCTAGAAGATAACACATTCTCCATCTGTGGTGATCATTACCACCATAAGTAAAGGTAAAGGTTTTCCCCTGACATTAAGTCCAGTCGTGTCTGACTCTGGGGGTTGGTGCTCATCTCCATTTCTAAGCTGAAGAGCCGGCATTGTCCGTAGATGTCTCCAAGGTCATGTAGCCAGCATGGCTGCATGGGGTGCCATTACCTTCTTGCCGGAGCAGTACCTATTAATCTACTTACATTTGCAGGTTTTCGAACTGCTAAGTTGTCAGAAGCTGGGGCTAACAGCAGGTGCTCACACCACTCTTCGGATTCGAACCTACAACCTTGTGGTAAGCAAGCTCAGCAACTCAGAGGTTGTTCAGATTACCATCATAGTATGCTAGAAATCCAAAGAAAATAAAGTTCTATTTGAAATGAGATACATGAAGGGGAAACCTTATAGCGGGATGGATTTGAAACTTCCAATAAATACCACTTATGTAGCCTCACAACCCTTCTCTACTAACTTAGGCTCCTTCCACAAAGCTGAATAAAATCCCACATTATCTGCTATGAACTGGGATATATGGCAGTGTGAACTCATATATTCTAGTTCAAAGCAGATATTGTCAGTTATTCTGCCTTTATATTCTGGGTTATATGGCTGTGTGGAAGGGCCCTCAGTTTTTTCGTTCACAGTGCAGCTTGTAGATTTGGCATAATATGGAGATTAAAAGTAATAGCACAGTCAAGAAAATTAGTGTAAGTTTTCTCCCTCTCTGAATTTAAGGCCATTATCATAATCAAAATAGAGTGACCTGAAAGATCAAAGAGTCTCACCAGAGTAAAATGTTCCTCTACTGCTTTCACCGTGACCCATTTTTAAACCTGTTCTGCATTTATTCCAATGGGAGTTTATAGTTTGCCCTATGTCACCTTTCCTCTTTCAAAAAGATTATGTGACATCTATAGTCTGTCAAGCTGACTTTGGCAACCAGTCTGGGGACCAGTCTTTTGGGATGGAGCAGGAAAGACTTAGAATGCCAAAAATGTCTTCTCCGAAACAAAACTGACCAATAGTTCTGAATATTTTATTTAAATATTCAGAATTTCCCTAACGATCCCCATTACAAATGATTTGGAATAACAAATATTGAGCTAGGCAACAAATAAATGTAATTGCTAAATGCTACATAATTAGTAAACGCAACTCATCCTCCAAAAAAACCTAATTGTTACCTTGTTACTGAAGTGCTTCAAAGTAACATTGTAGATCGTGGTTTCAAAAACATAACAGTTCTGCTTTTAATGGATTTCTTCTAAACTCTGGGAACTCTTAGAACCGCCAAATGAGGACAAAGCAGATTCCCAAACTTTGGTTTGCCAAGTGTTTTGGCCTCCAACTCCAAGAAGCCCTAGCTGATTTGGTCAACAGTTGGGAATTCTCGGAGCTGAAGTTTCAACCATCTATGTAAATCACTGGATTACAACATCACTTAAGAAAAATCAGTTGAAAACTAGATCCTGGAAATCTATTGGGAAGACAGGCAGACAAATGTCAGTGTGCTGGAAGAAGCAAAGACCACCAGCATTGAAGCGATGCTCCTCCACCATCAACTCCGCTGGATCGGCCATGTTGTCCAGATGCCCAATCACCTTCTCCCAAAGCAGTTACTCTGCTCCAAACTCAAACTCAAACTGAATGTTGGAGGACAGGAAAAGAGATTTACAGATGGGCTCAAAACCAACCTTAAAAACTGAGGTATAGACACCGAGAACTGGGAAACCCTGTCCCTTGAGTGCTCTAGCTTGAGGTCAGCTGTGACCAGCAGTGCTGTAGAATTTGAAGAAGCACGAATGGAGTACGAAAGAGAAACATGCCAAGAGGAAGGTGCATCAAGCCAAACCCGACCGGGACTGCCTTCCACCTGGAAACGGATGCCCTCACTGCGAGAGAACATGCAGGTCAAAAATAGGGCTCCACAGTCACCTATGTACCCACCGCCAGGACACCACACTTGGAGGACAATCTTCCTCGGACAACGAGGGATCACCTAAGTAAGTAAGTAAGTACTTTACTGTGAAGGTTTAGAACAAGGGTCCTCAAACTAAGGCCTGAGGGCAGATGCAGCCCTCCAATGTCATTTACCCGGCCCTCGCTCAGGGTCAACCTAAGACTGAAATGACTTGAACGCACACAACAACAACAATCCTATCTCATCGGGCCCTCACTTCCCACTGAAATACTAATAAGTTTATATTTCTTAAAATTATTCTTCATTTTAATTATTGTATTTATGTGTTTTTTGCACTACAAATTAGATATGTGCAGTGTGCATAGGAATTCATTCATGCTTTTTTCAAATTATAATCCACCCCTCCAACAGTTTGAGGGACTGTGACCGGCCATCTGTTTAAAAAGTTTGAGGACCCCTGGTTTAGAATGACAAATGCTAGCCAAGGCCAGTGGTAGATCATTAACAAATACTTTGGTATGGAGGCAAATGCTGGAAATTGTTCGGATTCCATTGCTTCAGCTAAATTGGGAACATGATCATGATGCAATAATCTTTTAGACCTGGAGGTGGCAGTCCTTGTACATTGGGAAGAAAGCAAAATTGGAAAATTGTTCTCTGGATTTGCAAAATGAACCTGGGCAAGAACAATGTTTGATTAAATCTTGCCCTTCAGCTGCGGAACTTTGGTCTTAGTTTGTGTTACTAATCACATTCACTTGGGAATATGTTCTACTGAAACAAATAGCTCATAATTTCCAAGGAAACTTGCCTTTGATGAGGCTTTAAGATAGTGCCCAATATATCTCCATATATAAACTGTGTACGCTTATGTGTGTACTTCCAACTTGCCTGTTGACTTACAGTGATGCTATGAATTTCACAGGGTTTCCTTAGGTAAGGAACACTCAGGGCCCTTCCACACAGCCCTCAGAATATCAAGGCAGAAAATCCCACAGTATCTGCTTTAAATTGGGTTATCTGAGTCCACACTCAGAAAATGTGGGATTTTCTGCCTTGATATTCTGGGATATAGGGCTGTGTGGAAGTRCCCCAGAGTCTGAATTTGCTTTGGATGGCAAGATGATTAAATGAGGACTGGTATATTTTGGGCATATCATGAAAGGAAATGAGGAAGACTATGTTCCAAAGCAGGTTAGATATTATGTAACACAAGYTACYGAATCTGCAAAGCCTGAGCAAGGCTGTTGATGATAAGGTGARTTGSGGCCCTTCCCTAATKTCTGCTTTGAGCTGGGTTATKTGAGTCCACACTCYGATYATATGGGATTTTCTGRCTTGATATTCTGGGATATAGGGCTGTGTGAAAGGGCCCTCAGAAGTCTCTCYATTCATGTGTGTARGTGCCTTCAAGTTGCTTCTAGACTCATGGACAACCCTATCAATTTCATAAGGATTRCTTAAGCAAGGAACACTAAGGTTCTTCCACACAGCTGAATAAAATCRGATACTATCTGCTTTGAACTGGAATATATGGCAGCGTGGACTCAGWTAATCCAGGGCCCTTCCAGACAGTTCTATWTCCGAGAATACCAAGGRWGAAAATCCCACAATATTTGCTTTGGACTGGGTGAMCTATGAMTCCTTCCACATWGTGCTATATCCCAGAATATCAAGGCATACAATCCCACAATATCTATTTTGAACTGGGTTATCTGAGTCCACACTCAGATAATATGGGATTTTCTGCCTTGATGTTTTGGGATATAGGGCTGGGTGGAAGGGCCCTGAGTCCATACTCAGATAAATGTGGGATTTCCTGCCTTGATATTCTGGGTTATATGGCTGTGTGGAAGGGCCCTCGGAGAAGTAATTTGCCAGTTTCTTCTTATGAGTTCACAGGATCAGAAGTTGAAATCAACTTCATGGCTGCTGACACAAATACACACACTCCCTTTGAGTAGTTAGATGCAGAGACTTGGTCAAAACAACAGATAGAGGTCATTTTTGCACATTTTAAAATCAGAGTTGCAAATCGTTCAACTTCAAAAGTCTTATTGCCAACAATGAAGCTATTTGTGAAAAAGTAATATGTGTGAAAATCGAACGATAAAGTTTTGTTCTACTTCAAGTGTTTTCGTTGACAAGTTGCATTGCATTCTTGATAGATCTAAACTCGGAAAGAATGACAGTTGATAACTGAAATTTGGATGCTGTGTCAAGAATCACCCTACCGCAGAGCTAAGAAAGCAAGGCTCATTTTGGCAGTTTGAAATTCAAGGGAATATCTTGCCAAATTGGCAATTAAGACATATTTTTTCATAAGATTTACATAATAAGCATTCTCCAAATGTCATCAACGTATTTAATTTGGATCAAAGTATTCACAGCTCTATTATGGAAAATTAAAGCAAGAATTTTCATTAATAGTGCACCAAGCAACTGGTGGTAAGTTTTGTTTGCTATACATTTACTCAGGTATCATTCATCTCCAATAATGTCTGGATGGTTCTTCTCTGTGCCGTTTTCCACAGGAACCTGTGCCTCCTCCCTCACATAGAATCATAAGAGTTGGAAGAGACCTCCTGGGCCATCCAATCCAACCCCCTGCCAAGAAGCAAGAAAGTCACATTCAAAGCACCCCTGACAGATGGCCATCCAGCCTCTGTTTCAAAGCCTCCAAAGAAYGAGCCTCCACCACACTCCGTGGCAGAGAGTTCCACTGCTGAACAGCTCTCACAGTCAGGAAGTTCTTCCTTGTGTTAAGGTAGAATCTCCTTTCCTGTAGTTTGAAGCCATTGTTCCGCYWCCTAGTCTCTAGGACAGCAGAAAACAAGTTTGCTCCCTCCTCCCTATGACTTCCCTTAACATATATATGCATGGCCCTCATCATGTRTCCTCTRAGCCTTCTCTTCTGCAGGCTAAACATGCCCAGCTCTTTAAGCCGCTCCTCATAAAGCTTGTTCTCCAGACCTTTGATCATTTTAGTCYCCCTCCTCTGGACACATTCTAGCTTGTCAACARCTCCCTTCAATTGTGGTGCCCAGAATTGGACACAGTATTCCAGGTGTGGTCTATCCAAAGCTTACCTGGATCTATACAAGTGGTTCTCAATTTTCCTAATCCTGCGACCCCTTAAAACAGTTCCTTATGTTGTAGTGACCCCCAACCATAACATTATTTTCGTTGCTACTTCATAATTATAATTTTGCTACTGTTATGAATCATAATGAATCTGATATTCAGGATGTATTTTCATTCACTGGACCAAATTTGGCACAAATACTCGATATGTTCAAATTTGAATATTGGTGAGGTGTTTTTTTTGGGGTGGGGGGTGGGAGGGATGTTATTGATTTTGTCTTTCAGGATTTGTAGTTGCTGGGATTAATAGTTCACCTACAATCAAAGAGCGTTCTGAACTCCACCAGTCATGGTATTAAACCAAACCTGGCACACAGAAATCTCATGACCAACAGAAAATACTGGAAGGGTTTGGTGGGCATTGATCATGAGTTTTGGAGCTGTAGTTCACCTACATCCAGAGAGGAGTGTAGACTCAAACAATGATGGATCTGGACCAAACTTGGCATGAATACTCAATATGCCCAAATGTGTGAAGTTTGGGGAAAACAGACCTTGACATCTGGGAGTTGTAGTTGCTGGGATTTATAGTTCACCTACAATCAAAGAGCATTCTGAACTCCACCAATCATGGTATTAAACCAAACTTGCCACAAAGAAATCTCATGACCAACAGAAAATACTGGAAGGGTTTGGTGGGCATTGACCATGAGTTTTGGAGTTGTAGTTCATCTACATCCATAGAGGACTGTGGACTCAAACAATGATGGACCTGGACCAAACTTGGCACCAATACTCAATATACCCAAATGTGTGAAGTTTGGGGAAAACAGACCTTGACATCTGGGAGTTGTAGTTGCTGGGATTTATAGTTCACTTACAATCAAAGAGCATTCTGAACCTCACCAACGACAGAATTAGGCCAAACTTCCCACACAGAACTCCCATGAACAACAAAAATAGTTTTCTGAATGGTTACTGGTGACCCCTTCAACATCCCAGTCAAGAACCCCCAGGGTCCAGACCCCAGGCTGAGAAACACTGATCTAGACACTCAACTTCCATTGGCTTTTTCAGCGGCCGCATCGCATTGTTGGCTTATGTTTAACTTGTTGTCCACAAGAACTCCCAAGATCTTTTTCGCACATACTGCTGTCGAGCCAGGCTTCCCCCATTCTGTATCATTGCATTTCATTTTTTCTGCCTAAGTGGAGTGTCTTGCATCTAAGTTTTAAAACATTTCAAGCAGAAACTAATTCAATTCATCTTTAACTTCAGACTGATCTGTCTAATCACCAAGTCTAAGCTCAAAAGTACTAACTTTAAGAAAAAGCATTGTTTACTTTTAGTTTATTTTGTGTCTTTACTTGCTTTACTTGAAAGCAGTACTTCCTTCATCCTTCTTATGCATCTTCCTTTTTTTTAAAAAAAGGAGTTGTTTGAAGGTTTTTTTCTATGCTATATTATATGTCTGTTTTTAAATAATGTGTTTGAACAAGTCCTGAAAGCAATGCTGCTCAAAAGTTTCCTTTTTGAATCCCCAATCAATGAAAATAACATTTGCAAGATCTGCCCAAGAACCAAACTATTTCTGGCACTGCAATGGCGCACATGAAGGAGAAGGGGGAGGATGGCATATTTGGGGAAAGGGAGGGGAGACAAAGGAAAAAAAGATTTGCAAGCATGTTGAAAAGGACAAATTTATTATATTTGGAAATGATTTTGATTTGCTGTAGGCACACAATTCAAACAACAAAGCTCTTCAAAGAGGAATTTTGGCAAGGAACAGGCACCTTATTTTACAGTTTACGTGCACCGATACTGGGCCACGTGACGGTGGTGTATATTAGACAGGGAGCTTTTAGGTCATGCCCAACAATGCTTTTAATGGACTCCTTCCATACATTCTTCTTGCGAATAATGAGAAATGTAGTCATACCAATGCGTGTCAAGACTTGTCATTTGCTCGCAAGCGTGTGTAATTTGAGTTCCATGTTAATTTGCACTTAGTCACACTCAAGACTGCAGCATACAAATCCCTTGCTCTTGTGTGGTTTAATTTTACAGCAAGAATCTCTTGTGCTTGGAAGCTATGGCATGCTTTTTTTTCTGGCAAGTGTTGAAAATTAACACGTGTCTGAATTTGTGGTAAGGAAGCTGATGCACTTCAGCGGCATGACGAAATTGACACATTCCTGCTGTGTATATGTACAACACACAGATGGAAGGAGAAGTAGCACCATTAGGTTCCGGTGGGAGAAGGAATAACTCTATGTAACATGATTTTTGTTCATGGGTTATAAATATCATTTCTTAATTGGTTCTATCATAAAAACATAGAAAAGTTCATTAAAATGCACAAACTTTGTTTTTGTGCAACATCCTGCAGCACATTTTGCTATAGTTTTCAATGAAGATCTCATAAGGTCTCAACCAATTCAACATAGTTTGTGGCAGCCACAAAAACCAAGTTTCTGGAATATAACAACTGCTTTCAAAGTAAGTAAGGCAAAGTTAAAGGTTTCTCCTTGACATTAAGTCTAGTCGAGCCCGACTCTGGGAGGTGGTGTTCATCTCCATTTCTAAGCCGAAGAACCTGCGTTGTCCATAGACGCCTCCTAGGTCATGTGGCTGGCATGATTGCATGGAGCACTGTTACCTTCCCGCTGATGTGGTACCAATTGATCTACTCACACTTGCATGTTTTCAAACTGTTAGGTTGGCAGAATCTGGGGCTGACAGTGGGAGCTCACTCAAAGTAAGTAATGGTAAAGGGGAGGTTTCCCCTGACATTAAGTCTAATTGTGTCTGACTCTGGAGGGTGGTGCTCATCTCCATTTCTAAGTCAAAGAGCTGGAATTGTCCGTAGACACCTCCAAGGTCATGTGGCCGGCATGACTGCATGGAGCACTGTTACCTTCCCGCTGATGTGGTACCAATTGATCTACTCACACTTGCATGTTTTTGAACTGCTAGATTGGCAGAAGCTGGGGTTAATAGCGGGAGCTCACCCGGCTCCCCAGATTCGAACCACCAACCTTTTGGTCAGCAAGTTCAGCGGCTCAGAGGTTTAACCCACTGTACTACCAATTAAACAGGTAATAACACTTTCAAGCTAGGAACAAAAACAATTTTGTTACATCATGATAATTAAATTTGATGTAATTGGGACTATTTAGCTTTTGGTGTGATTGTAAAAAAAGGGTTTATATAAATACATAAAACTAAAGCTAAGTGAAATATTCTTCTGATTTAAGTTTTTGGGTAGAAATCAACAATTATAGTGTAGATGTTTTTTCAAGGCACACACGTACTGATTTTTTTCATTTCTTTTTCTAATATTATAAGGCACCATCTTCTCTCCCTGACTTTCTGGGCTGTGACCAGTTCCTCATTCCCACATATGATCAGAAGTGACAGAACTGTGGATGCAACATCAAAACAGTATATGATTACCCCTCTATATTAGTGGTTCTCAATCTGCGGGTCCCCAGGTGTTTTGGCCTACAACTCCCAGAAATCCCAGCCAGTTTACCAGCTGTTAGAATTTCTGGAAGTTGAAGGCCAAAACATCTGGGGACCCACAGGTTGAGAACCACTGCTCTATATCCTTGAATTTTCATCCATGGATCCACCATCCACAGCTTGATTTTTTTTTCTCTGACCTTTCATCCCTAAAAGCAAACCTTGGTTTTGCCATGTATATAAGGGACACCATGTTATGATGCCCATGTATATAATGAGACTTGAGCATCCAAGGTTTTTGGTATCCACCGGGAATCCTGGAGCCAAACTGCATACCAAGGGCCCACTTTATGCATCCAATTAGATTTAACTGAGGAATGCTGTTGCTAAGTGTAGTGTAAATGAACAAGCAAACAGTGTTGAAGAGAGATTTAAAGATGGGCTTAAAGCCAACCTTAAAAACTGTGGCATAGACACAGAGAACTGGGAAATCCTGGCTCTTGGAGACTCTGATAGGAGGTCAGCTGTGATCCGCAGTGCTGTGGAATTTGAAGAGGCATGGATGGAGGGCAAAAGGGAGAAGCATGCCAAGAGGAAGGCGTGTCAAGCCAACCCTGACCAGGACCACGTTCCACGTGGAAACTGATGTCCTCACTGCAGGAGAACATGCGGATCAAGAATGGGGCTCCACAGCCACCTATGGATCCACCGCCAAGACACTACACTTGGAGGACCATCCTCCTTGGGCTACTAAGTAAAGTAAAGTATTGCCTGCAATACATTGCCCTTCCCCAAACTTCAAAAAAAGTTGAAAAGGAGGGGATTTCTTTTTGGTGTGGTTGAAAATTTGGAGGAGAAAGCTCTGTTGGTAGGTTTGGCCAACAGCTAGTTAAAACTGACCATTTTGCAGGTTCGCTTTGAGACAAGTGGAATGTCCTAGTGCATGTGAGCCCTGGAGGATCAAGAAAATTCCTGTATAATCTGGATGTGTGGCAGGATAAAGATTCAACATAACTTTTTTGTTTCTGCCCCAAAGGGACGTGTAATGCTTTCACTAACCAAGAATATCCTGCTTTTTTTGTCAAAGAGAATTTGACCAACGTATAAGTGTTCTGAATAGAGTTCTTTCTGTGTGAAAGATCTATAGCAACCTTTTCTTTTTCTTTCTGGTATTTGTTACAGCTGGCACCACCACCCTCTCAGCAAAAGGAAGGAAAAACTGCCTTGACTAGCAGACAATATGGAGTAGAGGTGGGTGAGGTGGAGGAGCAAGAGAGAGAATGGCAGACTCAGGCCAGGTGAAATGGTTTTCTGCAAACGAGGAATTGCCTGAGTGCACACTGAATCATGGGATGCCTGTTCTGTACCAGAATTGGGTTGCGTCAGCCAACAGTCTCATTCACACAAAGGTCTACTCCTGGTTGCCCCAAGTTTTCTTCATTTCGGCAGCCACGAAAGAATCCGTTCACTGTTTCTGTAAACAAAATAAAGGGTGGGAGCTGGAAGCCCTTGCCAATCTATTGCAAATCACCCTGAGACCTGCCAATAAATATTGATCTATTGTCTGTTCACAGTGGTATAGATCGCTGGCACAAAAGCATTCGTCTGGATGATGTAAGTACCTCAGCAATATCTTGGAGAAGGTGCAGTGACTGGTACTGCAGTAGCTGCTCTTGCTAAGTAACTCACTCAACCTGATTACACACTCTTTCCAGTTGTAGATGTCCTGGGCAAAGACCCACAACTGTTGTCCTCAAAGACTGAGCCTGTATTGTAGCATTTCTCACAAATCCTGGAGCGATCCTAAGGAGTATCTTGATAGTCATCTAATAGCCCTCCTCCTCCTCCTCTGAATCTTCTCCTGCTGTGGCAGCCTCAAGTGCTGCAAGTGCCTCAGCGACATCTGCATCCTCCTCTTCTGGCTCTCCTTTAACCTCTTCATGGCCGTCACATTTGTCTTCTGATGCTGCATCTGCCTTGGTACATGGAGAGGGGGTATCACTGGATAGTTGGTCCTCAAAACAAGGGTTTAACAGGCCTGTCCTACAAGCCTCTTCTAAATTACAGCTATTGGATTCCCGTAATGGCAGGTCTTTACTATGCCGGCTCACGGACGTGCATTCAGTACTTTGCTCTGCATGAGTGTGATGGCTCAATGGACTCTTGCTTCTGACAGCAATTAGTTTCCCAACATCACTAGGATCATTGGGTCCAGATTGGTGGGTGCTGTTGCCTCCGTCATCCTGTATGACACCTTGAATAGAAGCCATGCTTTCACCTCTACACCGAGATTCCCCATGGTGGCCAGAATGTGTTGTACCTAATGATAACTCTGGAGATCCTTCAGTCTTTTGAGTCTCATGGTTATCATAAGTCTGTGGCTGGGAACCCCTTTTAGCCGAACAATCCGATAATTCACTGGAGCACATCTGTGTGCTGTTGACTTCTTCACTTTGATTTTTGTTGGCAATGGGAGAGGGATGGATTCCATTGCACTTTGCAGTAGAGTTCCCAAGTCCTTCGTCAAGAAGAGCAAGCCCTCTGTGGTTTTGAATAACATCCTCGGTCTTGTTTAATTTGTTCCTGTTTGCTGCTGATTGTACTTCAGAATTCTGCAATTCATTCTTTTGTACCTGAATGTTATTGTTGTGCCTGATTTTAAATTTGCTTCTGTCTTGCTCGCCAAACTTGTAGTTGTTTATTTCACTGATGTATTCAGATGTTTGGACTTCTTGGGGATCAAAGATGTAGCTGGAGAGAAAGCAGGAGTTAGCAACAATTAGTATTTTTTTCCCTCTAATGGAAACATAACAAAATACTTTTGTCTAGCTGTGTTCTTCAAACCTATAATTTCAGTCCAAAGAATCATGAGTATTTACAATCCAAGGCAGGAGAAGTACCCTGATGCCCTCCATATGTTTGGACTCTAAATTCCACTAGCCCTAACCTTAATAGCTAATGGTTAGAGATTAAGATTCCTGGAATGGAAACCTATGAGGGATTGAGATTGATGACATAGAATAATGGTGATATCCAGGCCTTAGACGATGCTGCTGCTGGTATAGTTGCTCTTTGAAGGTATTATTGAGAATATAGGGTAGAAGACCTCTTTTCCTATGTCTTTTCTTTAGCAAATAGGACCAGGTACCACTGTCTATTTTTGTCTCTGGAAAGATTGGGGCAAGTTTTCATTATATGGACAGTGGAACTATCTACAGTGTTAAACTTTTGGGCTCTTTCCAGTCATTGTAGGAAGCTAATAAAGCCTCTAGGAGGAGCAGAACGAGGAAGGGAGAAACATTTACTTCTGAGAATTTTTGACTCCTCTGTTCTTCCACCCATTTTCCAGTTCCTCTATGTCACAATAGGAAAAAATAGCAATGCTGGCAATGAGGCTGAGGTGGGAATGCATGGCTCTTGGCTCTCTAAAATGCATCACTTGCTTTCAGGTATGTCCAGGAAATTTCCTTTGCTCTGAAGACTCCTGGTATGTAGCATAAATATGCACAAGGCAGCAACCACATTTCTTTAGAGCAAGAGTTCTCAAACTTTTTCAGCCACAGAACCCTTTTTGAAGGAAAAGTTTCTCATGGAGCACTAAAAATGTGTATGTGTGTGTGTGTGTGTGTGTGTATATATATATATATAATGTGTGTGTGTGTGTCTATACACACACACTTATACACATATATCAGGCATGGACAAACTTTTGAACACAGGGGCTGCATTGTGTTTTAAAGTTTGACAGATAAGCTGGGCCAGTGCCAGATGGATGGAGAATGTTTGTGTGAACTAATTGAAAAAAAAATGAACAAATTCCTATGCACACTGCACATATCTCATTTGCAGGGCAAAAAGAAAGAAAAATGAAGAATACAATATATAAAATGAAGTACAGTTTTAACCAACATAAACTTAACAGTATTTCAGTGGAAGACCCCAGGAATCATCCAGTCCAACCCTCTTCTACCATGCAAGAAGAGGGTTGTGGAATGGAGGAAAGGGCCTGCACTGCAAGGAAGAGAAGGAGGGAAAGGAAGGGGAAGGGAAGGAAGGAGCAACCAGCTGACCAGTGCCTTCTTCCCCACTGCCATGTACTTGGAGGATGTGGAGAAAGAGGGGAGAGGAGGAAGGAAGCATGGAGCCCCTGACTGTGCATGAAGCCCTAAGGCAGTGGTTCTCAACCTGGGGTCCCCAGATGTTTTTGGCCTACAACTCCCAGAAATCCCAGCCAGTTTACCAGCTGTTAGGATTTCTGGGAGTTGAAGGCCAAAAACATCTGGGGACCCCAGGTTGAGAACCACTGCCCTAAGGTCTCTGTGAAGCACAGTTTGGGAACCATTGCCTTACAGCAGTGGTTCCCAACCTGTGGTTTGTGGACCACCAGTGGTCTGCAAGAGCTAAAATATGGTTCGCAGCCTCACTGTTACTACACCATTGCAATGAGAGCAACTAATCTTACAAAACCATCTTATAGTGCCGAGGCATATTAAATATGGTTTTCTGTGGACAAGCAGATGGTGACTACTGGATGGCATATGTTCTGTATCAGAAACTAGAGCTGATATGGTCTATCCAATGCAAATTTTCTGAATTAGCACCCCAACTAATCAAACCAAATCTAAAGTTGACCAAAAACTGATTTGTAACCCTTTGTGTACTAATGTTGGAGAGTGGTCCCTGGTCAAGTGATCCTTGGTCAAAAAAGGGGAAACTACTGCATTAGAGTATTGGAAATAAGGTTGCTTCCTCTTTAAAATACTTTCTCTCAGAACCTCTGGAATCAGGCACAGCATTTTAAAGAAATCAGCAGCTGTGCTTTCATTACTTGGAGGAGGTGATGTGTAGTTGTGACTCCTTCCTCAAGCAAGTAAAGTAGTCTGCCAGCTCTTGTACAAGGCTATTCTTTTGGGAAACAAACTGGGAGGGAGTGTGTATGTGGCTTCTGAAATGTATTAGCAAACAGTGATACCCAAAAGGGCTTATTGGGGCAGGAATGAGGGTGAATGGGCGTAACTGATACACTGGGAGTTGCAAATGGGGTACATACTGGGTCTCCTGTGGCCCACCATCTGCAAAATTGATACTCATAGTTTAAATGTCATTGTTGTTGGTTGTATTCACAGGAGTGTTCCAACTCAGCATATACTAAGGATGAATAATTTGCAACAGTATCAATGCTGACTGAAGTTTACTACTCTTAGAAAAACCAATTAAAAAAATATTAGCCGGTCCTCAAGTGATACTGGGTCTGCTCTCACCTTTGTATCATTTTACAGCACCTGCACCCCATCTGGATTCTTCTTGTTTGATATCTGAAAAGATACACAGAAACACATATGAGGCATCAGGTTATTTCATGTATTGTATAAAATGTATCAAACCGAAAATAGCAGGGTTCTCTCAGTTTCCCCAAACAGTTGTGTCTTTCATTAAAAAAAGACAGAACTATACAGCTTGAAAAGAATCTAGAGCTATGCATTCTGAAAACATGTAGAAAGTGAAATGGGTAACTGGGAGAACAAAATATTTCAAAGTTAATATTGTGGGTGAAAAGCAAGGGTGTTTCCCTATTGCCAAGAGGGTTAAAACTACAAACCGAGAGTTATTTTCTTGGTTAAATATTAGCCGGCATAATTTTGTACTCAGCCTGAAATCAGGAGCTGAAATTAAACATAAACCTTTTCTGAAAAGTGAGGCAGAAGCAGGGAGAACCACATTCAGACGCCTGTAATTACAGTGTGTGGTAATTACACTACTGCAGCGCACATTGTAAACATTCACCCACTCTTATTAAACAGTTGCTGCCTACTTTATGTGCTGAAGGTGTTGTCTCTTTGTCTCCAATAGAAGCCACATTTTGAGCAGATATCAGAGTAGGAACATTACCAACACCGATGATGAGACAGGTTCATTTGTTAAAACAGCTTCATTTAAGAAATGGAGGCGGAAAAAAACGCAGATAGCCGAGCACTCGGTTTGTACAATTCTTCGCCACTTAGTGGCTTTGGTCAGAAATGAAATGTAGTGTTTCAGGCTTCCAAACTTGAAAAGCTTGTCAAATCTTCCTGAGAACCTTTTGAAAGTATTTAATCCAGTCAGATGGTCAAGACAAAAGAGTCTTGGAAAAAAGGGCAGGACTTTTCATAAGCCTTTTTCCTAAACTGAAATACCTGGACTTCAGAGTAACTGTATGTTTGCCCAGAAGTTAATCATTCCTCAAAACTGCAGTATTGACCTACATTTCTTCCCATCACCAAGCTAACAAATTGTATTATCATCCTTTCATCGGAGATGCAGCTAGGCAGAGGGTGGCCTGGATGTCTTTGCAAGACCTCTGACCTACTGTTTCAACCCTTTGACTCACTAAAGTTCCCAGATACAACAGACATTACTCACAAACATCCTTTTATTGTATTTGTACTTCCTTTTCATAGAAGTAGGTTAGTGTTTATGGCTAGTGAGATCACAATTTCTAGCATGGAGCCTAACTAACTGTGGACATGTTTGTCCTTCATTTACATGCAAGAAGTGGTCTAGCATTTATGGCTAGTGGGCTCTGTTTCTGGCACAGTACCCAACTAACTGTGCACATATTTACACTACAGACTTCATAATTATTTCCTCTGCTCTGTGAAATGGTAACTATATGATCTATATAAAACAGTCCTCATTTTAGATGGTTGTCCAAAGAAACCTGTGAACAGAGAGCATGGCTCGATTATACCCACCCCATGAAATTTCAACAATAATTATTTATTAAATCTGCATTTGTATATTTAAATCCAGTTTCACAACCCTGTGTTTCTTTATGAGCTCTCTGCAAATAACTTGCTCCTCTTCTTATCTCATTCGAGTTTTTTAACATTTTATCCTGCACATGTGGCCCGCCCACTGTCACTGGGATTGTGTTTATTGTAATGTTATTTTCTTACTATATTCATGTTTTTTTAATGTAATTTTGATACTGTTGCTTGTTGCTTATGTTTTGGTTTTATTTTGCTGTAATATGTTGTCTGGGCTTAGCCTCATGTAATCCACCCCGAGTCCCCGTTGGGGAGATGGTGGCAGGGTATAAATAAAGTTTATTATATTATTATTATATACAACTTTTGGAGCCCCTGGTGGTGCAGCAGGTTAAATTGCTGAGCTGCTGAACTTGCTGACAAAAGGTTGGCAGTTCGAATCCAGATAGTGGGGTGAGCCCCTGCTGTTAGCACCAGGTTATGCCAACCTAGCAGTTTGAAAACATGCAAATGTGAGTAGATTAATAGGTGGGAAAGTAATGGCGCTCCATTTATTCATGCTAGTCACATGACCTTGAAAGTGTCTATGGACAACACTGGCTCTTTGGCTTAGAAATGGAGAGGAGAATCATCCCCGGAGTCAGACGGAACTAATCTAATGTCAAGGGGAAACCTATACAACTTTCATGCAATGTATGTCATGGGGAGGGGAAAAAGTGCATTTCATCACACATAATTGGCCACTGTAAATATTGTGTTTGGAGTCAACTTTCATCTTTTTTTGAGATAATTTTGAAATGGCTTCTGATTTCTTCCCAGTTGATATTCTGGGGGAAATTTCATGTATAATCTTTTACTTCTGCATTAATCTCTGGCTGTTAAGGGGGGGGGGGGATGTTTGATTTTTTAAGTTTCCTGTCTATTCCTTTTCTAGTTTGAGGCATTATGGAAATAGTAGATAGTTTGATTGCCATGGAGGAAGAGATTCCCCATAACTATTGTAAAATATTTCCTCATAACAGAAAACTGTGTTCAAGCTAAAATTGTAAACAATGTGCAATCCATGAAAACTGTAACTTAAAGATCTTGTTGCTACTGCTACTATTGTTATTGTTATGTGTCTAGGTTGTTTCTGATTTACAGTGACCCTAAGGCAACCCTATCACGGAGCTTCCTTGGCAACATTTGTTCAGAAGGTGTTTCCCTTTACTTCCCTCTGAGGCTAAGATAGTGTGCCTTGCCTAAGATCACCTAGTGGGTTTCCATGGCCAAGCAGGAATGTGAACCCTAATTTTCAGAATCCTAGTCCAATGCTCAAACTACCACATGTAGTATGGGATATACTAGGGAGAAAATGAAAGCCTACTTACCAATAAATCAGTGGGAGTTGGAGGATCATGATTTATTGCCTCGATGAGCAATAGCACCTGAAATAGTAATTATGGAACTCGGTTAGAAGATATCCTTCTATTCTCTGCAGATTGTCAATCATTTAGATTTGGATGTAGAAATCTTAGCATCTCACAATTGAGCCTGAAGGGTTCCTTGAGAGATAACATCATACCCTTTCAGATTTCTCTCCCATTTTCAGGAAGCAGTGTCTTGAGATTTCCATGAATGAAAGTCAGTTTCAGATTCCATAATGTTCACGTGTTTTTCAAGCACACACTTGTTCCATCCTGTTTCTATATGAATTTTCATTTTTTTAAAAAAATCCACATGAAAAATTATATAATTTTTTGCAGATCACCAATTAGATTTTGAAATTTTCCAGAACAGATGCATTTGTATACATATTTTGGAATCTGCACTGGAAAATCCAGAAAAAAATACTTTGTAGGTTGCTGATTAGTCTTAAGATTCAGACTGGGGAATGGTGCAAAACAAATCAGTCCATCCCTACTCCTCATGCTCTAGCAGCAACATTGTAGCTTAGAAAGTATTGGACATGCAGCCATTGATTATGCATAACTAACAAACGGCTAGAGATCTAGAAAGACAGTCTCTTCTTCTGGCTGTTCTTCTCTTTCCTTCCTAATGACCAGAGGTTTCCAACCTGTGGTCTGTGGAGCACCGGTGGTCCGTAAGAACTAGAATATGGTTTGTGGCCTCACCATTACAACACCGTTGCAACGGGAGTGACTGGTCTCATGAAACACTCTTATAGTGCTGAGGCAATGGGAATGCTGGGAGAAGAGAGGCTGACTACCTATGAAAGGCATGACAACAAGTCTCCTGACTACTGCTTCTTCTCCTCCTCCCTCTCTCTGAGCGGAGCTATTCCATGTGGCACCTGGAAGTGGGGAAGCCTTGGTGGCTTCATTTTTAGGCCTGTTCCTGAGGTTATTTGGGGTGTTGATGCAGAAAACTGCATTGGATAAACCACATCAGCTCTAGAATATTAAATATCATTTTCTGTGGGCAAGCAGATAGTGACTACTGGATAGTATATCTTCTGTATCAGAAACCAGAGCTGATGTGGTCTAGCCAATGCAATTTTCTGAATCAGCACCACAAATAACGAAACCAAATTTAAAGTTGACCAAAAACTGATCCGTAACCCTTTTGGTACTAATGTTGGAGAGTGGTCCTTGGTCAAAGTGGTCCTTGGTCAAGTGGTCCCTGATCAAAAAAGGTTTGGAACCACTGCTCTTGACCACTGAAAGGTAGTGACAGCACTTCTGGGTCTTGAAGGCTGCTTTCTGGGAGTGGGAGTGGGAGCAGCACAATGCACAGTGCTATGCTTATGATTTCAGTCACTGTTTCAGTCAGACATCTGATACCTATGGAACCATTTTGGCAGGAAATAACTATGATAACTTGATGTCTTACTTGTTTCACAACCTGGTCAAGAAAAATGTGTACAATATTTATATTTTTTAAACAGTAAAAGTAAAGTTTGCCTCCTCATTTTTAAAATCCCGATGACTATCCCATATTTGTCGAACATTCATAACATATAGACATTTATACGTTTAATGATATCTAAGTTGGCTGAGAAATGGTTCAGTTCCCATCAGTAGTCTTATCAACTGTACTATCCAGACTGCTATAAATGGTATATTAGCAAATGTCTTGATTTACTAGTACTAATACCCTAGGAAGAAAAGCAAGGTGACTAATTCAGAGAATCAAGGAGAGAGTTGTGTACGAGTGCTGGAAGGTATAAGGAAACTGTAACCTGAGCAAGAATGATGAGTTAATACCATGCCTCAGTTTGAGCAATTTGAGAATAGATGCATTGTTTCTACCATGAAGGGCCTCCATTCATGAATATTTGTAGTTTGCAGAGATTCCCTTCCATTTGTCATGCCTTTGCTTGTGGTAGGTCATTGCCTTTTCAAGTGCCTCAGGTAAACCGTTCTTATCAAGCTGACAGTAGCAGAAGTCTTGTTTGCCCTTGAAGAGATTTCACATTGCGGAAAAATCTAGGATGTGTTCTAGGTTTGAATCAGTATTCATGCAGGTCTCCTGTCAGGGCTATAATGCCCAGCTGCTGGAACTAAGTGCTAAAACTTAGTGTACCTTTCAACTCATTCATCACTTCTGTAACAGCTTTGGATTGATAAAGACTTTTCACTGAAAAATCCTGAATAAGATTCCAAAGCAATCCTGAGCAGCTACAAACACAATCGGTAAAGCCATCTTGCTAGTCTTTTTGAAGATACATGATTACGGGAAGCATTGGCATGCGGTCTATCTAGACTGGGATGACTATTAACATTGCTACAAGGACATACTCCAAGAAATACGTAACTGGAATATGCAACACAGAGCCAGTTTGGACGTGAACCAATGTTATGCAGCAGTATAGCCTGTTTGACTAGTATTTCTATAGCCTGACGTCACCAACGTAGTGTTGTTGCCATGTCATTTTATCTCTAGACTGCAAATGAATCTTTTATTTACCCTGTGAACACAGAAATCTTTTTCTGTCACTGCTTTGCTCATCAGGAACCATTTCTGGCATATTCGGGAACTGCAGAAGTTGGGAAATGCCCTAGGTCTGAAACCATTTTGAAGAAACCCTTTCTAACATAACTGCTTTACTGGATATAAACCATAGAATCAGAAAACTCAAAGGGACTCCAAAGACTATTTCATACAGTGTGTCTCAATCTTCCTAATGCTGTGACCCCTTGATATAGTTTCTCATGTTGTGGTGACCCTCAACCATAAAATTATTTTTGTTGCTACTTCATAACTGTAATTTTGCTAGTTATGAACTTTAATATAAATATCTGATATGCAGGAAATATTTTTATATACTGGACCAAATTTGACACAAATATCCGATATGCCCAAATCTGAATACTGGTGGGGTTAGGGACTGATTATGTCATTTGGATTTATAGTTCACCTACAATCAAAGAGCATTCTGAACTCCACCAACGATGGAATTGAACCAAAATGTTGGCCTTGTAAGCCCAGATCTGTGTGAATTCTGCAAGAAAACATGACTCTGGAAGACCCAAATGTCCCATTGATATAGATAAAAGTTTAAAAAGGAATTGTTAGTCACCTTGCACACTGCTCTTCAGCTCAAAAGCAGAACTGAAGTCATCTTACATAAAAATAAATTACACGATCCTATTTGATCCCTTGCACTATCATAAAGAGAACTGCAGAGATAGTCCGAGCTTTTGTTGAACAGCATCAGTCATGGAGAACATTCTGAAAGCAGACAGATTAAGAGAGTTACTGGCCTTTTATTTAGGTTGGCAGGGTTCTGGAACATTTGCATGATAGTTAGCAGTGTAACAGAGAACAATTTTATCCATCAGTGAGTCAGCATGCTAGTGACAGTTTTCAACTGTCACACAGACATGGAAGCTTGCAAATGTACAGGAAAGCTTAAAAGGGTACAAGAACCCAATTGGGAAAAGAAGGCTGTCAAGACATCAAAGCTTGCAAATGATCAGGAAAGTCTGAAAAGGTACAACAGCCCAGCTGGGAAAAGAAGCTTAGCAACCACACAAAGGAACACTAGATTCCACTGGCTGCTGGTGTGTTCCGTGTCAGTGGGGGTGGTGAATCCACTGCGAGTTTTAACCACAACTTTAAAGGAGTCATCTAAGGTGCTGATATTAGTTTGGACACAAGTTTCAGCACCATGGATAACTCTTTTGAAGAAAGTGTAGAACATCAGATTCATTGCCCAATGACATTGAATTCACTGATGCTAAAACTGGATTTATATTGAGATCACTGTTGTATGTCTTGTTCTGGGATGTATATTAAAGTGGAATTTGGAAGATGCTTTGGCATTAATTGGTAGCTACTAGGAGGAAACCAGACTGGACATAGTGATGGAAAAGGGCAATGGATTGTGGCTAAAACACATAGTTTCTAAGACATTTACATTACTCATTCTTGTTTGTAGGAACTACAATGAAATTTAGGAGTCTACTGGTGCTGTTGAATGCTCTCACAACCTGATGCTCTTTTGTCAGCAGTTACAATGTGTGTTTTGTCAGCAGTTACAACGATGCTTAATTGGTTGCTGTTCATCCAGAAAGGTAGCTTTGCTGTCAGTTACATTTAGCCTAGATTTGGGGGGGCTTAGGATAGAAAGACCACTTCTGGATACTTGCTGAAAAAGGAAAGAAAAGGTAGGATAATTTGCTTCATTATATTATTTGGTATGAGGGAGAAGAGACACAGCAGTTATAATTTGAAATATGATACCCTCTACCATTGACTTTATGTGTGGTTTTCCTTGCATTTTTAGACACAACAATTGAGAACAGAGGTGCTTATGGGTGATTTAGATCTGAAATCCTGAGGCTGGGTTCTGACCTGCAAGAAAAGCATACTAAGTTTTGTGTAAAACAGATGGAAACCAGCCATTTCCAGAAAAAGTTGGAGTTGGTCAATCAGTCTTGAACTTGTGCAAAGATCTTGAGAATCAAACCTAATAACAATGTCAAACTTTGTTCCTCTTAGAATATCATCATCACAACAACAGCAATGCCAAAATTGGAAGTGAGGAAGAAACCTGTATTTTGTAGAGTGGGTCTAAAACTTTACTGCAATTTTTATTTGAGTTCCCTTACATAGCGCTGTTACGTAACGGCGCTCCATGCAGTCATGCTGGCCACATGACCTTGGAGGTGTCTACGGACAACGCTGGTTCTTCGGCTTAGAAATGGAGATGAGCACCACACCCCAGAGTCAGACATGACTGGACTTAATGTCAGGGGACTACCTTTACCTTTACCTTACATAGCACACTGAGGCTGATTACTCCATGATCAAGCATGCAAATTACTGTGACAGACAAAATGACAAACACTTTAAATTGGGTGACCAAAATGGAAAAGATCTGGAAGTCAAGTCCTACAAGGAGCAGCTTATGTATGTTGGAGAGGAGAAGGTTAAGAGGGGACATGACAGTCATGTTTAAATATTTTATTAGGAGGACAAATTTGTTTTCTGCTGCTCTAGAGCAGTGTTTCTCAGCCCAGAGGTTGGGACCCCTGGGAGGGTCATGAGGGGGGTGTCAGATGGGTAATCAAAGATCATCAGAAAACACAGTATTTTCTGTGGGTCATGGGGGTTATGTGTGGGAAGTCTGGTCCAATTCTGTCATGGGTGGAGTTCAGAATTCTCTTTCATTGTAGGTGAATTATACATCCCAGCAACTACAACTCCCAAATGTCAAGGTCTATTTTCCCCAACCTCCACCAGTGTTCACATTTGGGCATATTGAGTATTCATGCCAAGTTTGATCCTAAAATAATGTTGTTTGAGTGCTCTCTGGATGTAGGTGAACTGCAACTCCAAAACTCAAAGTCAATGCCCACCAAACCTTCCAGTATTTTCTGTGGTCATGGGAGTTCTGTGTGCCAAGTTTGGTTCAATTCCATTGGTGGAGTTCAGAATGCTCTTTGATTGTAGGTGAACTATAAATCCCAGCAACTACAACTCCCAAATGAAAACAATCCCCCTCCAACCCCACCAGTATTCAAATTTGGGCATATTGGGTATTTGTGCCAAATTTGGTCCAGTGAATGAAAATACATCCTGCATATTATATATTTGCATTATGATTCATAACAGAAGCAAAATTACAGTTATGAAGTCCTCATGTTGTGGGGGTCAGCACAACATGAAGAACTGTACTAAGGGGTTGTGGCATTCAGAAGGTTGAGAAACACTGCTCTAGAGCAGTGGTTCTCAACCTGTGGGTCCCCAGATGTTTTGACTTACAACTCCCAGAAATCCCAGCCAGTTTACCGGCTGTTAAGATTTCTGGGAGTTGAAGGCCAAAACATCTGGGGACCCACAGGTTGAGAACCACTGCTCTAGAGGATAGGATACAAAGTAATGATTCAAATTGCAGGGAAAGAGCTTTCACCTAAACCTTGGAAGAACCCCCTGATAGTAAGAACAGTTTGACAGTGGAATATGGTGCCTTGAAGCATGGTGGTATCCTCTGGGCATCTTTAAACAGAGGTTGGAGGGCCACTTATATTGGGAGTGCTGTGATTGTGTGTTCCTGCATGGCAGGGGGTTGGACTAGGTGGTCCTGTGGTGTTTTTCAATTCGGTGATTCTATTATTGTAGTATGCAAATAACCCAGTTTTTCTCATTATTCCCAAGGCAATAAAATGGGGAGAATGTCTTGAGGTTCTGCAACCATCCCCGGAACAATGCTAATCTGGAAAATGGTCATTCCACCAACATCATCACCTGAACTCCCTAACTCATCTGACACATGAACCCATTTTGTTTCTGATGAAAATCTGGGTCTTCCCCTGCTTCATCATACTGCATTAGTTTTCTTTTGTGTTTTAGTTTTTCTGGACAATGCTTGAATGTTCTAAGTTTTGAATATTGCTTTTATCTCTTCAAAGTAGAGCCAACAAACAGGCAAATGCGAGAGGTTCTGTTTGGGCTTTTGGTATTTGCATTATTCACAGAATGCCTTTTATTTGCATTTTTGAAGCTTTACAACAAGGCCTGGATGCAACATATATTATCCTGGAGGTGATGGAACAGAAGCTAAAACAAACTGATATTCAACATCCAGGATAAGTTTGAAAGGCTGATGGCTAAAATTGTAATATAAGTAAAAGTGACTTAAAGTTTGAGTTCTAATCTCAAAATAAAAGTGTAAGGACAAAGATGTCATAAATGGATTTTTTCCAATATCAGTTAGGCTTCAGATAGGATGATATCATTCAGCTTCAAACAGATAGGACTGTGGAAACAGAAATCTTTAAAATAAGATCTAGTGAGTTGGTTTTTAACCTTTTTAAAAAATGGAAGTCTAATCATATGCTAAACCAATATTTCTCAACCTTCCTAATGTCACAATCCCTTAATACAGTTCCTCGTGTTGTGTTCACCTCCAACCATAACATTGTTTTCATTGCTACTTCAAAACTGTAATTTTGCTACTGTTATGTAACTATCTGATATGCAGGATGTTTTTTCATTCACTGTACCAAATTTGGCACAAATAAATGGTATGCCCAAATTTGAATACTGAATGGATTGATTTTGTCATTTGGGAGTTGTAGTTAATGGGATTTATAGTTCACCTAAATCAGACAGCATTCTGAACTCAACCAACGATGGAATTGAACCAAACTTGGCACACAGAATTCCCATGACCAACAGAAAATACTGGGAGGGTTTG